>JAQPPZ010001045.1:8012500-8612500 GCA_028583015.1 Wollemia nobilis
CACCAAATGACTCTTACATACATATAAAATTAATAGTGGCATACAATATCATAAAGTGGACTCTTTTCACTTTATTCAAAGAATTTATTTGATTTTAAAAAATGCATATTAAAAAATTTCCCTGGCATATTGTAAGAGTCATGCATATTAATCAAATTTTCAGTAGAATATTAGGGCCCTCGACATCATATGCAGATTTGACAAGGATTACTTGGACTGAATGTGCGATCAACCACGTATAACGAACCAATCAAGGTGACACTGCTTTGTGTATTCTGCCGGATGAAGCACAACACCACCATGTGGAGGACAAATGCCTGTGCAACACAAGCAAATCATTCAAATTAATTCTAATACCCCCAAAAGTACAATGGACCCCACCGACCTTCACTGAGGGGTGTCGACCTCAACTTTACACAAGGATAGATTAAAATCGCTCTAAATTGGAAAGCCTCCACATCGAACTATTTTTGAAAATGACATATTAGACGTGTAGGGAGTAAGCCATCACCACGCAGACTTCATTTTCGGCCACTACAACATAATCTATGAAGTGAGAATAACCAAATTGGATCGACATTTTCAGCATGGGAACCAAAATCTACGTCCTCCTACGCGTCTCTTGCGTGCTGTGTGCAACTCGGCCTGGATTATTGATTTAGATATGATTCTTCACGTACACATGCTCCTGTCCTCATCAGGCTTTCTGGCACTCCCCACCATGGCGATCATCTTATGCTTCTTTTTACTGTAATTGTGGAAGAAAACGTCCAATCCAAGTGGTTGAAGATGTTGTTTGCACCGCCAACTGTGGCCAAGGATATCATTATTTTGATGCCAAAAAATATTTCAAAAAAAACATCGAGCAACAAACAACAATATCGTCAGAACCGGACATGTGTCAAATTGCTTTAAAAGGAACTCCAACGGATTGTGACAACACACAGAAGGTAGCAACATTGAGATTTTGATGCGCTGAAGATGGCAAAAGACTCGTTCCTCATAATGACAAACTCATTCCACTGCAGAAGCTGGTTATTGTGGATTTTATTGTTGGAAGGGCCACGAGCAAGAAGAGAAAAAAAACATTAATGACCAGCACCATTTTTGGATCTGACAACGGCACTTCCACTGTGTCCATTTGATATTCATCTCCTTTATCAAGGATAAGCAAGACTTAACTCAAGGAATAATACACTGCATTAGAGATAATAATATCTACTTTAGCTGTGTTTGAATCCATGGCTACTCACTACTTAGATAGGGAACACAGGTCAGTCGCGCACAAAACTTAAAAAAAAATGGGGATGAGACAGCATCCTCCACAAGTTGCGCACGGAGAAAATTATTGCACAGATTATGAATGTACTATCTCCATATTCGCTAAGCTGGACTGCATATGCCCCCCATTTACAAAACCATTATGAGCTCTATAGTAGTCCAATTGCTGCTCTACAGATCTGGATCTCTTTCTGCAGATTTTAAGAAAAATATGTTTGTGTAAAGTGTAGCACAGTAGGGAAAAGAAGATCCATAACAGTTCCATGGATGTTGAAGACTGCTACTACCAGCCACAAAAGTCTTACACCAAAGAATCTAAAAATTATATCCGTACGAATAATTGAAAAACCAAAAAAACTAAAAAATTAACTGCCCAAACTCTTTTCTTTTTTTAAATTTTAACCATCCATCAAAAGATACCATGTTAGAAAATATGATACTTGATTGATTATTTCATGAGATCAGCTATGCATAAATAACAAAGTTGATCTCCAGTGAGCCATTGGATTACAACAACCTAATAGATCTGATCTAATCATAACTAGGAGTTTATCAATCTCAAAAAGAGTGATAACTCAAACTGAATTGAATATCCTAGTAGAACTTAAAAGATACTCTATCAGTATTCTAGAGTCACCTTTCTAAGGTTAAATGTATCTTGAAAAAAATTATGAAACACTCAAGCATGAATATTGAAGCTTGTATGCAATTCTAGTATAAGTGTTCTTCATGTTATTGCATGAATGATTTTGGCCATTTATATTCATATTTGTTTTTTTTTTTTTAAATATTAATTTTAATTATGTTGGACATATTATATATTGATTACTCTTATATTTGAGTCTACTCAAGATCCATAATATTAGGACTAAGATAATCTTTCTTAAAATCTAATACATAATTATATGGTTGACTCCGAAGCAACCACTAATATCATTCCAAAGCTAGTAGGTGAGGCAATGGGAATGGATATACTCACTTGAGCCATGGAGTTCTACAGTTAGAGGACACTTCAATCCAAACATTAGGGGTGGTCAAGGATATATCTATGGTGCTACACAATTTATCAATGCTCATAATCATTCAAGAGGTGGTGGTGGTTGACCTTTCAATATACTTTTATGTATGCCTTTCTAGAGAATTCATTACAAATCTAGGGGTACTTGTCCTTACATTATTCTTAGATGATCATTTTACAAGACAACAGAAAGGTTAGGATCTATGTGGAAAAGTGATATCCCTTTCATATTGAGAATATTGAAGAAGGGAAGGTTAACATGGCTGAAGAAGAGTGGGACTTCTTTAAGAATGTGACAAGATATTTTCAATAGAGGTCGAGTTTTCTTTGGATAACTTTAATATTGTATTAGAAGCCATGCCTACAACTTATTATATTACAAGATAAGATGATCAAAAGTTCCTAGCTAGTTCAAACCAAGAACTTCAAGACATGAGGACAATCAAATTACTATTTCTAAAAGAGTAGAGGAAGAAAGCTTATGATAACATCTAACAACAACAAGACTCTATTAGATATTGCTTTCACATGATAGACTAGTCACAAGGGTTCTCGAAGGGTAACCCAAAGCATTAGAATGAAGAAAATGCCAAGCCAAGAAAACACCCAAAAATTGATTTAATAGGGTCGAAACCTTAGGAAAGCATCTGAATTCACAAATGCAATGCATTAAATAACTAGAATTAATGACTAAAATTTATCAATACTAGTAAATGGTCATTGCTATAAATGCTTTGCATAAATAAAAAAAACATGCCAGTATGTATTAAAAATATACATATGTACATAAAAAAGTGTAATATGTAAGCTTGCAACTATTTTGAAAAGTAGTAGGTGGCATGCAATAATTTTTAACTGGAAATAGCCTATTGGTTTGGAATATGATGGTAGCTCTTAGTTTGAATAAGTCACATATTTTTAAATATAAAAGGATTAAAAAAGAAAAGTTTTGGGATGTTATGGGCTAGGCACTAGAGATTCTAATGAAAAAATGACATGTGAGGCACAATTGGCAAGACAAAATTTTACCAATTTTTGTATAAATACGTGGTATGTAAATAAAGTTAATAAGAACTAAAAGTTATTAGTTAAATTGAGAAACAAAGTAGTGTCAACACGAGATAATTTTTTGGGAAAAGTGCAAAGGGAAGTTTGCATGTGATCATGGAAAGTTGATACAAATATGCAAGCTCAAGAATCAGTAAGACAACCAAGGGGGTATGAATAAATAGGTTTTGTTGATTCAACTGCTTTAAAATTAATTTTTCAAGGGATTTCCAAATAGTGTGGGTATGGGAAAGATAACCAATCTTATAAGTTATAGAAACAATTTTATTGATCGAAGGAGTTTATATAAGGAGTTTTCCCTTACCACCACTTCAAAATCCTTGACCAAGGCTATCACTTATGAGTTCCTTGCCTCTTGCAAGAAAAAAATAAACATGAGAAGGAAATTTTGACATAAAATACTACTTAGATTTCAACAAGATGAGGAGGCTTGAGTCTCCATCAATCTACCAAAAGGTAGATGCCATAAATGCACCTAGGTTGCGTACAAGAGAGAACTTTGGAAGGAAACGACTAGTAGGATTGAAGCTCCCAATGCCACATGGCTATATTGATTCATTGGACCAAGAAGATGGTGTTATTTAGCCTTTTTAGTGATAAATAAGTCAGATTATACTACTGGTAGGATTTTTTAAGCCATCTTAGTTATAGCTAAAAGGAATATACCTTTAGCAAGATTTATTCTTATTTAGTGGTTTAGGATTCAATATTTATCCTAAGGGGTGGGTTTGAAAAATAAACTATACTCCATAGACAATGGGGTCCATTATCATCACCGAACAAGGGCTCTTGGAAAAGAATAATCAAGAAGAATGGATAATTGAAAAGGACAAAAGATGACCAAGCAAAGGATTGGAATCACTCAAAAGAGCTTAAAGTTTGCAAAAATATAAGTATCCAACATACTTCAAATGAAAAGAGTGTTGTAAATGGTGTAGATTTCTAGGTCCATAAAGAGATTGCCTCAATTGTGGAAAGAAATAAAAAATATATATTTTTGGACATCACAACTTATAAAATATTTCATCTAAAATCAAAGGGAGCAATAGGCCATGTCAACAAAGGGATTACTTTAGGTACATGCATCTCATGAAGTAGTCTGGTAATTCATATACAAATATAACCTCCAAAGCCATAAAAATCAAGCAAGGCAGCAAATCAAACTTATCAAGCAATCTACTAAAGAAATCATGGAGAGTAAAAGAATGCAATAGGGTAAGCTAAAAGGGCGAAGTGGTGCTAGCTCAGTAGAAAGAACATGCCTAATCAATTTTGGCAAAAAATTGTACATATAAGCTAGTTTTAGTTTCTTCTCCTCTAAAGTATTTTCTTTGATGCTTTTTTGACTCCATGGCCCAATAGATAAGGCCACCTGGGTCCTATTTTTTACAAGAAAAAATCCTTAGGAGGTGCTATTAATGTGGGTTAATACAATTACCCACATCAATAAGTCCTAGAAAATTTTGTTGGACTATCAATTTTTGTAAAATTTTATTGATCAAGATGCAAGGAAGCCCTACCAAACATGGTAGTTTTTCATATGATTGGCCAAAATTTTGAAGGCAAATTCTTAGGTCATAAATTTGACAAAGGCAAGGAAGTCTAATCACTTTAGAATTTGAAACATGAGTGATCAAGTATTTTCAAAAGTAACATTAGCCAAAGTCTACAAAGGTCCCAATCACCTAAACCAAAATAAAGCATGAGTGATTACAATATGAGTGTACATATAAGTAGCTTGACTGGTCAAGAGTTATGAATGATGATCAACAAAGATACATAATGGTCTCAGATAGGTCCTTGAGACCTTGACAATAAGCAAAAGCCTATAACAAATAACAAAAAAAGAGGAGGGCTCCCAAATATGTCTCTTTCAATAGAGATAATGTGTGCCATAAGCATGGACCACTTGGATACTTATTTGCCATCCAGAAAGAAGTAATTAGAAAGAAAGCAATAGCTAGTCTTTTGAAACCTACAATGGTATTAATTTCCATTGATAGAAGTACCTACAAATATGGAAGTTAGAATAACAACAAAGCATAGTGGGGGGAATCTATGCATGCTTAATAGACTCAATCCTATTGAATACATGTGGAATTTAAATATGATTATTAATTTATGGATCAAAAAATTTGTAGTGATAGGGTAGGACAACGACAACCACTTCCTTAAGCATGTTGATCAAGCACAATCCCTAAACTTGGCCAGGTTGTGTCCATTCTTGTTAAGCCTATGTTAGGCCATCCTTGTAAGCATTATCTAGGCTAGTATAGTAAAGTTTAAGTATCACAATTAACCTTAGTATGAGGGTTTAAAATTTGAGTGTTTGTATGTTGTATATTATGCAATTTTCCTTTGCTTCTTAATGAATCAGTTTGTTGTTTGACCTTAGCCAATAATGTGTTGCTAAATTTTTTCATGTATGCATGCTTTGTAGTCTCTATATATTTCTATAAAATATTTATGGATGGTCTAATATTTTAGGCTTGAGTTATTGTTTGTATTATCACTCCAATCTATTAGAGTATTAAGGATGCATAGCATTAATCATTGTAGTTATACTTTCTTCTATAAAAGTCTATTAGTGGTCTATTATGTTAGGTCACAGATGTTGTTTGGACTATCATTAAGGGCTATTGGAGTAGTGGAGGGTGTGATTGAAGCTTAATTTATATTTTGTAATGCTTTACCTAGTTATTGGTTTCTTAGGCCCTGTATGTAGTCAAATTATAGTCTGCTTTGCATAAGATGTGGTAGTGTTGTTAGTCAAATTTCACCCACTTTTTAATCCATGTTTATATCCATTCTCTCCTTCTAACCATCCATTTCTACTTGTATTCTTCTTCCATTTGTATTATTTTACTTTACACAACAAGGGACCAACTTTCTTAAAATGTTGGCGAGAAGCTATTATGATCCATCCACTCTTTGTCATGATCTAGGGTGCACTTGTCACCACTAGGTGGATTGTAGACTAGGACCAAGCATTTGGAAGGTAGAAAATTATGTAAGGCAATAAAATAAAAGTAAAATAAAGGTTTTCTTCCTTCTAGTGTTGTGGATTCAACCATGGGTTTAGTTAGGGTATAGTAAAAAAATAGATGAATTTTTAAATGAAATTTAAAAACCTCAACCCTTGAGCCAAACCCAAATGTAGAGAGAGGAACCGATAGATGGGACATCTTCTCATGGGATTGGAGAGTGGTATTCCAAGATTTTTTTAGTGAATATAAGGTGGGGTAATAGGATGTGAAGAGCTATAATATTAGCATAATGATCCAATAAAATCAAGATATGATGGTTGAGTAAAATATAGTGATAAAAATAATTTTGATGAGGTTGAGGGTTTCTTCTTATCTAATGTGTTACAAATTACAAAAGGTTTAAGAAGTGGTTTTAAATATACCATATCTTCCATGATTTGGAAATGAAGGTAGCCTACAAGGGTAGGTTTCCAAGTGCAAATTCATAGGAAAGAAGCATGGGTTGTGGGAAACAACTCAAAGAAAATTCTCTTGAAGGAGATAGGTGGTTGTAAGGAATGCTACATGAGGTGACCATGGATTGAATCTGAAATTAATGAATTTGATAAATGAAGTTATTAAACTTAAGAATATGATATGTCTCTCATGTATTATTTCTCTTTTTTTTTTTTTAAATTACACAATGTATGAAATATATCAAATAGCATTAGTTTAATGGGTTATATTCCTTAACTTTCAAGGAGTATATTGAGGTTCAAATATTACCAAACAATACATACATAGTTTCCAAGTTGTTGTAATACCACTATGTGGTCATGATGTAATATGGGTGGTCCATATCAATCTCATATGACCCATTGAAAAAATGATAAAATATTCTAGTATCATATCACTCTATACCCCCGCAACACCTACCTTATTCCTTTAATATTTAAACCTTAAACTTGCTAAATTAAATACTTAAGTATTTAATGTTAGCTTCATTACTATAACTTAATATTACTTGCATGGTTGGGTAGAGACAATTTTGATTTATTATATTTTCTCTAATCTACTTTTCAACTAGAAAAGATGTTTTTGATCCACCGAAATTGTAGGAGGAGCTATATATATATATGTATATGTATATGTATGTATGTATTAAAACCACATAGAGCTCTTCATTTTGAATGCAAATCCCAAAATAAATTAGGGTTAGTTACACAATACTCTTGGCATTTGATCTAAGATAGGAGAAAGAGGCAGAATATATTGTTAGTAAAGAAATATTACCAAAAATAAGTTGGTCAATCTTCATATTACATCTCAAGCAAACAAAACAATTAATCTTCATACTTTTACAAAATTCTTGTGTCTTTGGTATTCTATATGTCAGGTTTAAAAATTTACATGTAAATGACAAATAATCTAGAAGTCATGCATGATCATGATGGATATTCTACATGTTTTAAATATATATCAAAATAATGTATGGTGTAAGTTTGGCCATTCTTTAGTTTGAGTCTATATTATAATTTATAAATACACTCCCAAATTAAAAAAAATTTAGTCAAATTTCTTTTAAGTCTTTTGTAACTAATTTCCTGATTAATTTTAATTTATTCAATTAGTAACTCCAGGGAAACATGATCAATAAGAGGTAAAATATTTCTAAACACCTTTAATCTTAATTTTAAACTATGAATTTAAGGCATTGAAATTTGTTGAAATATACCATGGATGAAAATTCTTAAAACTTTTCATCCTAAATTCTACCATTCACTATAGAGTTACTACTTTATTTATTTTAAGATGCTCAAAAGGGGGTAAAATAAATATTTAACCATGTTTAAATTAATAGGATTTAAGCTTCAAATACTTTGCATTATACAATTATAGGTATATAAAGTACCTAGTATGCTTTATTTAGGCATAACAAACTTGCAACTACTTTTTTCCTATACCACATGCATGGATCTTATGAAGGGTGGTTAGCTTACATGCCCTATCACAAGGAGTATGATGGTGGTTATACCTTTTTTCTTATAGTAGACCATACAAACTGAGTGTTAAGTGGTTACTCAACTTAACTATGATGTAATAATTCCTAACATTCTCCCCTTTATTATATTATAGCGAAAGATTTATTTTAAATGTTTTTACTTGATGAAAATCTCAAGAGTGATGTAGGAGAGAGATAAATTTCCCCCCTTAAAGTAGACATACTACTTAAATGCTTAGGAGTGTCAGGTTCTACTAATAATGAAATCCAAATATATTTATTACAAAATAATTTATTCAAAGGCTTGTAGATTTCAAAGCTTTATAATACCATCGTCAATCCTTATTGCTCATATTCAGGTCCTTATCCCACTCATATTGTTGTTAATAGTAAGTGAATTATTCCACAAGTTGTAGTTGTTGTAGAAGTTGAAGTGCTTCTTTTCTTATGGGATTTACTTTCTTGAAATATTTCAAGGATTTTATTTATAGTTTCTTTTCTTGAAATATTTCCTATCTCTTTATGTGGTATCATGTCTATAGTCTTCAACTACTTTTATTTTGACTAAAGTGTTTGATTTTTATATTATCTTCAATTCCTTTTGTTTTTATTGCCTTATTGAACCTTTTGACATGGTTTATTTTTCAATATTTCCTTTGCTTTGTTCAATTTTACCTTCAAATTTGGACAAAGTGGAATAGTCCTTGATTAGTCATGTTAAAAAATCTCTTCAAATATTCCTTTGTGGCTAAAATCATCATTTTATAATTTCCTATGAAGATCAAATCATCTATATACATTTTTATGATAAAATTCCTCCTTTTGTTATTTGAAATATAAACTTGGATAA
Source organism: Wollemia nobilis (assembly GCA_028583015.1). Classification (NCBI taxonomy): domain Eukaryota; kingdom Viridiplantae; phylum Streptophyta; class Pinopsida; order Araucariales; family Araucariaceae; genus Wollemia; species Wollemia nobilis. The sequence goes on from JAQPPZ010001045.1 coordinate 8,021,686, forward strand.
TATGTGATGTATTCATGCATACTTTGATGTATTATCAAATATTGAGTCTACCATACTAATTTCCTATTTCTTTTGTTATCTTCAAGTTATTCTGTAAATGAAGAATGCATATCTTCAATCTTGGGTTCTGGAGTTTGCTTCTTTCAAAATTTTAAAAATTGATCATTTATCTTATCTTCCTATGGCTTGGAGTGATTTTTGATATCTCTAGTTATATGACTTAATTTTTTCTAATCTATGACTTGTTCTAAATGGCTTGATTGTGTTTGTGCAAGAAACACATGTTCTTCTTCAACAATTTCTTGATTGTTTTCTTCTTGTTGTTCTTTGCCTTGATTCTCTTTGGCTACTTTACTTTGATGTACCTTTCTCTAAATTTTATTTAATTGTTGGTTTATCTCTCATGAAGGGGATCCATTTCTGAATGAAATATGCCAATAATCCTTCATGATGTGTCCATTTCTTTGACAATGATTATATATTTTTTGCATATTGAAAGTACTCCTTTGAGATTCAATCCTTTGATTCTAAAATCTCTAAAAAATATTTCTTCGTTGGAAGTGTTGCAAAGATCTCATGCTTCTCCTAAATGGCTACTTACCTCTTTAACTTGTAACTAGTAATTATTCTACTTTATTTATAGTATGCAAGGCCTCTACTTTCTAAAGTAGGTTCATCAGCTCCTCAAAGCTTGGTTTTTACTCAGTAATATTTAGTGTAGTCATAAAAATATTTTACTTGGATATGAGTGCTCTCAAAATAATAGGAACTAATATTTTATCAAATACCTCTTCTCCTACTGCTTGCAATGATACTCAAAATTATTCTATTATCCACATGAATGCTTCTAAATTTTCTCTATTTTACATATTTAGACAATGGAGATGAATTTGGAGGAATAGAATATAATTTTGATTCTTGGCTTCAAATACTATCTTCAACTTCTCCCATGCATCCTTGGCTATGGTACTATCTCTAATGTATACTTAGACCTCATATTCTACTCCGAACATGATGATGACTCTTTCCTTTATGCCTACCTTGTAAAAATTTTCTCTATATTCTCCTTATTTAGTAGGATGGGTAATTCTTCAATTTACCACTTTTTAAACTTCATCAAACTCAAGTTGTGTCATGAGTTTGGTCTTCCAGGAAGTATAGTTGTTTTCCTCAACAATTGAAAATTAGGTAATAAGAACTTTTGTGCTTAACTATCCATGTTAAAAATTTTACAAAATCTAAATTTTCTTCTTTTACTAAGTCCTTGAAAAACTCTTTCTAATGAGTATATATATGCCTTTACTTGGATTTCAATTGATGTTCAAAAATATAAGAGAATTGTATCTTGCCAAATAGAGGGAATGCTGCTTCCTCTTATGAGAAATTCCTTTGAATAATCCCTTCTTTATTTTTATATTTTCAAATATTAATTTTCAAATCCTTTTTAAAGAGTAATATGTCTCTTTTAATCAAGAATGTTTTTCTTCTCTTATTTCTATCTCATAAAAATATGGTATTTCAAAATCAATTTAACTTAGTATTTTCACTTGTTTTTTGGAAGATGTGTTAACTTTATTCTTATTCCCTTTTAAACCTTTAGTCAATGCCTTAATATTTTTTTATGTTTGTTTGTAATTAATAACTTTTCACCTTTACTTATCAAGGTTTAACAATGTTCCTTTGTACTTTACTGCACATATTTATTTATTTATTATGACATGATGACAAGACTCTTTTCCCTACTCATATTATACACTTTTTTCAACTATATTTTCCAACATATGCAATCACATGTTCTCTTACTCAATTTCCCTAGGCATTCTCAAATTTTCACACTATCCTCCTATGCAAAATTATTGTCCAAGTTTCCTTTCAAGAAATTAGCCTTCTCATTTCCCTTGATGCTCTATTGTCATGCTTTTCTGTCATACCACTCTAAGCAATATCTCGTTTTAGTCTCTCTTTTAAATATGAAAACTTTATACCATAGTTAAAACTTCATTGATTTCTTGGATTTCAAATGAAGGATTTCATAGTCTCATTGTCTAATAAATAATTTCCTTAATTTGGATAGTGGTCTTTCTTGTTTTTAGACTAGAAGATAATTATTTATTTCATGGGTGCTACACGATTTATTTTTTTAAAAATGCATACGGTATTTTCATTGACATCAAACTTAGATGTCTACCTATGGCACATTGACCAATACCTTCTCCTTATAAATTCTAGTATATTTTCCAAATTTTGTCTACATTCCTCTTTTGGAATATTTTCTTTTCTTTTCCTTTGAATCTACTTCTTAATTTCCTATTTGCTTCTCTTTATTACATTCATTGGCCATCTTGTGAACTTAATCCTTTGAATAGGTAACTTCAATAATAATTTGAAGGATTTCTTTTTCTTTCACCACATTCCCTTGGAATGTCTAATTTAAAATTTTGCCTTGGACAAGACTTTTTTAATCAATGCTAATTTCCTTTTGATGATGTACTAATTACAATTTGAAAGACTTCAATAAATTTTTAAATATTGGAGATTTTTTGGTTCTCTTATACATTTTAAATTTCTAATCTAAGAAAATTTAGGCTCTTTCTCTAGAAAATGCTTTCTATACCTTTTTAATATTTCTTCAATAGGCTATTTCAACTTTTCTTCAAACTTCTTTGTAAATTTCAAAAAAGAGATTCAAATGGCTTCTTTCAAACTTTTATGGAGCTTTCAATAGCTTCCTTTAATCCTTTATGGAGCTTTATTAGTTTCCTTCAATATTTTATGGAATTTTCAATAGCTTCCTTTTTATTGCTTTTGCCTTTGGCAAGGTTTTCCATCCTAAATTTTTTCAGTTCAACCATGGAATTTTTCTTCACAATGATGGTTTAACATAGGGTAATTTTACCCTTGAGCCTCTTATCTCAATCTTGATTTTTCCTCAAATAGAGTGCACCTTGGATTTCTCTATGTCGAATCTAGAGGAAAATCATGTTGAGTGTTAATTTTACCCAATTGTGAAATTACACTCTCCCTTAGGGTTTGGATTCCAAAATCCTCTCTTGCAAAGAAGTTAAACAAAAAAACTTCTCCAAGGTCTCCGCTATATTAGCATTTGCATATGTGTATTAGTAATCTCAATAAAGATATCTCAATTAATGCTAGGAACACCTTGGTGATTGGAAGTGACTATAAACAAGGGGCATGTGTTGGTTTATTTTACCATGCTACTTTAATGATTGTTCACGAAACCAAAATAAAATTAAATGTGAATTGACCATCATATGACCACAACGTAGTGCTTTAGTTCCTTTTATCTTGAGGATTTTAAGGTAAACTTTATCTTTCCTTATTAGGTGGATTTTAATCAAGTTTTATCTTGCATTAAAGCCTACTTTAAATATGAAAGTAAAGATCAAATCTATTTATGAATATAAATATGAAATGATGAATAGGATTCTTGAATATAGCTTCTTATAATGAAGATAAAGATAGCTTTTGATGTGAATAATAAACTATCCCTCTTTGGTGAAATTGAAATTTTCACAAAGAGACAATAATCTATGGCCTTAAAATAAGGGCTTTAAAATGTCATTTAATTATCCCTCTTTTATGAAATAATTTTCATAAAGAAAAATAATTTAATGCTTTAAATAACAGCCTTTCAATATGAAATGTAAAATTAACCCCTTTAATGAAATCAGAATTTTCAAGAAAGGTGCATTTATTGCTCCAAGTATGGTAACTTGTGAAATGCCATAAACATAACCCCTTCAATGAAATTGAAATTTTCATGAAGGAAATGTCATCATAGGCTTATGAATGAACATGCAGAATTTAGAAATCTGATTTACCTCCAAAACTAAAAAAAAATGAATTTTTGAAATTATAAAACCCTTGAAAAACAATAGTTTTCAAAAATTAATATAAAATCGAAATGACATCGGAATGAGCCCGAATCTATTGTGTATTGAATATTGATGATCATTCTAGGCAGCCATGCAATTATTTTTAGATTTTGAATTTTTTGAATTTTATTTTAATGCCTGAAAATTAAAAAAAATTGCATTTTAAAAGTTGAAAACTGAAAAATAAAAATCTGCATCAAATCAAATGCTGAAAACACAGAAATACAAAGCCTCATCAATTTGATAGCACCCCATCTTGCAAAACCGAATATGTGATAAGTTCATACATGCAACCTAGCTTATTCGGCCCACAAATTTGCACAACCGAAATAAACTAAGTGCTAGCTCCTAGGGTTCAAAAATAAATTTTCAGATTCGGACATTCACATGAAGTAACCAAAACAAAATTGCATAAAATTCATCTACAAGTCCAAAATCTGAAAGGGGAAAGATAAACAATTAAATTTGAGCATGTAGTAATCATCTCATTCTTTCTTTCTAACAAGGCCTTAAATTTCTGAAAAGGGCATTTGCATTAAAAAAATATTTCGTTACATTCCGACAGCATTTGGCCTTCAAAAGGTCCAGTATTTATTTTTTGTTTTAAAAGCATATTTAACATCATTCATGAAAACCCCTCACTTCACCTTCGCTGGTTTGGTTTCCTATGTTTCATTTCTTTTCCTTTGCCTTATTTACTTTTCTTCTTTTGTCTTTCTATTTTTTTTTGGTCTATTTCGTAACATTTATGACATATGTTTCTTGGCTATTTAGAAATGTATATAACTTAGACATCTTAGGTATGGTTTCAAAAATACATGCCTATATTAGGCCCCTTTAGCCAAAATAGAACTCATTAACTCCCCCTTGGTCCAAGTGATGAAACGACTCATTAGAAAGAAAACGTTTCCATACCCGTAGCCACATTTATACTATGGAACCAAAATTAATATGTTGATGAAATTATTTTTAGTCCTTCATTTCCTATGTGGATATTATTTACCTCAAATCGACATGGCTCATCAACTCAGTGGCTTGTACTCATGTATTTTTTTTGTTTTCTTTGCTAACTTTCTATGGGAGGTCCTATGTGACCATCATGATTCGAAGCATCTTCTCACATTTTAGAAACCATGGACCATTTGGCTATGTCCAATGTCACAAAAAATCATGACATCCATGTATATTTGCCATCATTGTCCAAGCGATGTCTAGGTTGTTGGGTCATTCATGGGCTTTTATCTCTATGACTATTCCAAAGCCCGTTGTAATCGCCTGTGATACACCCACCAAACTTCTGATAGCCACTGCATCCTACATCATGCCATGTGGTATCTATCTGAGTATTGTTTCACATAGTGCACCAGAGATGCCTTCTATATCGTGAGATGTTTATTAAACGTCGTCATGCCCATGACCACACTACCTGAGAATCACATCATACACTTGTCATATACATCTTCATTGCTAGCTGCTCATTCTCACCATATGGTTGTAGATGTTGTTGCTGTTCCACTGCCATTGTTATTATGATCTATGTCAACCATATCCTTATGATGAAATACCTCCCTGACGTTTGCACGATCAAACGTTGCTTTCATCTGTGATTTGTGGTTTCTAGTATCCAACTGCAACCTGACCTCCTTCATCGCATCAAACCTTTGTTCCTTGGCGTATGGGTGTGACCATGTCCTTATTAGCACTGTGACCATGCTCATATTCATTGTTTGGAGCCACACTACTGGGGTTGCTCAAAACTCATTGTTTGTTGTAAAGCTTATTCGTGCATCCGCCTTCAGCGTGCGTCCTCTACGACTCTGCACATTGTAAATTCACTAAAAAAAAATTTGTGAACCCTGTTTCCTACTGCTCATCGGGAATCCATGTTAACGCGTCGGTTCTCGAATATCCCCCTAAACCCGGGTTAGAGATTTCATCGTCTATTCTACTGTGTTTCTTTTGTGAAAGTTGTTGTTGCTATGAATGTTCCATTCTGGATACGCTCATCCAGAGTCTATGCTAGCACTTCCCAACGTGCCGAACATCTATCGCAAATGTGTTGTCAATAACTTTTTTGTCGAATCCACTTAAGTTTCTTTGCCATGTGGGGATTAAATTGCTTTCATATTGACATCTAAGATGGCCTCTCCCAATAATATGTCGATGACATTGGCATCTCACTATTGTTTCATTCAGGCATCAAAATCTAACAAACACTCAATATCTTCCTTGCTACCGAGTCAAGCTCATGATGCACGATTACTTGTATTTGAATTCACCATGGGTCTCATGCAACATCAATCACCAAACTTTTAGGTCCACGTTTCCTTGTTGTATATGCATGCTGCAATAGCTTCATGATGTCACGTGGCCCTCCACCTCATCCGTCCATGATAGTCGTCTATCTCTATCATCGTTGTCATCCGGTGTCAACTCAAAAATCATCCTTCATGTCCATATTGCCATGATTATATCAACATTGTCTATCCTTCGCCGGTCCACGTAGGTTAGGCTACCACATTGAAACTTCATTTGGCCATGTTATGTTTCATGCGCTTTTGACATGCATGCAATAAGACCCCCCACATTAGGCTCTATAAAGATAAAGTGTGGCCTCAATTCATGAATACAAACAAAGGTGCATAATATCAAAATGTAAGTGGGGGAACAACCTAATGGCCTCCACTATGGATTTTATATATATATATATATATATATATATATATATATATATATATATATATATATTCATATTATTTTAACTTTATTTCCTTTTATTGTTTTTAAATTATTATTATTATATAGAATATAATAATAATATTATTATTTCATTTTTATTTTATTTATTATTATTTTTTAATTATTTATTTTTATTATTATTATTTTATTTTGGTTATAATAATAAACACCACACAAAAACTTGAACAATTAAACAACACTAATCACTAAAACTATTAAAACTACACAAAGCATACATTGCCCACTCTATCGGGAGAGACTATCAAACAAATCAAACACAAACAATAGACGTTTATATGACTTGCAAGATATTAACCAAAAGGTATTTGCTCACACACAACTTATAGGTAATCAAAAAAATCCTTAAGAAAACTCATGCGGAGGAATCTATTAGCACTTGAAAAGAAGACAAAATATGATGACCAACACTACTTGACAAGGCACATTAAAAACTGAAATACGAATGCCCAAAACAAATCCTATCAAAATCATCACTCCAAGGATACGAAACCCATCAAACCTTGCTATTGGTTTTACAAGCAAACAAAAGAAGCCTTGATTAATCATGCAACCCTTGATATCTTAGTTGCAAAATTATGGAGAAAGTCAACCAAAGACAAAGGAGACTCTCAAACATCAAAGTTCAAAGTGGGTCCCAAAGTTTTGGGGCTAGTTGTGGATCAGCCACAAAAAATGGTGACTTTGCTGGGAAATGCTCCTGAGCATTTCAATAAGAACCCAAATTGAAATGAAAACTCACAAACAACAAATGGTGACTCTGTTGGGAAATGCTCCTGACCATTTTAGTAAGAACCCAACCTGAAATGAAAACTCACAAAACCCTAAAAATTAGAATTACAAGCATCAACAAGTATCCAAAGAATGAGAATAGACCAAAAAGACATGAACCATCAAAATCATTTAGCATCAGCTCAATTTGTGCAAAGTGATTCATTCCTTATCGTCTGAGACCATTCAACATTCCAACGTCAGTTTCACATGGATTTTTTATGTCTTCATGATTTATGTATATGATATGTTATGGAGGATTTATGCAAAATTGGATGTATTAAAATCATGCTATAATATGAACAACCTATTTTGCAAAGACTCAAAAATTCTAGTACCATAAAAAAACACACTAAAATTGTCTAACCCTCTTAGGACAAAATATGTGTGCAGTGCATTCATTTACCAGATCAAGAGCTCAGTTATGAACCTCTACAATCTCAAACCAATGTGTGTACAAGTGGACTAAGAGCTTTGGGGAATCGGATTCTTAACCTAAGTATGATGAGAATTTGACCCTATCCTTACTATCCTGATTTTTGAGTTAAATACCTCATTTTGACCAAAATGGTTAAACCTGTTATGGATGAAACCACAAGGCTAGTCTGTCCGTTAGAGTGGTTATAGGTCTCACTTTTTAATGAGACATGTCACCACGCATGAGCATAATCCATTGCCAATAAATTTTCTATAGCCTCAATGGAGGTTAGCCCCATAGTCCATGATTTTGCTTTTGTTTTCTTGAATCTTGGGTATGACTATCCATCCTTCTGAGGGGACATGTAGTACAATCCTTACAACCCAATATTGAAGAACACAAGCTTATACTGAGAGGGGGGTGAACAGTATAAGATCAATTTTTACTTTCTTTCCAAACCAATATCAATTAATGTCCTTAATTGCAATAACCAAATATAGCAATGTGCATTAATAACTCAGATAGCAGTAGTAAGCAAGAGCACAAGTCACCATACACAATAGAGACACCACAATTTACGTGGTTCACCCAATGTGGGCTACTCCACGGAGAAAATATTTTACTAAAAATTTCTCAATCAATCTCTTTGGGAATCACTCCCAATTACAATGTTTATGGATCTCTGTCCAAAGGAGATGCTGATCCCCTAATCTCAAGTTCGTGGATCTCTTCCATAGGAGAACTCTTTCCCCTTATGCTCTGGCTATGTGATCTTCTAGAAGACTCTGTCTCTCTACTGCACTGACTGGTGGACCTCTCTCCACTTGAAGACTCCTCACTCAGATCTGTCTTCAACTGTGTTGGTTGTTGGATCTCTATCCACTGAGACTCTATCCTCTATACTCTGTCACCTCCAAAGCTCTATCAATAGGCTCACTAAGAACCTGCTCAATAGGCTCACATAGAACCTGCTTAACAAGCTCACACAGAACTTGTCAAATCTGCTTAACAAGCTCACACAGAACTTGTCCAAATCTGCTCAAGCAAGCTCACCAAGAACTTGCCCAAATCTGCTCTAGCAAGCTCACCAAGAACTTGCCCAAATCTACTCTAGCAAGCTCACCAAGAACTTGCCCAAATATGCTCTAGCAAGCTCACCAAGAACTTGCCCAAATCTTCTCTAGCAAGCTCACCAAGAACTTGCCCAAATATACTCTAGCAAGCTCACCAAGAACTTGCCCAAATCTCAACAAATATTTCCACAAAGTTGTCCTAAAACTATCCTTAAATCTGTCCCAAAGGCCTTCTCAAAGGCTCAATCAATCATGCTCAAGTAGCACTCAAATCTCAACCACAAGTCTATGATGAAATCAACAATGAATGGTAAGGTACTCTATGATGATGATAGCAATGATCCACAATGATCTCAACTCAAGTCAATCTCATAGAAGCATAAAGAGAATTGTTAGAGACTCTATATGTTCTATACTCAAATCCCAATCTCAACTCAATAGAAGCATAAAGAGAATTATTAGAGACTCTATATGTTCTATACTCAAATCCCAATCTCAACTCAATAGAAGCATAAAGAGAATTTTTAGAGACTCAATATGTCCTATTCTCAAACTCAAATCAAAATATAGAATAGATTGTTTCTAGGAACTTGAACAACCACATGCATCCACTTGACTAGGCTTAATCAACTCAACTCAATCAATTACCTCAAGGATCAATCCTTTCTCACAAACCCTAGTCCAAGCATGTATCAACCATCTCACAATGTTTCCAACAATGCTCAATCACAAGTCTTCACATAACAATGATACTCATGTTCTTCTATAGCTCAAGTTCATCTCACAATCAATGGGCTTCAACAACAATGCTTATAAACAAGGTTTAAACACAACTCTCAAACCAGAAAACCTTGAAGCATTCAACCAACCAATTTTGAAAAGGAAACACAATACAATCCTTTTCCCTCCAATGATATTTCAGAAATCAACCACCACAATCAATCAATAGGAGAATGTGCCCATACCTTTTTATGAAGAGAAGAACCCCTTTGGAAATCTGCCACACTCAATCACACTTTGACAAAGAGCACAACAATATTTACTTTTCAACCCCTTCACAAAAATAGAAATATCTCTCTATACACTCCTTATTTCTCCTTCTAAATGAGTTAGTCAAATAGCCCTCGAAATAAGCTTTCCAATGATATATAATATGATATACTTTCATAAAAGAAACATACCAGAAATATCTTTTCTACTAAGAGCACATATATCTTGCCTTCCAAAACAACTCAACCCTTATCACCTTATACCTCCAACATTAGGCAAAAATTAATTTTAATAATAAAAAATTACTTGCCTCTAGAGGGAATCGAACCCTCATCGTCTGCCCATGCACTTCCTTAACCGTGGTGCCAATGACCACGTGAGCACAACGCTCACATGAGACAATAAGCGCGAAAGGCGCTTTTGTCTTCTCCTCTCTCTTCGCAAAACAAAACGTGGGCCTTTCTTGCCCCGAAAACACAACCAAATGTGGGCCTTTTTTTTCCCCAAAAATCTCAACCGACGGGAATCGAACCTCAGTCTTCTGCCTAGCAAAATGCCTTTGTCTCCCCTCGCTCGTCGTTAGGCCACGCTTGCCACACGAATTATCTTCTGCGCTCGTCGTCTTCTCTCCACTTTGATTCCAAGGTTTTTAAACAAAAGCCTTGGTGTATATATATGCACCCTTCATTATTTTTCCAACGTCGGTGGATTTTGAATAATTCGATTTTTATGATGACGTCGATGGTGATGTCATTAAATTTTAATTTTAAAATTTAAATATTAAAATTTGCACCGATTATTCAAGGTTGAATATCTTCATCTCCAGGGCACATTTTTCGATGAAACGAAAAGCCAACCTGGGTTTTAAGAAAAACCCATATCAAATCTGCCATCCATGGTTTTAAATAAAACCTTTTATTTTACCTGCCTTGGTTTTCACAAAAACCCTATTTTTCGAAATATCATAAATGCTTATTTATGAACTATTTCGGTCACCAAAACCAAATGTGATCCATGTGACATCAATGATCCATGTGACATCAATGACAACATAAAATACCTCATATTACCTCAAATTTCCAACAATCTCCCCCTTTGTCATTGATGGCAACACCTCTAATGCAAAAACCATAATCACTACAAAAACCATCTCTGAGAATCAAAGTTGCTCCCCCTGACTCAATACTTTCTATGGAGGCTGCTCCCCCTAACTCAATGCTCTCTTTGGAGGCTGCTCCCCCTAACTCAATGCTCTCCCCTTTACTCAAATCTCTCCCCCTTTGACATCAATGGCAAAAGGGACACCTATGGGGCTAAAATATATGACTCTTAAGCTTAGCCCCCTCACCACCTTCTCTCTTGAGGTGATTAATTTTGGGGTGGGAGTATCTTTACTCCCATATCACTTTGTTTCTTTCCTCTATCAACTTCCTTCCATGTTTTTCTGATATCCTTCTCTTGATGAATCACTTGATCTTCTTGTCTTGAACCTGTTTGGAATTGAGTCCTACACCATCTTGCAATATGCCCAAAGTTATTGCAATTAAAACACTTGATATTGTAGCCTTTGGTTGGTGCCCATGTCCTAAAATTATTCTTGAAATAATTTCCATATCCATTCCTTTCCTGAACCCTGTATTGTGAAGCTCTGTTTTCATGACCATTATGACCATGACTTCTGAATTGTGTAGCTCTAAAACCAAAACCATGTTGCTCATTTCCTTTGCACTAAAAAGCTTTATGACCAATCCTGTTGCATGAGAAGCAATGTCCCTGAAAATCATACCTTCTTCCTTTGAAGTTTCTTCTAGAAAAATCAAACTTCTTTGATCCATGGATCCTGCAATGTATAGCCCTATGTCCAAATCCATTACAAGAAAAATAATGTCCTTGAAAAGCCCTTTGTTCATGCCTTGGTTCCTCATACCTTTCTTGACCATTATCCTTATGATCATCTTCAACTTGTGCATTGCATTCTTGAACCTTCTTTGTAGTATCTAAAACCTCTTCCTTAGTTTCTTCCTTGCCTTTCTCTTCAATAATTTCTTTTCCCTTTGAACTTGATTCACCTATCTCAAAACAAGAACCAAACTGAATATTTGGAGCCATAGGAACTTTGGAACTTTCCTCACAAATCTTAGGTGCTTCCTTGCTTTCATATTTTAGAACTTCCTTTCCTTTTGAGTGTGATTCCCCAAACCTGAAATATGAGACCTTTGGTGCTTTGAAACCTTTCCAAAACTTGTGCAACTTATCCTTGGAGTCTTTCACTTCCAACCTTAAGGAAACAACTTCATGTTCTAATCTTTCACATTCTTGCTTCCTTACCTTTAATTGTTCAAGCATATCTTCTTCAATTTTCTTTGCCTCTTCAACCGTGATTTTTAGATCAATGAGATCTTGTAGGAGCTTTACCTTCATCTTCTCATCCTCTTGTGCTTGAGCCTTTAGTCTTGAGTTTTCTCTTTTCATTTCTTCAAAAGCTTGTTTTGACACTTTCTTTTCTTCATGATCATAACTGTGCCTGTTTTTCTCTTCATGATAAATTCTTACTTGAGATTCCTGCTTTTGATCTTTAGTAGGAGCTTCTTCTTTTTCACTATCAGAGACTTTCATTATTGTTGCTAGAAGCACTAATTGCTTCTTCCATATACAAGCTCTTCTTGTCATGTCTGCCTTGTTCATACATGTTTTCCTTTTATTTTTTATTCTTGCATTCATCTTCACTATTTTTATTGTGCATGTCTTCCTTGAGTTCCATTTCATCTTCACTATCACTAAAGCCATTGCAGTAACCTGAGACATGATCGAGTTGACCACAAGCAGAATATTATTCTTTTGAAACCTTGAATGTTGCCTTTTGAGAAACAATATCTTTGAAAATCCAATCAAGTTCCATTTCCTCTCTATTGTTACTATACCCATTTTATGGACAATAAAATTCCATGTGACCAAGCTTACCACACTCAAGACATCTTACTAATTTTTCTTCTTCCCTTCTTAGAGCTTCAAGATCGGATTCATTTTTCTTCTTAGATCTCATGGTTCTTATTTTGCCTTTCTTTGCCATGTGTGTTCTTGTAGAATCTTCCCTCAAGTTGTTAGCCTTTTCGAAGGAACCCGCTTTGATACCAATTGAAGAACACAAGCTTATACTGAGAGGGGGGTGAACAATATAAGACCACTTTTTACTTTCTCTTCCAAATCAATATTATGTTGTGTAAAGATAGTAATCATTAATAACTCAATAGTAATCAAAGCAATGCACAAAAACCATACACAATAGAGACACCACAATTTATGTGGTTCACCCAATGTGAGCTACTCCATGAAGAAAATATTTTACTAAAACTTTCTCAATCAATATCTTTGGGAATCACTCCCAATTACAATGTTTATGGATCTCTATCCAAAGGAGATGCTAATCCCCTAATCTCAAGTTCATGGATCTCTTCCATAGGAGAACTCTTTCCCCTTCTGCTCTGGCTATGTGATCTTCTAGAAGACTTTGTCTCTCTGCTGCACTGACTGGTGGACCTCTCTCCACTTGAAGACTCCTCACTCAGATCTATCTTCAACTATGCTGGCTGTTGGATCTCTATCCACTGAGACTCTGTCCTCTATACTCTATCACCTCCAAAGCTCTATCAATAGGCTCACTAAGAACCTGCTCAATAGGCTCACACAAACCTGCTTAACAAGCTCACATAGAACTTGTCAAATCTGCTTAACAAGCTCACATAGAACTTGTCCAAATATGCTCAAGCAAGCTCACCAAGAACTTGCCCAAATCTACTCTAGCAAGCTCACCAAGAACTTCCCAAATATGCTCTAGCAAGCTCACCAAGAACTTGCCCAAATCTGCTCTAGCAAGCTCACCAAGAACTTGCCCAAATCTACTCTAGCAAGCTCACCAAGAACTTGCCCAAAATATGCTCAACAAGTTCACTAAGAACTTGTCCAATGTTGTCCAAAAATCTATCTCAAAGGCCTTCTCAAAGGCTCAACCAATCATGCTCAAGTAGCACTCAAATCTCAACCACAAGTCTATGATGAACTCAACAATGAATGGTAAGGTACTCTATGATGATGATAGCAATGATCCACAATGATCTCAACTCAAGTCAATCTCATAGAAGCATAAAGAGAATTGTTAGAGACTCTATATGTTCTATACTCAAATCCCAATCTCAACTCAATAGAAGCATAAAGAGAATTATTAGAGACTCTATATGTTCTATACTCAAATCCCAATCTCAACTCAATAGAAGCATAAAGAGAATTTTTAGAGACTCAATATGTCCTATTCTCAAACTCAAATCAGAATATAGAATAGATTGTTTCTAGGAACTTGAACAACCACATGCATCCCCTTGACTAGGCTTAATCAACTCAACTCAATCAATTACCTCAAGGATCAATCCTTTCTCACAAACCCTAGTCCAAGCATGTATCAACCATCTCACAATGTTTCCAACAATGCTCAATCACAAGTCTTCACATAACAATGATACTCATGTTCTTCTATAGCTCAAGTTCATCTCACAATCAATGGGCTTCAACAACAATGCTTATAAACAAGGTTTAAACACAACTCTCAAACCAGAAAACCTTGAAGCATTCAACCAACCAATTTTGAAAAGGAAACCACAATACAATCCTTTTCCCTCCAATGATATTTCAGAAATCAACCACCACAATCAATCAATAGGAGAATGTGCCCATACCTTTTTATGAAGAGAAGAACCCCTTTGGAAATCTGCCACACTCAATCACACTTTGACAAAGAGCACAACAATATTTACTTTTCAAACCCTTTACAAAAATAGAAATATCTCTCTATACACTCCTTATTTCTCCTTCTAAATGAGTTAGTCAAATAGCCCTTGAAATAAGCTTTCCAACGATATATAATATGATATACTTTCATAAAAGAAACATACCAAAAATATCTTTTCTACTAAGAGCACATATATCTTGCCTTCCAAAACAACTCAACCCTTATCACCTTATACCTCCAACATTAGGCAAAAATTAATTTTAATAATAAAAAATTACTTGCCTCTAGAGGGAATCGAACCCTCGTCGTCTGCCCATGCACTTCCTTAACCACGGTGCCAATGACCACATGAGCACAGCGCTCACATGAGACAATAAGCGCGAAAGGCGCTTTTGTCTTCTCCTCTCTCTTCGCAAAACAAAACGTGGGCCTTTCTTGCCCCAAAAACACAACCAAACGTGGGCCTTTTGTTTGCCCCAAAAATCTCAACCGACGGGAATCGAACCTCAGTCTTCTGCCTAGCAAAATGCCTTTGTCTCCCCTCGCTCGCCGTTAGGCCATGCTTGCCACACGAATTATCTTCTGCGCTCGTCGTCTTCTCTCCACTTTGATTCCTAGGTTTTTAAACAAAAGCCTTGGTGTATATATATGCACCCTTCATTATTTTTCCAACATCGACGGATTTTGAATAATTCAATTTTTATGATGACGTCGACGGTGATGTCATTAAATTTTAATTTTAAAATTTAAATATTAAATTTTAAATATTAAAATTTGCACCGATTATTCAAGGTTGAATATCTTCATCTCCAGGGCACCTTTTTCGATGAAACGAAAATCCAACCTGGGTTTTAAGAAAAACCCATATCAAATCTGCCATCCATGGTTTTAAATAAAACCTTTTATTTTACCTACCTTGGTTTTCACAAAAACCCTATTTTTTGAAATATCATAAATGCTTATTTATGAACTATTTCGGTCACCAAAACCAAATGTGATCCATGTGACATCAATGACAACATAAAATACCTCATATTACCTCAAATTTCCAACAATAGTCAGTGGTGTGATGGAAGAAGACTCAGAGCTTTGGGGAATCAGATTATCAACCTAAGTATAATGAGAATTTGACCCTATCCTTACTACTCTGATTTTGAGTTTCAAGTATTGTGGAAGTGGTGCAAACCACTATTTTATGGACTATGTTGCATGATAGGACTAACAAGAATGACTATTTTCACCTACATTTTCTCCCAAGGATGGTTTTGACTATTTTACCCAAAAAAATTAAATATGTGCAAATTGTGTTTGGTTCAAGACATTTTCGGCATCAGTTCCTGGTCTCAAGATCTTCTTAGTGTATATTGTGCAATGATCCTAAGATAATGTGACATGTGTTTTGATGTTTTCTTTGAAATGTAGATGCAAGTGAGATGCAATGTATATGCAATGTAAAATGTACCATGAAATACAGATGAATGCGATGGAGTATACAAATTTTTTTTCCCTAATTTGCAAAACTGATAACTTCACGCATCCCAAGTTTCAAATGATATTATTTAATCTATTTGTTATGCTCATGGGGCCTTCAGCAATACATTTCCAATGTTTCATATTCTCCTTATCTTAGTTAACATTTATGAGGACATAAGCTGACATCTCACTCTAAAATATTAGAAAACAACCAAAACTTGGAAGTGAATGAATACAAAAAATACAAATCAACCTTACAAACATCAAAACAAAATCCAAACCCAAAACTGAATACGAAAACCAAAAACTATATACAAATGTACAATATGGTGCAAAGATTTGAACTATCACTTCCCTGAATCCCAAACATGATTAGAACATTTCAAAATACAAATAACATGATACGCATGGAAAATTTTGTAGGAATCCAACAAAAACAAGATCAAGCCAAACACCACAACAAACTTCAACTTGCCTCGCTCACCCCACCAATTTAGCATAGTTCCATTAAAAATCCCATAGGTGAGATTCAAATCATTAAATTGATTAGACAACATTTGATTTCTAATTGTTTCTTGTATCTTCTTTAAAATGTCAATTTCATAACTTAATTCCAAATTTAGAACTAGGTTTTCTTTTTCGAATATGAAATCTTGCAAGAAAGAGCCTATTTCTACAAATTTTGAAGCCAAATCATTATTCATGTTTTTAGGCCAATCAAATTTATGCAAAAATTTACAAGTATCTAGGATATTTACTAAATGGGAATCATTATAAGCTTTTATCCTAGATTCAATAATTAATTGTTGATGAATTTGATTCAACAATTCAAGTGCATCAACTTCTTTTTCATTCATCACATCAATATTATTAAAGGTGTAAGTAGAAATTAATCCTTGCTCTTCATTCACCTTCAATGGCATTTCATCATAAGCAACATTCAAATTCAATAAATGGTCATACAAATTTTCACCTGAAGCTTGGATGCTTGGACACAAAATATTAGATTTTACCTTTTGCACATTTTCATTTACCAAAGCTTGGCAAGGATTTGCTATTTCTTCATTGATCAACTGTTCATCAAACATACCAAAATTGGACACCCAATTGAAAACATGCCCATCCTTTTGAACCCTTAAATCTTGTTAGTCAAGGTGTGTATCAAGTAACCCATATTGATAATCAATCATTTGAGTTATTTCCAATAAATCAAGCTCTTTGTCATTTGATTCCAACTCCTTGTTCACTATCCATGGTATCTCTTCATTTGAATCCTCAAAACAATCATGCGAACTAGTATCCGAATTTTCAATATCCCGAAATGAAAGAGCATATTTTACCTCTTCCTCATCAAAAATAGATGAGTCATAGGAAAATTTTACCATTTCTTCCCTTTCTATTTCAACAAAATTTTCAATGAATTTATGTTCAACATGATCGCATTTTGTAACCTTTTCGAATCTTGCGAATGTAAGATCTTCATATGGTGTAGAAGTTTCAACCTCCTGCATATTAAGTGGAATAAAAGTTTAATCAATAGGGGTGTGAGAAAAGAACACATTTGCATATGTTCCTAAACCATTGTAAAAAATTTCATCCAAATTCATGGGATGAAACTCTATGGTATATGTAACATGATCTTTTGATTCATTTATCAATTATTTTTCTTCTTTGTGCTTGGTAGTAGGATTTTTATCATTTTTTAAAATTTGATGATATTTCAATCCTTCTTCCAAAATATTCTCAAATTGCGCAGGAGTTGTAATATATTCTTGTGAGAAAGTGATTATGTTATCCTGCATATCAATTGACCCAAAAGTTTCATTAGAAGTTTTGGAGTGAGTGTATTCTTCCCACTTTTTCCAAGCATCATAATAATCATCTTCCAAAATCAAGTGGTGACGCTCAACTACTTCTTCAATATATTCTAATTCATAAATGTGTTTCTCTTCAAATTCACCTTCACTTTCCTTAGATGGTTCAATAATTTCCAAACATGGGTTATTTCTTGAATTCAAATTTGTAAGGCTATCATAGTACAAATTGGTAACCCATGATTCAATTTTATCACAATTTGGAAGGTGAAGAATTTCTTGATCATTAGTTTCAAGTGTCTCATCGAGAGTGTATTCCAAGAACAAGTGGTGAAATTCTATCATATCTTCAAATTCATTTATTGATTCTCTTCCAATTTCACTTTCAACCACTTCATTCAATTCTATGGTAGGTTCTTTCCTATCATAGATTCCAACACTAATCATATTTAGGACACCATTATCTAAATACTCATGCACTTCTAGAAAAGAACCCATATCTAGACAATCCTCATTAATGGATGTTGGCTTGGTAACTTGCACCTCCTCTTGGGCAATATCTAAGGTAGTTGTAATATTTGGACTTTCAAATTCATCCCCTTTATCATTCGCCTTAGGTACCATTGGAGTGGAGGGTGCTATATTATATGGTTGGTGTAGGTTGACGTCAATAGATATAGAATACAAATATTTCATAGGAACATGTTGTGCCTCCATTTTCCCTTGTTCTACCATTATTGCAACCTCATAAATTCTAGGAAAATATGAGTCATCAATATTTTCCTCAATAAGTGTAGCAAGTGCGGGGGGTATGGCTCCCATGTATACTTTAATAGCTTCTTCTTCTTGTATATCCAAACTTTCCCATATTTGAGAGTACAACTCACATAATCTCCCATTGAATTGACTCAAGGATTCATTAGGCTCTTTATGAATGGAGGTAAATTGATTTTGCAACATATCTAAGTCAACTTGATTACCAAAATTATAAATATAAGCTGCTTCTAGTTGGATCCAAGAAGTCCTAACCTCCATAGGTAACTTACCATACCATAATAATGATCTGACATCCAAAATGTATGATAAAAACCTACAAGCAACATCCTCATAGAAAATTTGGAATTGAAATAATGTGCTCTTGTACTCATGCAATTTCTATAGGTAAGTCAATTTTTGTAGGTATCCTGATGTCACTTCTTGATTAAACAGTCATAAAAACTTCAATAACATTTCAGGAATTTGATGGGGTGTCCCAAACATGGGAAAACACTCATAATACTTTCCTAATGTAGATACCATTTATTATTTTAAAGACATGATTTTCTCCTCTAATGTTGCCATTAGTGAAACTCAATAACTTTAGAACCAAATTTGTTAGTCAAATACAAAATATCTTGCAATTAAGCATTAAATGACTAACAATTTTCAAATGAATAAACCACAAAGATCATCATGTTAGCATCATCCAAAATATATGCATCAATTAAACCATGACATAAAATAATATTCTCAAATTTACCAAAAGTTTAGTATTAACACATCATCAAATAGAGAATGTTAGAATCAATGAAAGTAATCAACAAAATTTCATTAGTCAAGACCAATGTCTTTGAATAAATTTTTCAAGTAACATGTACAATTTAGTATCTAAATAGAAATAGAATAAATCAAATCAAACCCTCTTATCTCCCAAAGTATTGAGTGGTAAAATATTATCAAAGAGGCTAATCAAATGGAATTGAAATATTTAGCAATTAAAACTCTCAAAGTTGCACCAAATCACATCATTCATGTATGAACAATCCAAAAATGTTAGATCAACGAAAACCAATGTATGAATTGCTTAGCATAAGTATAATAAAGTAAACCAATTCATGTCCTCTATTTAGCATCACAATGTGTGAGTGTTAAAAGAGGCCTAAAGATAATAGTCAATAGGGCACGAAATATATCACAATTTAAATCCTTATAGCATTTTAAATCATAATAAAATAAACCACATCAAGCCCTCCTTCTAGCACCAAAATGTTGAGTGTTAATTTTATCCAATTGTGAAATTACACTCTACTTTAGGGTTTGGATTCCAAAATCCTCTCCTACAAAGAAGTCAAACAAAATAAATTCTCCAAGGTCTTTGCTATATTAGCATTTGCATATGTGTATTAGTAATCTCAATAAAGATATCTCAATTAATGCTAGGAACACCTTAGTGATTGCAAGTAACTATAAACAAGGGGCATGTGTTGGTTTATTTTACCATGCTACTTTAATGATTGTTCATGAAACCAAAATAAAAGTAAATGTGAATTGGCCCTCATATGACCACGATGTAGTGCCTTAGTTCCTTTTGTTTTGAGGATTTTAAGGTAGATTTTATCTTTCCTTATAGGCTCCTTGAATATAGCTTCTTATCATGAAGATAAAGATAGCTTTTGATGTAAATAATAAACTCTCACTCTTTGGTGAAATTGAATTTTTCACAAAGAGACAATAATCTATGGCCTTAAAATAAGGGCTTTAAAATGTCATTTAATTATCTCTCTTTATGAAATAATTTTCATAAATAAAAATAATTTAATGCTTTAAATAATAACCTTTCAATATGATATGTAAAATTACCCCCTTTAATGAAATCAGAATTTTCATGAAGAAAGGTGCATTTATTGCTCCAAATATGGTAACTTGTGAAATGCCATAAACATAACCCCTTCAATGAAATTGAAATTTTCATGAAGGAAATGTCATCATAGGCTTATGAATGAACATGCAAAATTTAGAAATCTGATTTACCTCCAAAACTAAAAAATAATAAATTTTCGAAATTATAAAACCCTTGAAAAAATAGAAGTTTTAAAAAATCAATATAAAATTGAAATGACATAGGAATGAGCTCGAATCTATTGCATATTGAATATTGATGATCATTCTAGGCAGCCATGCAATTATTTTTAAATTTTGAATTTTTTTTAATTTTTATTTTAATGCCTAAAAATTAAAAAATGTATTTTAAAAGTTGAAAACTGAAAAATAAAAATCTGCATCAAATCAAATGTTGAAAATGCAGAAATGCAAAGCCTCATCAGTTTGATAGTACCCCATCCTGCAAAATTGAATATGTGATAAGTTCATATATGCAACCTAGCTTATTCGGCCCACAAATTTGCACAATTGAAATAAACTAAGTGCTAGCTCCTAGGGTTCAAAAATAATTTTCAGATTCAGACATTCACATGAAGTAACCAAAACAAAATTGCATAAAATTCATCTACAAGTCCAAAATATGAAAGGGGAAAGATAAACAATTAAATTTGAGCATGCAGAAATCATCTCATTCTTTCTTGCTAACAAGGCCTTAAATTTTTGAAAAGGACATTTGCATTAAAAAATCTCCCATTACATTCCGGCAGCATTTGGCCTTCAAAAGGTCCAACCTCTATATTCTATTTTCAAAGCAATTTTTTCATCATTCATGAAAACCCTTTGCTTCACCTTTGCTGGTTTGGTTTCCTATGTTTCGTTTTTTTTCCTTCGCCTTATTTGATTTTCTTCTTTTGTCTTTCTCTTTTTTTATTTTGTCTATTTCATAACACATATGACATACGTTTCTTGGCTATTTAGAAACGTCTATAACTTAGACATCTTAGGTATGGTTTAAAAAACACATGCCTATATTAGGCCCCTTTAGCCAAAATAGAACTCGTTAACTCCCCCTTGGGCCAAGTGATGAAATGGCTCATTAGAGAGAAAACGTTTCCATACCCACAACCACATTTATACTATGGACCCAAAATTAATATGTTGATGAAATTCTTTTTAGTCCTTCATTTCCTATGTGGACATTATTTACCTCAAACCGACGTGGCTCATCAACTCAATGAGCTTGTACTCATGCATTTTTTTTATGGTTTTTTCTAACTTTTTGTGGCCGATCCTATATGACCATCATGATTTGAAGCATCTTCTCACACTTCAGAAACCATGGACCATTTAGTTGTGCCCAATGTCACCAAAAGTTACCACATCCATGTATCTTTGCCATCGTTGTCCAAGTGATTTCTAGGTTGCTGCATCATTTGTGGGCTTTTATCTCTGTGACTATTCCAAAGCCCATCATACTCACCTATGATATGCCCACCAAAATTTTGATAGTCACTGCATCCTACATCATGCCATGTGGTATCTGTCTGAGTATTATTTCACACAGTGCATTGGAGATGCATTCCATGTCACGAGATGTTTATTCGATGTCACACCCATGAATACACTACCCAAGAATCACATCGTACACTTGCCATCTACGTCTTTGTTGCTAGTTTCTCATTCTCACCATATGGAGGTAGATGTTGCTACTGTTCCACTACCGTTATCTTTTTGGTCTATGTCAACCATATCCTCATGATGAAATTCCTTCCCAACGTCCACACGATCAAACATTGCTTTCATTTGCACTTTGTGGTTTTCATTATCCGAATACAACCTGATATCCTCCACCATGTTGAACCTCCGTTCCTCGGTATATGGGTGCGACGATGTCCTTATTAGCACTGTGACCATGCTCGTCTTCACTGTTTGGAGCCACACTATCGATGTTGCTCAAAAATCATTGTCTACTGTAAAGCTTAGTCACGCGTCTGCCTTCGACGTGTGTCCTTTATGACTTTGCACATCACCAATTCTCTATAGAAATTGTTGTGAATCCTATTTCCTAATGCTCATTGGGAATCCATGTTAACGTTTCGGTGCCCGACTATCCTCCTATACCTAGGTCAAATATTTCATTGTCTATTCTATTGTGTCGCTTCCATGAAAGTTGTCATTGTTGTGAATGTTCCATTTTGGCTACGCTCACCTAGAGTATATTCTAGCACTATCCAGCATATCGAACATTTGCTACAAATGTGTTTTCAACAACTTCTTCACCGTGTCTGTTTAAGTATCTTTGCCATGTGGGGATTCAATTGCTTTCATATTGACATCTAATATGGCCTCTCCCAATAATCTTTCAATGATGTTGGCGTCTCACTGTTGTTTCATTCAAGTGTCAAAATCTGATGAACACTCAATATCTTTCTTGCTGCTGATTCAAGCTCATGATGCACGATTACTTGTCTTTCAATTCGCCATAGGTCCCATGCCACATCGATCACAAAAATTTGAGGTCCACATTTCCTTGTTGTATATGCATGTTGCAATAGCTTCGTGACATCACATGGCCATCCACCTCATCCATCCATGATAGTCATCTATCTCTATCATCATTGTCATACAGTGTCAACTTGAAACTCATCCTTCATGTCCACATTGCCATGATTATATCAACATTTTTTATCCTTCACCGGTCCATGTAGGTTAGGCTACCATGTTGGAACTTCATTTTGCCATGTCATGTTTCATCTCCGAGTTGTCCTCGTCATTCACCGCACTTTTGACCTGCACACAATAAGACCCCCCACATTAGGCTCTATAAAGATAAAGTATAGCCTCAATTCATGAATACAAACAAAGGTGCATAATATCAAAATGTAAGTGGGGGAACAACCTAATGGCCTCCACTATGGATTATATATATATATTCATATTCTTTTAACTTTATTTCCTTTTATTGTTTTAAAATTATTATTATTATATAGAATATAATAATAATATTATTATTTCATTTTTTTTATTATTATTTTTATTTATTTATTTATTTATTTATTATTTTATTTTGGTTATAATAATAAACACCACACAAAAACTTGAACAATTAAACAACACTAATCACTAAAACTATTAAAACTACACAAAGCATACATTGCCCACTCTACCGAGAGAGACTATCAAACAAATCAAACACAAAAAATAGACATTTATATGACTTGCAAGATATTAACCAAAAGGTACCTCCTCACACACAACATATAGGCAATCAAAAAATTCTCAAGCAAACTCATGCGGAGAAATCTATCAGCACTTGAAAAGAGGACAAAATATGACGACCAACACTACTTGACAAGGCACCTTAAAAACTGAAATACGAATGCCCAAAACAAAGCCTGTCAAAATCATCACTCCAAGGATATGAAACCCATAAAATATCGTTGTTTTACAAGAAAACAAAGGAATCCTTGATTAATCATGCAACCCTTGATATCTTATTTGTAACCTTATGGAGAAAGTCAACCAAAGACAAAGGAAACTCTCAAACATCAAAGTTCAAAGTGGGTCCTCAAGTTTTGGGGCTAGTTGTGGATCAACCACAACAAATCAAAAGGATAATTATTTATTCCTTCTAACTACTTTTATACCACATGTTAGGCATAAGAAACTTGCAACTACTTTTTTCTTATACCACATGCATGGACCTTGTAAGGGTGGTTAGCTCATATGCCCTATCACATGGACTATAATGTGGTTATACCTTTGTCATATAGTAGACAATACAAACCATGTGTGGAGTGGTTACTCAACTTATATAAATACCTCTTATGATGTAATAATTCCTAACAGTAATATTATTCAATAATTCTTTTTTTTAATTTAGCTATAAAACTATAAAAAACATTAATAAAAAAAATATGTTTCTTACCAATCCAAATCCTTTCAATTAACTATTTCACAATTTTAAATAAATTCATATAATAAAATAAATATATTGTATGTGATAATTTTTTTTATGATCAGTAAGTTGGGATGCTCACTAAGATGAGTTCGGTTGAAATCTTATGGCTAGTCTCAGGTGTGTGTGTAGGATATGCCAATACATCTAGAGCCAATATTTGATTGATGTGGTTAATGAAACATAGAGCTATGATTTTTTCTTTTATCTATATGTATTTGATAGTAAAAGGACTTATTTTCCCATATTGAAAATATATTTCCCTTAGATATTATTTGTCTCTATGAGAAACAATAATACAAATATTATCAACCATAAAAAACAACTAAATGCTATTCAAAGAGTGATGTTGTTTAGGAATACTTGATATTTTCATTTAAAAATTAATCTCTTAAATATATATTTTTAAATTTTATAATTTTAAAAGGAGAAATATGAGTAGTTTGATAATAAGAATTTTTAGAGGTCTGAGGTGTAGACCAATTGGTTCGACCAAACCCCGTAAGGGGGACGGAGTTCTAAGGTTCAAATATTAGGCCTCGTTGGACTGAACACTTATCCCTTTCCTAATGCTTTCATTGGAATAAAAGGTTTGAAATGATTGTGTCATGGTGGTTATAGGGGTAGACTGTGTGAAGAACTGTGTGGCAGCTTCCAAAGTAGACAACACAAAATATTGTGGTGGCCATAAAATCTAGACAGCCTACTCATATTTTTTGCGGCTATCAATTCCACCATGTAAATTAAAAAAAAAAATAAGAATTAAGTTTAGTAAAACTAAATCAAAATACATGTATTGAATAGGTTATAAATAGTAATCCATTTTGTAAGTTTTACAACTTATTTTATTTTTATTAACCCTTGAATATCTACAAGATTTTAGGTTCAAAAAATAGACATCAAAGAAAAAGATACATGAATGCATTTTAAAAATGCATGTGTTTTGTAATGCATGCATTTTATAAAACTTTTATTCTATTTATAACATGCACAGGTATATTACAAATCCATGTATCTGGTCACTTTATTAATATGGACTAGGGAGAGTGGTTAAATTGTCAAAGAATATAAATAAATTAGCCAATATGATTCTCCAATAGTTGAGGTTTTTATATAATATCTAAGTTCTTGAGGATATATACTAACCAAGTGAAATGTCTTGCTAAATCAATCATGAAGGTAATGAACATGAGAGCAGAATAAATTAAGACTTGAAATACCTCCCATAATCGCCAAAAGCACTCTCTTATTAGGGAGGTAAGATTTTTCTTGGATGAGGATGAATACCTCCCAAAAGAATAGAATGACTTTAGTGTGAAGGCCCTCAAGACCCCGTGGGACAGGGTGGTAAAAATTATAATAGAATATTTACGCTTGACCTATCTAGAGATATAGTGAGGAGTTTCCATATGATGTTCCTTAATCAACTGAGAAGAGAGTGATGGATGAATATCCCAATATTTCTCTTCCACTCGATGCAAAAATCAATGACTGATGTGAGACATGAAAAGGACTCCAACCCAATTCATCAAGGTTTGGCCATGTTAATTTTTAAATATATGGAAAAATATAAAGGATTTGAGGCTATAGTGATTATTAAAAGCATTGAGTCTTAGGCTATTCAAAAAACCATCAATCCAACCCAAGAAATATCATGCTCAAATTCCAGTGCTTCAGGGTTTGAAGGTGAGAAGAGCCTTTTTACCTCCTCTAAGGCTATAGATAGGTTCAAGACTCTAGACGACATCATCACAGTGTCTCCAAAATGCATGAGAGGTGGAAGGGGGAATCATTCCAAAATATCATCATATTTTTCTATAGAGCCATATGAGAAGGAGAGCCCCTTTGCCTCCTCCAAAATAAGTGGGAGACCTGGAGGCATCTATTTTTCCTCCAAAGGAGTAAGGAGGGGTAAGATGAGATGCTCCAAAATACTTTCGGTAAAAAATTTCTATAGTGAGAGTGCCCCTATTTTTTTAGAACTCTCAGAGTCAGATGATCTATCCCACAAGAAAAAAGTCAAGCCTTCAGAGAAGGCTCCTTCCCATCCTCCTAGCTTTGGGAATTCTTGTAATCACTTGCAACATATTAAGCTAGTGAAGGATAAATAATGGTTAATTTTAGGAACTTTCAAGGTGGTCATGGAATTCACAGAAGAGGTGAATCACCTCCTATACAAAATCCTAATAGATCCTACTTCTAATAAGAATGATTTTGGGGAGGTGTAAGAGATCCCCAAGGCTTAGGTTAGGGATTCTAATCAGATGCCCATTTTACACTCTATAAGTTGTCCTATTTTTTGGCTTAGGTGTTGTCTTTCATATCTTCCCTCTCCATGGGACTGAGGGACTCCTTTGGGCTAGATCTTGAGATGGCTATATTGTTACTTTATTTTCATATTTAGTTTTCTTATATTTTTGGGTGGGTAGTGAGTGAATTCTAGTGAGTTTGCTCCCACTTTTATAAAATTTTGTAGGTTTCCTTTCCAAACCATCATTTCATAGATTAATAAAATAATTAAGACTTGAAATTTATATGAAACTAATTTCCATCTAACATTGAGTATGATCCAATTATGCAATTTTGGGAAATTTAACCATTCTCTAAATTTACCTTAAGATCATCGACCTCCTCACTCCAAACATCCTATCAACATGCAAATACTTGAGTTTCCTTATAGAGATCACAACCCAAAAAAATATCATACAAAAGAATAATTATTATAGTGGATTTATTAGGACTATAGAGGTAGACCATGCTCAAAGTTAAACATAAAAAATAATGATATTAAATTTATTTTGTTATACATGTAAGACCAACTAAAAAATACACTATATAAAATTAAATGAGGTAAGGAATCATATATCAATTGTTATTGGAAAATATATAAAGCAAATGGAGGAGGATATTTTTAAATAATAATATCTCTAAGTTGCAATTATTGATAATAAACAAAGTATACCCAAACATCTACGAAATATATAAATTTTCATAAACTAATATTCTATCATTTTATCAGTTCTCAAGGTCATGGATAGCAACTTTTCATCTATCATGAGTATATGGTAACTACAATTTGTCATTGTTTGTTTAAATTATATTTCATCTCTTCTAATTGACTTGTTACCTACAAAACCTCCTAAAATCATTTTACACTCAACCAATAAAGTAACACATGAGAGGCTAGATAGGTATCAATGTAAGGCCTTTGAGAAGGGTCTAAAGTTTATTAGAATTATTTAATTAGCATTGCTATATTTGCATATATTTATTATTATTCAAATTTAGTATTTTTGGCATCACCTACCATTAAATATGTGAGATCACCTTTAGACACCAAAGACACAAGACACACTTCCATCATAGCAATTAATATTTTAACTAAACTAATTATCATTTAACTTGTCATAATAAATTGACCCAAAACATACATTAATTCTATTAACAGTTATTTAATTTAACATAATAAATTTAGGCATAACTTACAAATACCAAAGAAAAGTAAAATTTTGTTTGAGAGTTATAAAAATAAAGTTTGAAGCATTTTTCCAGCAAACTCCACATATCTTGATTATAGTGCAAATATAAAATGATCCATGAAATAAATCCTCTTTTTTCTTTATTCTTTATGATCTAACATTGCATTGGGTTCACCCACAACCTCATCCTAACCACCTTCTTAACAAGAAAGTACCTTGGTCTTCTTATGGATACCATAATTTCTATCTAATATTTTCTAATAGATTAACTCACAACAACATATTCTATCTCATGGATTTCCTTTTTTTATTAAAAGGTAAACAATCAATATATTTTATTTTGTAATTAAAGAGTCATCTAAATGACAAGAAAATGAGTTTGTGTATTCTATTTGAAAACAATGGTATCTTTAATGACTTTTCAATCATTTTTCTTGTAAGCTTCACAAATCTTGTTTATACGATGTTGAAATATATAATATTTTGAGAGAAATAAATGGAACTAGCAAATTACTCACATTTCTTGTTAAGAGCAATAAAAGAGAAAGAGATAATAAATCAAGGGGAAGCCTCCTATAGGCCCAAAAGGCTACATACTTAGAGAATTTAAAAAAATTGAATAATAGTTGAGAAGTGCCCAAAGGCATTGTAAAATTCCGTTGTAACCAAAGATAGTGTAAAATTCCATAGAGAGGCGATGAAATGTAAATTTCCATGGTCAAGAGGTCAAACAAACCTTAGAAAATTTTGAGAGAGTAAAGCAGAACAAAGGAAAGCAAAGGTAATTTTGAGCAGTACAAAATTCCACATGGGTGAAGTAGAGTGTTAAAATCCATGGTCAATTTGGTCAAAATTGCAATCACGAAGTTGCAACTCGCGAAATGGAGTGACAAGGCTAACAACAATGGAAAGGGTATGCATTCATTCTATGCAATAAAATGAAGTGTAAAATTTTACGATCAACTTAGTCAAATTTGGCACATCAAAATTTGGAGCAACGGAATTTCAAATTACAACTAAAAAGGAAGGCTTCTACTCCATGAGGTAAAAGTGCTATGTTATTTTTCGCACATCCGAAGTGCAGTTCTTCATTTCATGGTCAAACTATTCAAATTACATGTAAATAGAGGTCAAACTCTCACTTTGAAGGATCGGATCTTAAGTGTTTTCTTATTCTAATGTTGTATATTTTCATGTAAATCAATATAAGGAGTGTTACTTGGATGTTGCCTTAGGACTATATCTCTATTTCTTGTGATTTTTAATCTATGAAGTTATTTTTGCTATTGTTGCTATGGTTAGTCTATTCTATTGTTATTGGATTTGTTAACTTAGAGCAAATTGGAATGTTTCATGTTTGAATGTATGCTTGAAAGGAACTCCTTTTTTTGTTAGTCATAGAATTAATCTAATTCTACTATTTGGATTATTTATACCCTAGATGTTTGAAATAGTTTTTGAAGCATATTTTGTGTTTTAAAAATGGATATTATTGGTTTTGAATGTTGTTAATCACAAGTACAAATTATTACAAATTTATTTTGTCAGAGGTTCTTTGTAGATGTCTATATTGTTAGTTTTATCCAACCACTATTCATTCATTACTTTATTAACCCTTATCCCATTTCTATCCCTATATTTATACATTTAACTGAGATTCAAAGAGTCAAAATCTAATTAGTTGACAAGGTATACCAACCTATTCTAGAGGTTGGGTTAAAGCAATATTTAATCCATATAATGTCAAGATTTAAGCTATGATTAGTGGGTGTACACCTTTCAAAATATTACATATTGATAGTCATAGTTCAATATTTTTTTTAAGTCAATTTAGACCCCAACAATTTTGGCACGCCTAGTGGGACATGTTCACATGATGTTCACCCACTAGATATCATTACATATTTTCTCGAAGGAATCAAGATTTTATGAGTTGTCTTGACCTCATCAAGTGGTGTAAGTAAGTTCACTTAGATGATACCTACTTTCAATAACCCATAATAAAGCCCCTATAGTAGCTCATTTTTCATGTTTCTCAGGTCATCTACTAGAAATAGTCAACAACCTACATCATTTTTTGAGCTACCCCCAAGAAGATCTAGGTATACGAGGAATTTATCCCTAGATTCACCTTTTGGAGCTATATCAACACCATCATATCATTGGAAACCTCTAATATCAAATCCATTTAAAACTCTAGATCCAATGGCTTATTAGCAGAATATAAATCTGAATCAGCCTCCATAGAATCACCCTAGTTGGGATACCTCTAGTCCTCTAGGACTTGCCCAAATGCATGATATCCCTTGAGCTATTTCAAAAGCTATACTTATGATGGTACAATTAATACTACATATGAGCACTATCAAGATATAATAAAATTTATAGCAATCCATAATATAATAAATGAAGATGTCATTGTTAGACTTCTAGCCCTATCTTTTAGAGGAAATATCCTACACTAGTTTAGAACCTTGGAAGATAATACAATCGCTTCATGGGATGGATTAGCTGATCCTTTTATAGAGGAGTTCAATGAATCATCTGACCCTTTTTCACTATTGAATCAATTTATAGCTATCCAAAAACATCCACAAGAGTCTATCTCTGGTTTGAATTTGAGGTTTAGTAGGACATGGAAGATAATTCTCCTAGAAGCTAGACCAGATCCATCTCTAGCTTTCAATTATTACATTAGATCTCTAGGATTAGATCTTGGGTTACAAATTTAGTGGTCAGCATAAACACCTTCCTATAAGTTTATCATATGGTTGTCAATGTAAAAAATATCCTAACTATTGTAGGAACACTCCCACCAAATATGGTTATGCCCTATTGCTCTGAAATTCCCCTATTCACATATCAAAGTAAAATAACCAATCCATCACCCACCATAATTTTCACCCATGCCATAGGTATATCCTTTCATCCCTCCTAAGATAGCTATTGCTCCAATACCATTTCCCATTATCCCATCTCAAAATCCTCTAGATTCTTCCATGTTGCTTGATATCCAAAATACCTTGAAGACAATCAATAACAAGGTAATCACAATGGAAAAGAGAAAAACATAAAGTTCATAACAAAGAAGGTTACCATATATAAACAAAGATAAAAATCCTAGCACAAGTGGTAATTCAAGGGCCAACGTTAATGCAAACCAATTAGATCAAGAATTTTACCTTGAGATAAGCTTGGTCAATGTTTGGTGTTTGGTATGCAATCTGTTACATACCTAAAATAATATAGCATCGGCTATATTATGAAGCATTACATTTAATCATTATGTATCCAAGTGTAGAGTAAATAAATTATCATCTTTTATCAAACTTCATTTGCAATATTCACATTCTGCCTATATGACAAGGGTGAGCCCACCTTAAGTGGCAAATCATATTCTTATTATTGTTTTTCAATTATCGTTGCGTGCTCCTTGTCTATTTGCTTATCTGGTTTAATTAATCTTGAGCTAGTCAATTATAATTATTTTAGAAGAACAGAGAAGGCGTTGCCTTCCAAGTGGTATCATATTTAGCACGATCCAAATACGTTTTACTCTCCGCTAGGTTCATTGGTTTTCATACACAAGTGCCTGGTGCAACCGGTATAGTGTTCACAGCAGGTGTAAACGCAACCAAAGCACTCCTTAAACACGACGTAATTTCGTTCAAATACCAGGTGGCAGCAAAACAGTAAATTTTTGGTTTGGTGACCACTAGTAGCGCACCAATAATCGATTTAATGATTCCCAGACAAATTAAACAAATTTTCAAGCAGAGAAAAACCAGCACTGGGGATACCAGTATACATCATGCACTCCAGAAGGGCCGAACACGGGTGGAGATAGCGATTAACATTGTGTTTTAGCAAAAGCAGTGGAAAGGAAGCGATAATAAATGATCGCACTTCCAAAATTGTTGTAACAGTCCAAAAATCCAATCGTGCCAGGAGGAACTGTGTCGTCCAATCAAAATCATGGAAAAAAACAAGTATTAAAATGCTAACCTAAGGTACTCGCAATTAAATTTATTTATTTATTTTTTGCAGGGCATTTATCCCACATACACTAGGTTGTGGGCAAATCATGGTTTTTAAGGAAGATTACGTTGGAAGAGAGTTGTGACTTCGATCACACGAGCCCCACTTCCATGCACGAATAGTGGTTTGCTGTGTTTCTCGCGTC
This sequence comes from Wollemia nobilis, assembly GCA_028583015.1. Classification (NCBI taxonomy): domain Eukaryota; kingdom Viridiplantae; phylum Streptophyta; class Pinopsida; order Araucariales; family Araucariaceae; genus Wollemia; species Wollemia nobilis. The sequence continues at coordinate 8,053,918 of JAQPPZ010001045.1, forward strand.
GTGTCTGACCTCCTCTATCATGTGTCCTTCATCCAGTATCCTTCACATGTCTGCTTCGTGTCCCTCTACTGTGTGTCCCTCTATCACATCTTGTCATGTCCTATTCATCGCCCAATGTCCTTCGTGTGTCTACTTCATGTCCCTCTATCATGTCTTGTTCACGTCCTTCTAGCGTCTCATCCGATAGTCGTGTCAGTTTGTGTCAGTCGACGTCCTATCATGTCAATTTGTGTCTTGTCGTGTCAATCGGTGTCCTATCATGTCAGTCATAGTGTGGTGTCCCTCGTGTCACGTCGTGTCTTGGTCTAGTCACTGTCGTGTCTTAGCAATTGTCCAAACTTGCTCAAGTTGTCCAAGTCGTCAGGAACTTGTCAAGAAATTGTAAACTTGCTAAAGTTGTCCAAAGTCATCAAGAACTTGTCAAGAAGTTGTCAAAATTGCTGAAAGCTGTCCAACATTGTCAAAATTGCTGAAAGTTGTCAAAAGTGGTTGTTAAGGAGGTGAGCCAACAAAATTCAAATCCGCGTTGCAGTGGGAGCGACAGTTGAAGCGGAACACAAATTTTTTTGCCAAATTCAACCGAATTGTCATAGAAATTGAAGCTCAAGGATTACTAAGCAGGAAATTTTGAACAGTGCATGAGTAGAAGTTGGATCAAAGGACCTGACGATCGACTATCAAGCTTGAAGATGACCAATAACAACACAAGAAGACCTCATCAAAGCCCAGGTACAAAAAATTCTCCTTCTCCTTTCAAAATTGGCAGTTATAATCCGCATCATCCACTGGTAGACCCCATGGCTACTAACCTTTCCCCAACTCACGACAACGTCACACAAGGAGAATCAGGCAACTCTGCCATTAACACTGATGAAGCTCTTCGACAATTACTAGATGGTATGCACCAAATTAATGTCACCCTAACTAAACTATTGAATGCACAAAACCAACCTAATCCCAATACTAATCCCCAAAATCACTCCCATGAACAAAGGCATGAAGAAAAGGACGACCACGATGAAGATTGGGAGTAGCAAAGAGGCAATCCAGATAATTATGAGAATCGCTATCATAGACAGTGATATAACCAAGATCAGGATAGGGATATGAGTTATCACCAACCGAGAGGCCCTAATAATTTTCCACGCATTGATATGCCCACTTTGGAGGGTCATGATCCTCATGGTTGGATAGCCAAAATGGAAGGCATTCTCGACTTATACAAAATTAAGGATTTTGATAAAGTCCCTTTCCCTGCATCAAAATTAGGCACTGAGGCTTACCAATGGTTTGTATGGCTTAAACGTGAGAAAGGAGCTACTGTTTGCTGGAATAATTTCACTACCTATTTTTTAGAAAGATTTGATGAAGGAGCTACATCATCATACACAGTAAGACTGTTATCTCTTAAACAAGAAAGATTAGTTAGTGAGTTCGTCTTCGAATTCACCAGTTTACTATCGTATGCATTACACCTCAGTCCAGACATAGTGGTAGGATATTTTTGTAATGGTTTGAAAGAAAATATTAAGGTGGAGGTGGACATTCAAAATCCAACCTCGTTGAATGATTGCATAAGACTAGCCAAGCTAGCTGAGAAGAGAATTCAGTTGTATACACAACATGAAACTTATAGTCATCCTTTGTATGGCAACAACTCTTTTCATAGAAATGATCAACCATCAAGATACTTCTGCTATAAATGTCGCAATCACCATCCCAGAGAACAAGCATGTGCACAAAAACAAAACTTTCATATTGAATGTGCTCAATATGAAGGAGAAGAGGAAGAAGCATACCACCAGGAAGAACCTATTCAAGAAGAACTATCGATTGTTCTAGAAGAGAAGGAAGAGGATACAATGGCTATTTTCGTGCATGCCCTCATGGGGTTAACATCCCACCATACAATCAAGGTACCGGGATTTATTCGCCAGAAAAAGGTAAATGTGCTAATTGATTCAGGCAGTATCCACAATTTTATCGACATTAAAACAACAAAAAAATTGAATTTATTCATTAATTCTTCCAACAAAGACAAATTCCAGGTTCTAGTAGCCAACGGGGTGAACGCTCAATGTGTTGGGAGAACATCTCAAGTCTCCATTAAAATGGGAACTTATACCTGGTTTGGATCTCTTTTCGTAATGAATTTAGGGAACTCTGATGTTATTTTGGGAGTTGAATGGTTGGAAACATTAGACACGATCAGCTTCAATTTCAAAAAATTATTTGTGGAATGGAAGGAAAATGGATGGGTCATTCGCTTACAAGGTATTACTACTCCCCCATCATAGATGGTGAGCTCTCATAGTATGGAGAAAACATTAAAAAATGTTGGATATGGATTCATAGATCAAATTAATTGTTTGAAAAATAAATCTCGAGCAACTTCAGGTATTTCTGCTCCAGATTTACGGGACATCATAGCACATTATGCAGAGGTATTCCAAGAACCAAAGGGACTACCTCCCCAAATATCCCATGACCATGCCAAGGTGATCGACCAAAAAGTGAAATCTCAGTCAGAATTACCAATACTAGATGCAGAAGGGCGTATATATCTCCAACCAGAAGCAATTCTACAAAGCAGAACATGCATACAGAGCTCTCGTCACATCCAAGAATTTCTCATCAAATGGCAGGGCCTACCAGATGAAGATGCAACCTGGGAATCTAAAAGTATTTTCTAGTCATTTCCAGCTTTGAGGACAAAGCTTTCCGAGGAGGGGAGTCATGTTACATACCTAAAATAATATAGCATCGGCTATATTATGAAGCATTACATTTAATCATTATTTATCCAAGTGTAGAGTAAATAAATTATCATATTTTATCAAACTTCATTTGCGATATTTGCATTCTGCCTATATGGCGAGGGTGAGCCCACCTTAAGTGGCAAATCATATTCTTATTATTGTTTTTCAATTATCGCTGCGTGCTCCTTGTCTATTTGCTTATCTGGTTTAATTCGTCTTGAGCTAGTCAATTATAATTGTTTTAGAAGATCAGAGAAGGCGTTGCCTTCCACAATGATCTTCATGATTTTGACACCTATGTGATGTATCAACACCATGTGCATCAGGCCATGGAAAAAGCTAAAAGGAACTAAAAATGGAGAGTTAACATGTTATGGAAGAATGATCAAGTTATGTTTGGGATAGACCTTTTTGAAGAGGAACCAGTAACTATCATGACTAGGTCTAGAAATAAAACTGTGCAAGTAGACCCATATAAAATGGGTCAATTCTAGGTCCTTCTCAAAAGAAAATACAGTCATCTCTTAGAAAAGTGATAATTTTTCTATTCCACAAATAGTCGAAAAGGAAGTTTCAATCCCTAAGAGTCAAGAAAAGAAAATGAATACTCTAAGGCAAGGTGAGAAAGAGAAGGGCAAGGAATAAGCTATTTCTAAATATGAATCCCAAGTATCACAAAGAGGTAAATAATAGAGGCCATCCAAAAATACAAGATAAAGTATGGGGATCCAAAGAAGAAGTATGAGAAGGCTCCATTAGGGAATATTTTAACATTATTGAGGAACTAAAGAAGACCCCTTCTAGAGCAAGCCTCTACAATACCATGTTTATTCCTGGTCAAATAGATCTGCTCAAAGATTCTTTAAACAATAATTCCTAGGAAAAGCAAGCCACAACCATCTACAACTTGTCTCATGGTCAAGAAAATATATCCTTAGAAAACCTAAATAATAAACCCCCTCATTTCTACATCTCTTTGGTAATGGAGGGATGTATTATGCATAATTGTATGATAGATTCAGGAGCTTCAACGACAATCATACCAAATATATTCTACGATGAGATGGGGATGGAATATACCCAATCTTGTCCAATAGTATTGTAGTTGTATGGTACTCTATTTAAGACTAATGGGGTTGTGAAAGATGTATTAATGAGACTACATAGAGCCTTAGAGGTTACCATTATGCAAGAAATTATAGTGGTGGACTTAGAGCCCTATTTTGGATTATGTCTTTCTAGAGAATTCACTACTAAGTTAGGAGGATGCATGTACTTTATTTATTCTGGCATGATGATCCCATACAAGGGTAAAATAATCAGGATAAACTCTAAGAAACCTATGGCTTATCACATTGAAAAAATTGAAGAAGACATGTATAACCATTCTATGATGGAAGAGCCAGAGCTAGTAGAACTTCTTGAGGATCTAGAAGTAGAAAATGAACTACCATTCAAATAGGATCATAGTCTACTGGAGGTAGGATTGGGAACTTATAGTATTTCTTTTGAGGTAGAAAAAAACATCCTTTCCATATCAAATCAATCACTTAGAGAGTCAGATATTTGGAAAATGTATTTTGATGGCGCAAGATGCTAAAATGGATCCAAAGCTAGCATAGTTTTAAAATCTCCTTTAGAAGGTGTGAAATTTTTTTCTTACATACTAACTTGGTCTTGTATCAATAATACTATAGAATATGATACTCTGTGTTTAGGGCTAATGCAAGCCAAACAAATGGGAATCCAAATATTTAACATATATGGAAATTTAGAGTTAGTGGTTAATCAGGTTACAGAGAGATGCAACAACAAACATCATTATCTAAAAACATATAGAAATAGAGTATGGGACTTGATGGAATATTTTGATGCTCTTAACATACATTCTATCCCTAGAAATAAGAACATGTTAGCTGATGCTTTAGCTATTAAAGGGTCCAATTCCAATCCCTCTTTAGGCCTTGGATCAACTAAAGAAAGAAGAGTCAAGCTAGTATTTAGATCTACAGTACTAGATAGGTAAATTTTTTGGTAATTTTTTGAGAGTGATGATCAGATAGTTGAATTTCTAGTTAGAGAAGCTTCCTTGTCTAATGTGCAAGAAGAGTTTCCTCAAGAAATGGATCAGCAGGATATTATATAGTTGAAACATAGTCACATTCCTAAGGGCTTGATCACTTTGGAGAGCTTGTTTGATAATGAGGATGGAAAAAATCAAGGACCATGAAGGCAGATGATAAAATATTTAGTGATATTTAAATAGAAAAAGAAAAAGAATTATATTGGTGTCAAGTGCTCTCCAAAATAAGTAGAGGGAGTCAAAACCTTATGCTTTTGATATCTAGATATTATTCCCTAGTCATATGAAGATCTTAAGGTTTATGATAAAATGATCATTTAGCATACCATTGAGTTAGAGCCTAATTCAAATCCTTTCAAACAAAAGCAAAGGCCTATGAAGAAATCCTAAAATTGAAGCTATAATGAGGCAATAATTGCTTAAGTTGTTAAAGGCAAAGATTATCTACCCAATCAAACATTCCACATGGATTGCTGATTTGATGTCTGTCAGGAAGAAGATTGGAGATATCCACCTATGTGTTGATTTAGGTTCCTAAACAAGGCATCACTGAAATATCATTACCCTCTCTCCTAGATTGATTATATTTTGCATATTGTAGTAGGGATAGAAAGATTCTCCTTATTAGATGGTTTCTCTAGATATAACCAGATTTGGGTCAAATATGAATATCATTTCAAGACAATATTTACCACTAAGTTGGGGTACATTTGCTTATTAGAGAATGCATTTTGGATTATCCAATGTAGGGTCTACTTTTCAAAGATCAATAGACTATGATTTTTGTGAGTTCATAAATAAAATCATTCTGATTTATCTTGATGATATGATTGTATTTTCTCATAAGAAAGAATCACACTTGGAGCATTTGGAGAAAATATTTCAAAAATGAAAAGTTTGGCATCTCTCTAAATTTGAAGAAGCCATTTTTAAAATTCTATGTGGGAAAATTATTAGGGTATGTAGTCTCCAAAGAAAGGATGGCAACAGACCCTAATAGAGTAAAATAAATACTTGATCTTCCTCTCCCCATGAATAAAAAGGTATTGCAGTCCTTATTTGGGAAGATTAATTTTGTGCGAAAGTCATTTTAAAATTTACCCAAGTTGTTAAGCCTATCTCAGAGTTACTTAGAAAGAACATGGAATTCAAGTGGACCGAGAAAATAAAAAAATCCTGTGAAGCAATCAAGTAGGCCATTGCAACTACACCAGTATTGGTAAATATTGAATTTAGCAGAGATTTTATTCTCTATGCCTATGGATCTAAATAGAGCTATGCATTAGTATTAACACAAAATAATTATTATGGAGAAGAACACCCTATATTGTTTTGGAGCCAAACTCTTCATGGGTATCAGACCAAATACAACTTCATTGAAAGAAAAGTGTTTGCACTTATGAGGTCCCTAAAAATATTTAGGCAATAATTAACCCAAAGCAAAACTTTGATTTATGTGTACACTAAGGTGTGATAAACTTCATTCTACAAGGAGAGTTGGGTGATAAAAAAATCCAGTTGGATTACTAAAATCCAATAATATGATGTAAAAATCCATCCAACAAACTTGGTCAAAGATAGAATATTATGCCAAGATCTAGAAACAAATGTGATTTCAAATTAGAGTAGCTTGTCAGGCAACACTAGCTTAATCTAGAGACATCCCTTTAGCAAGATCAGATTGGGTTGACCAACTAGCAGTCTATTTCAAAATAAGAGTGTGTCTTGAAGATATCAATCCTTAAAAAAGAAGAAGGTTTAGACTTTAGGCCCTAAAGTATGTACTATGACCTAAAGGACTATATAGAAAGAATCTGGATGGACTTCTTTCGAGGTGCTTAAAAGATGATAAAAAATAAAAGGTCATTGAAGAATCCCATGGAGGGTTGTTAGGAGGAAATTTCTCAAGAATGATGACTGCTATGAAAATCATAAGAGCAGGATACTACTGGCCTACTATCTTTGCTAACACTTTCAAAGCAACAAGAGCATGTGATAAGTTCTAGAGATATGTGGGAAGGATAGAGAATTTTGCAATCCTATTGAAGCCCATCCAAATAGAAGAGCCTTTACAGCAGTGGGACCTTGATTTTGTTGGAATAATAAATCCTAATTCCTTTCTAGGCAATAAGTACATATTGACTAATACTAATTACTTCATCAGATGGGTTGAGGCTATTACCACTAAGAAATAAAATCAGGATGTAGTTATTGAATTCATGGAAATTCTAATCACAAGAGTTTGGCATCCCTAAAGCACTTGTGAGTGACAATGGTTCATATTTTATAGGTGTAAAATATATTTAATTCACAAGTAGATAGGACATATGCTTTAATAATTCCTCTAATTATTACCCTCAGGGAAATGGATTGGTAGAATCCACTAACAAAAACCTACTCAAAATTTTGAAGAGAATCTTGGAGGGTAATACAAGGAGCTAGCATATCCTCTTAGAGAAAGCTTTATGGGTAGGTAGAATTTCCATCAAGAGGTCTATTAAAACATCCTCTTATGCATTAATCTATGGGAAGGAGGCTATTATGCCCACTCATATGGAGATACCGACATTAATGTGGGCTAGTTAAGATGATGAAATAAACCAGAATCTAGTTGATATTAGGTTAATGCATCTCTTACTCTTGGAAGAATAGAGGACCCAAGCCTATGAGGACTTTAAAAAGCATGTTATCAGCACACAATACTAGTTTGATAAGAAAGCTAGATTTAGAAATTTTAATATTGGTGACTCAGTTTTAATATGGAATGCAGAGAAGGCCAAAGCAAGCATTCATCAGAATTTTGATACCTTCTAGGAGGGTCCTTTCAAGATACTTGAAGTGAGAAATAATAATACCTTTTAGCTTAAATATCAAAATAGAAATATGCAGTCAATATCTATCAATGGATATCACCTCAAGATGTATTTTGAATATAGAGTTTCCTATCTTATAATATATGTACATATTTATATAATAGTTTTATTTCTTGTTTTTTTGCTTCAACAATAAAAATAAGAAAAAATAAATAAAAATTAGAAAAGCAAGGGGGCTCGACCTGTGAAATTCTCTCAAATAGAAATTGTGAAGTGTTGAATTCTACAAGGTTCTACAATCCATGGCCAAAAAATAATAAGGGATAATTTTGGTGGAGAAAGAAAGCTTTCTTTTTGTGTGTCAAAATGTTATGTTATATTTCATGGTCAACCTAGACAAAAATGACATCACAAAAATCCAATGAGTAAAGTTCCAAAAGTGGTAGAGGAAGGAAAGCTAAGATTAGTGTTGTAATCCATGGCCAAAAAAGATGAATGAAAATAAGTTGAAGTGTTGTCTTTCACTCACTTAAGAGTAGTATTGTATTCCACAAGGCATGGCATAGTTTTGATACTCCATAGTCAACTTAGTCAAAATTAGCATAGCAAAATTTCAAAGAGTGGAATTTTCAAGAGAAAAATTTCAAAGGGGTATTTGAGAAAAAAAATTTAAACCCAAGTGCTACCATCCACAAGTGAAATTTTGTAGGTGCAACCATAGTATTGTAATTTATCAAGTGTTAAAATTCACTAAGAGTTAAAATCCATGATTTAAAGGGTAGTAGATTTTAATTCAAACACTCCATTCCATGGTCGAAAGGGAAATAAATTAGCCTAAAAAAGAGTGCCAATAGGTTGCTACCACTAAAATTAGTAAATTGCATCCAATAAATAGTGAGGAATTCACTGACAAGCCATTCCATCTTACCCCCAAGTCATACAATTGAATGCATGTGAGCTAATTGGTTATTCAGCTACCACATTAATGGCAAAAGATGCATGAAAAGTTACTTAAAGCTAATATTAAAAATAAATTCATATCGCAAATATTGCTAAGTGTATAAGAGCATTAAAAATTGAATTTGTTGTGTATTCAAAGGATAATTATAGGAATTGTTTTCAAAAAATGGCATCTAACATTGTAAAGCAGGTCATTCAACAAGGCAAGGGTGATAATTTGAATCTCATTGGTAAGGCTTCTGTAGTTCTAGACACAAGAATGACATGGAAAACCAAATACCAACTCAGGTAAGAGATCAATATGAGATACTTGCAAATACTGCCACTCATACCACAAGGAAATTATGTCATCTTCTCTCTTTTGTCATTTTATATTTGTGACTTAGTTCATCCTTGTTCAGAGTTAGTTTTTGCTATAGTTAAATTTTATGACCCTATGGCCAAAGTAGTTAAAACAGCCCAAGGTAAAACCTTTTTCCAGATAACTAAAAAAATCTGCTATGACCTCTTTACCATGGGAAAGCAACCTCCTATAAAACCTGAATACTTTAACCCAGAATAGCAAGCCAAATACTATACCCTAAAAAATCATAGTCAAAATGATGACCATTTTAGGGAATGGGTGTATAGTAATTTCAAAACCATCAAATTTAGGGATAATCTACCCACAATCTCAATCACCGCCATATAGTTTATCCATCCAAAGCTATTTTCTATGTTAGAAATATTGGCTAACCTAGATTCTGACAAATATATGAGGGATTGGGAGTTGACCACAGTTTATTGGATTTCAAATGAAAAATGTATGACACCTATATGGGAGGGCAATAATCATCCCATGTATTTTAATTGGCCTACTTTTCATACTAGGAGAATACATGAGCAGTTAGTGGTAATGAATATAGATAGGAGGCCCCTTCTTTTAGGCACTGCTGTGATTTGGATTGGGTTTTTCTTAGTACCGCAAGAAAATAAAATCCCTAGATTCTACTAAAAAATAAAATGGATACCTCTTACCAATATACTATTAGAATAGAGTTTTGAGTAGGACAGAGTCTTATTACAACTTCAATAAAGAGTTTTTCAGACCCTCCTTGGAAATCATATGTGGAAATTTCCCTAGGTTACCTCCTATAGTTAAAGAGAGATTGCAAACTAAGGAGGCTAGAGAAGGAGACTGATATGTCGTAATAGAGGGGAAAGTCATTAGACTATATGGTTTTACAAAGAAACCATTTCTATTGCCATACTATATCACCAATCGAATAATCATGCTAGAATATTGCAAGCAAGCTAACTTCATTAACTATAAATTTGGCACTAGGGTAAAGAAAAAAAGACCATTTTTTTATCCCCTAAATGTCTATGACATTACTATGGTAAAAAATATGACAATATGAGAAAATTAATGCAATCCTATAGAGTTTATGGCTCTATAAAATTCATCAGAGTGAAGCTATGACCCAAACAACTTGTTCTCAAAAATGTTGAAGGCTCTACATGGATATAAGGCTACCAAATTTGAAAAGATAACTCAACCACAGATAGAAAAGGACAAAAATAACAAAGAAGATTCTCCTATAGAGTGGAATATATGTAATATGGAGCCACTACCATCCTAGAGGATTTTTTGTGAACATGTGAATGATTACGATCCAAAATTTAAGAGGTATCATTAGCTTAAAGAAGCAAAGATTAAAAAATGAAGGACACATGGCTGGTCAGAAGGCAAAATATTGGAGTGGTGGAAGATGAGGGTTAAAAGGAATACCATAGCCCCAAAATATGGTAAACCAATTGACCATGATTTTGAGGAAAAATATGATAAAAAACATGAAGTTTGGAGGGCCAAAGGAAATAGAATCTTAGCACTAAGTTTCAAAAAATAAAATACAAGTAAAGAGAAAATTTGTAAAAAAAGGGAAGAAGTTTGAAATAAAAAAATAAAATAAAGACAAAATACCTCCACTTTCTCCCTCTTTGCATCCTCTACAACAATATTATGCCACAGGGGTTCCTCCATCAACTACTAAAGAGGCACAGAATATTTTTCAACCTTCACTAAAGCAATGGTAGTAATACCCAGTAGGGACATTCCTAATGTAAAAAGTGGGGTATGCTAGTAGTGGTCTTGGCACAAGTGAATCTGGTACTATAGAAATTATCTAGGTGGAGAAAATACCTAAATGTATGGCTTTAGGAGCACACACTCCACAAAATATTAAAAAAGGGTAAATAATATGATATCATAGATCTACCCCCTATCAAGTTTACTGTTCCAACCTCCTTTGATCTTGTAGATACTCCTATTAAGGAAATTGCATTGTCATCCACTCAACATAAAAAATGTGCCAAGAAAAGTGAAACCATTGTATTCAAGAGAAATTTAAAGAATATAGTGGATAATATGGTTAAGTAGGTCAATAAAAAACAAAAGTTGGATCAAACAGAGATAGTGGCACAAGTTCCTATCACAAAAAATGAACAAGTAGTTCAGCAAGACGAACAACAGAGTGTCGATGATGTCTTTAGAAATTCTACTTTAGTAGGCTCATGTATGTTCCCTATCCCTTATTCTCCTTCCTCTCCTTCTTCCCCAAAGAAATATCCCTCCCCTTATTGAATTCAATAGGAATAAGCACCTCCATCATCCCCTCATAGTCCTCCATCATATCATCCCATTCCATCTCCACCTCATTCACCACAAATTATTTTTTCATCATCACTCCCAACTCACACTCATTCACCTTCCACAACATCATTATCCACATAAACTATGAGTATATCACTTTCATCTACTCCATCCACATTTGCAGCTATATGTTCTATTACATTTGCAACCCCTACTATAAGCATAAAGTCCACCATTATTACCACAACATCTTTTCCATCTATGATGATTCTATTTTTATATTCATTGATCACACCCTCCACTCCTACTAATAATCCAATGGTATCCTCTTTATAAAAGATCAAAAATACTCCATTGAGGGCTCAGAACTATTAGAGAAATAAATTAGCTCAATAATCTAAAGGAGCTACTTGTGTAAGGAAATCAGTGATGGTTGATCTAGTTGCTTTATAGAGAATAAAATTCAATATCACCCCTCTAGTAAGTAATTCAAAGGAGGATATGAAAATAGAAGATTACCAAATGGAGGAGTAAACTGAAGATATCTCTCAATTAGATTTGGAGGATGAATTTTTCATAACCAAGTCTGAGCTTGAGACCATCTATTTCCAGAGTGACATTTACAGGGAGAAACATGTAAACATAGAGGAAAATATTGCAATGATTAGTGACTAGAAGAAAGTGGAGAAGGCTTTAAATAATGAGGTCAAGAGGTGGCAAGATAAGTTTCAAGAGATGGTTAGCTATAAGGAGTAGGTTGAACAACTAAAAAGGAAAATTAAGAGTATGAAAAGCAAGTACATGCTTTATAAAAATAGCTCCAAATTGAGAAGACTAAAGTTGTAGGTTTCTCCAAGGATAAGGTGAAACAAGTAAAAAAGGATATATTATTTGAAATTATAGAAAAATGCTCTAGAATCCAACCTATAATTGATTTCATGGATGAAGCTAGCCACTTACTATAGGAAATAAAAGAGGATTTGGAGAAGACCACTAAGGAGATATGACTGATGGTTCCTCGAGCTAAGAAAATCTTCAAGCTATATGATGCAACATGTAGTGAACTTTCTAAGCCCATTCTCAATAGAGAGTGGAATACTACAAGATTGATATCTAGAAATGTTCTTAGAAATAATGGACTACTTAAGAAAGGATGATTTTTGACAAATAAAATTGAAGGTAAACAATAGAATATTGTGGATACAAATGAAAATATGATACAATGTGGTTTCAAAGGTTTCTAGGGTGAAAATAATCTTCTATTGATAGAATAAGATCTTTAGGTTAGTTTGAATTCTATGATGTAATATGAATCGGAAATTGATGCATGGCAGGATCCTATTGATCAGAATAAGGTAACCTATTTGATAAAATAATTAACCAGGCTCATGGATTTAATGGAATATTTAGTAGAATGGGAATTCTCCATCTCATCTGATAAGACTTCCAAGATGTGGTTCATTGTCAAAAAGTGATGGAGATAAAAAATCCCACACAACCATCCTGTAATAATGCTTTGAAGACATTAGACCATATGGTTCAGTTATTGGAGGAAGATGCAGAGCAGAAAGACAATGATACTAAAGAGGAGAAAATTAAAAATGATGAAGATGGTGACCAAGAGGAAAATAATGCAGAGGACACTAAAAATTTGCAAGGGCAAGAAATTGTATAACAAGACCAACAAAAGGAGGTGTAGGAATAATGAATATTTTATTGTAGCATAGGCTAGAAGGTTTTGGAACACCACAACTATAAATTAGGTTGTGGAGACATACTTTATAAATAGTTTTGGTCCTTACAATGTTAGAAAGTAGCAAAGAAGACATGAACCTATGAAAGATATGCAAAGGTCGTGATGTTGAGTTTCAAGGAGGACCATTTTTTCTGATTGGGTCCATAAAAGGGCACATTTCTATGCAAATTAAGAAAGAGCTCATTTTTTATTCTTTTGTTGCTTCTTCATGCACCGTGACCCGTTGGATAGTTTATTTATAACATTCAAGAGGCTCATAGTCATTAAGAAGTGATTTTATAAATAAAAGGCCATGTAACTAATCTTGTGGAGAAAGAAGTAATCCCCTACAGAGATGATTTACAACTACCTCTTTCATAGATTTCATATGGACCTTTACTCTTTGAGCATCTTCACAAATGTTTGAAAGAGTGATTTCGACAAGGAAGTTATTATTTTAAGCATGATTAGCTGATGGTGAAAGTTCATTCCATCCTCAATTTTCCTTCATCCATTTCATTCCCTTCACTACACAGGTTTTCTCCCTTCATTTCATCCATTCACATTTCTTTTCACTCATTTCTAGTTCATTCATCCATTCCAGTCCACCCATAGTTTTTAAATCTAGTTTCCCAAATGATAAGGCTCTAAGTTCATAAAATCTGCTAGAAAATCCCCTCGAGAGGTGCCATAATGTAGGTCTAAAAGACCGCATACTTAGCAAATTTAGAAAATTTTGAAAAAGTGTTGAGAAGTGCCCAAAGGCAGTGTAAAATTCTACTAGGAGGTGATGCAATGAAAATTTTTACGATCAAAGAGGTCAAACAAACCTTAGAAAAAATTTGGAGAGCGAAGTAGAACAAAGTAAGGCAAAGGTAATTCTAAGCAGTGTAAAATTCTACACGAGTGAAGTAGAGTGTTAAAATCCATGGTCAATTTTATCAAAATTAAAATTATGGAGTTGCAACTCATGGAATGGAGCAACAAAGACAACAACAGCTAAAAAGGTATGCATTCATTCTGCACAATAAAGTGAAGTGTAAAATTTTATGATCAACTTAGTCAAAGTTGGCATTTTGAAATTTGGAGTAGTAGAATTTTAAAGTAAATTTAAAAAGGAAGGCTTCTACTCTACAAGGTAAATGTGTTACATTATTTTTTGTGCATCCGAAGCATTTTCCTTCATTTCATGGTCAGACCAATCAAACTCGATATGGAGAGTTTTGAAAAGTAGAACTAACTAAGAACTTTATTTATTTCACATTGTTAAGTGTCAATCCCTTCACACCAGAATTTGAGAGCATGATGGATAGCAAGTTTGATATTTTGCAAAATACAACATACTGTTAAATTCCACATGACTCTTCAAAGCCTTCATTTTGTGGTTAGACTAATCAAACTCGATGCACCAAAATTTTGAAGAGAAATTTTTTTATATAGTGTGATGCTAAGATCTCCAAGGCAAAGTGATCATCACCAGAATTTTGAGGGAGTATATTTATATGTAGTTAAAATGAAAAATGTTGCAAACTCTAAATGCACCAAGCCTTCATTTAATCTAGGCCATCCAAAAGTAGATCAAGGATAGATGATCAATTTAAGTTTTATTTAACATAAAAGCAAGATTTCATGCTACTAAAGGATTCATATTTCTATATAAACTATCTCTGAGCATGAGCAAAAAATCCAAAGAAGATGAAACATTACAAAATTCAAGATCCACCAGTGGATTCAGTTGTAGATCTACAACATGGTAGCTATGAAAAGAATATAATATGACATAGATCACCCTACAACCATTTCAACAACCAGATGTTATAGAGGCCCAACGACCTACGAAGGCCAAGTTGCATTGGTTTCATGAAGCGTAGCTCTCATTTCTTATTGTAATTTAATAAGGGGTTGCCATCTCAGCATCCCACTAATATAGCATGTAAAATTCATTGTAATGTTATTGAACTTTCAATCTTTCATTGTAAACTATAAATAGAGGTCAAACCCTCATTTTGAAGGGTTGACTCTAAAGTGTTTGCTTTCCCTACTATTGGAATCTTTTTTGCAAATAAATAGGAGCGTTACTTGGATGTTTGCCTTAGGCTTGTGTCTCCATTTCTTATGAGTTTTAATATGTGAATTCATTTCTACTACTGCTACTATGGTTAGTCTATTCTATTTTTATTGGATTGTCAACTTAGAGCAAATTAGAATACTTCATGTTTGAATGTATGCTTGAAAGAAAATATTTTTTTTGTTAGTCAAAGTTTTAATCTAATTCTGCTATTTAAATTATTAATACCCTAGATATTTTAAATAGTTATTGAAGCATATTTTGTGTTTTAAAGATGGAGACTACTGGTTTTGAATGTTTCTAATCACAAGTGTCGATTAATAGAAATTAATTTTGTCAAAGGTTCTTTGTAGATGCCTATGCTAGCTTTATCTAGCCACTATTCATTTGTTACTTTCTTAAACCTTATCCCATTTTATCCCTATCTTTATACATTTAATTGAGCTTAAAAGAGTCAACATCTAATTAGTTGATAAGGTATACAACCTACTCTGGAGGTTGGGTTAAAGTAATATTTAATCATCTAATGTCAAGGTTTGAGTTGTGATTAGTAGGTGTGCACCTTTTAGAAGATTACGAATTTATATTCATAGTTCAAGATTTCCTTGATGTCAATTCAAAATCCAACACCTCCATTAGACACCAATTATCTTCTTCAATAACAATGAGAATAAAGACCAATCAATACAATGGATCAAAGGAGGTAGAATATAAATACTCCTCTAATACAGTGACACACATCACCAAAAAGATTAAAATTTTATATTATTGATGAATTCAATGTTGGAAATTTGAGTTATTTTATGTTGTCATTGATGTCACATGAATCATTGATGTCATATGGATCACATTGAGTTTTGATGGGCAAATGATATCTTGAAAAGCATGGATAAAATCAGGGTTTTTGTGAAAACCAAGGCAAAAAAAATAAAAGGTTTTATTTAAAACCATGGATGACAAATTTGAAATGGGTTTTTATTAAAACCTAGGTTGGCCTTTCGTTTCGTCGAAAAAGGTGCCCCGGTGATGGAGATATTTAATTTTAAATATTTAGTTTAAATTTTAATTATTTAAAATTAAAATTAAAATTAAAGTTAGCGTCGATGTCTAAAGAAAGAGGGAAATCAATAATGCACTGACGTCATATAAAATGAGGAGAAGACTATATAAAGTGGGATCCTAAGGTTCATTTGAAATTTATCCTTTCTTGTGTTAATCGTTAGCTAAGCATCCAAAGAGAGCTTATGCGAAAATCATTTTGAAAATGGAGACAACGAATAAATCCAAGGTTGGTCTAAAGCCCAATACATTGTGGGCAGAGTGGCACATTGGCAATTGGATTTTTGTTAAGGTGTGTGGCAGCACTTTACGTCAAGGTTCGAATCTCCTTGACTGCATTCGAAGGCATTGGAAGGAAAGTGCTCGAAGCGCTTTTGGTTTTCGTGGAAGGGAGGAAGGACATAAGGTACGTCATGCCTTTTCCTTTTGAATGATCGGCTAGCTCGTGTGGAAACCTTAGCCACGGCTAAGGCGCTCGCGGTGTGTGCAAGTTGGGGTTTTGAATCCCCTTGAGGAGGTAATTACGTTTTGCTCTAATTAATTTCGTTGATGCCCTAGGATAGGAGTTATAAGGTGGTTAAGGAATAATTAAAGTTTTTAATTAAAATTTATTTTTATAAGGGTTGTGATTATTATTTCAAAGGTGGATGAGTTGTTGATTTATTTTGATATTCATGAAATTGAAAATTAAGATTTAGGAGAAATAAGGAGTTGTTATAAAATATTTTTGAGAGCCTTATTGATTATTATTTTTGATAAGGGTTTTTATTAAAAAGGACTTTGGTGGATGTGTTTATTAAGTTGGAGTAAAAAGGTGTAAATTGAGTTATGTTTATCTTGTGATTATTATTTTAAGTCCACTAACCCTTATTGAGATTGGAAAGTAAAGTTGTGTTTAGTGTGGCAGATTTTGTGGATAACTTCTTGGCATCAAAAAGGTATGGGCACATTCTCCTATTGATTGTTTATGGTGGTTGATTTCTGAAATATCATTGGAGTGAAAAGGATTTATTATGGTTTCATTTTCAAAAGTGTTTGGTTGAATGCTTCAAGGTTTTCTAGTTTGAGAGTTGTGTTTAAATCTTGTTTTATAAGCATAGTCATTGAAACCCATTGGTTGTGAAAGAACTTGAAAAGAACATGAGTATCATTGTTATGTGAGATTTATGGTTGAGCATTGTTGGAAACATTTGATTTGGTTGATACATGCTTGGACTAGGGTTTTTGTGAGAAAGATTAGTCCCTTGTGGTGATTTTTTGAGTTGATTTTATTGAGCCTAGTCAAGTGATTGTGTGAGGTGATTGGTCAAGTTCCATGAAAAAAACTATTCCATAATTCTAATATGAGATGAGAGTGAGATTAGAACATATTGAGTCTCTAACAATTCTCTTTATGCTTCTATGAGTTGACTTGAGTTGAGTTGAGATTGATTTGAGTTGAGTTGAGTTGAGAGTGAGATTAGAACATATTGAGTCTCTAACAATTCTCTTTATGCTTCTATGAGTTGACTTGAGTTGAGTTGAGATCATTGTGGATCATTGTTGTCATCCATTGAAGAGTACATTGCCATTCATTGTTGAGTTCATATTTGAGATTTGCCTTGATAGATTTGTGGATGAGATTTGAGTGCTACTTGAGCATGATTTATTGAACCTTTGAGAAGGCCTTTGTGGAAAGTTTTGGGATAGATTTGTGGACAGTTTTGGGACAGATTTTTGGACAGTTTTGGGACAGCTTTGTGGATAGTTTTGGGACAGCTTTGTGGATAGTTTTGGGACAACTTTGTGGATAGTTTTGGGATAACTTTGTGGACATTTTTGGGACAACTTTGTGGATAGTTTTGGGACAACTTTATGGATAGCTTTGTGGATAGTTTTGGGATATATTTGTGGATATATTTGAGCAATTTCTTGGTGAGCTTGCTAGAGCATATTTGGGAAATTTATTGGTGAGCTTGCTAGAGAAAATTTGAACAAGTTCTTGATGAGCTTTTTGGAGCAGATTTGGGCAAGTTCTTGGTGAGATTGCTAGAGTAGATTTGAACAAGTTCTTGGTGAGCTTATTGGAGAAAATTTTGGGCAAGTTCTTGGTGAACTTTCTAGATCAGATTTGGAAAAGTTATTGGTGAGCTTGTTGGAGCAATTTTGGACAAGTTGTGTGAGCTTTTTATTCAATTTTGGACAAGTTCTGTGTGAGCTTGTTATTCAGATTTGGACAAGTTTTGTGTGAACTTGTTATTCCCTAACTTTGAGAAGATCAAAGAAATCATTGTATTGGATAAGGATCCTTATTTTTGTGTGAAATATTATAAGGATATTATCTGGTGGAGTACCCCACATTGGGGGAACCATGTTAAATATTGTGTCTTAATTGTGTGTGGTGACTTGTGCTCTTGCTTACTACTGCTATTTGACTTATTAGTGCACACTGCTATATTTAGTTATTGCAATTAAGGACATTAATTTATATTTATTTAGAAAGAAAATAAAAAGTGGTCTTATACTATTCACCCCCTGTCTCATTATAATCTTGTGTTCTTAAATTGGTATCAGAGTGGGTTCCTTCAAAAAATATAATAGCTTGAGGGTAGATTCTACAAGAACATAGATGGCTTCACAAAATGGATCATCTACAAATAAGGCTTCATTTTTTGATGGTAACAATTATGCTTTCTGAATCATGAGGATGAAGAACTACTTGATATCACAAGGATATGAGGTATGGAAAATGGTTGAAAAAGAGTTAGGGTTGAAGGTGATCCCGAGACAGATAAGACTATCAATAAATTGTATTATGAGTGGGCTTTGTGAGATATATTTTGCAAATTTCATGGTATGTAATTTAGCTAATGAGATGTGGAACAAGTTGTGAAATACTTTTGAAGGAGATTCCAAGGTAAAATTGGCAAAACTACAAACTCATAGAAAAATATTTGAGGAATTGAAAATGGAATATTATGAAGATATTTCCAAGTTTTAACTTTGAGTTGATGAGATTACTAACACCATGAGAGGCCTAGGTTTTGAGATGAAATAATCATAAGTTACTCAAAAAATTTTGAGATCACTTCCCATGAAATATGATGCTAAGGTTTCAATAATAGAAGAAAAAATGGATATCAACAAGCTAACAATGGAATAATTGCAAGGAACTCTTATAGCTTATGAGATGAGGGTAAGTAAGCATCAGGTTCCAATAAAAGAGATTGCATTCAAGGCTTCATAGAAATAGAAAGGGAAAGTTCCAGAGATAGATAGAGTTTTAGATAATTATGAGGAAGCTAACTTCATCAAAAGGAATAAGGACTCAAGGAATTTTAGAGATATAAGGAAAGTTAGATGCTACAAGTGTGGTGATCTTGGTCACTATGCATACAAGTGTCCACATGAAGAAAATAGTGATGATGAAAAATAGGGTCAAAGAATAAAAGAAGATGAAAAGCATAAGCATAACAAAGATGATAGATACAAGCAAAACAGGTATGAGAAGAAGAAAATTTTTCATAAGGTAAAGAAATATTACTACATTGTAGATGCAAGTGATAGTTTAGATTATAGTGATAGAAACCAGTCAAATGAAGAAGAATGTACATTATTTGGAATAAATGAATAAATGCAAGACTATCTATTCCTAGGTATTGAAGTTAAAGAAGAGGATATATCTACTGAAGAAAGACATGAAGAACTTGCCATAGCCTTTGGGCAAGAAAATAGGTACAAGAAAGGTCTAAGGATATTAAAATGCTTCATATACAAAAATTTTGGGCATATAGATGATTATTGCACGTACTATAGCAATTGCAACAAGGAAATTTTATTTTTTGAAAAAGAAAACAAAAGTTCTAGTGATAATTCTAGCAGCAATGATGATGAAGAAGAGGATTCCACAAAACAGGAAAAAAAATCAAAATATTGGAAAAGAAAATTAAGAGGCTTGAAAATAAGGTTCATGAAAATGAAAAGGTCAATATGATGCTCAATCAACACATTCAAGATTTGAAAAAAGAGCTTCAAGAAACAAAAGAGCTTGGCATCACTATTTCTGAGAAATTGAAGGCAAGAAAAGAAATATGTAATCAGTTAGAAGAAGAAGATCAGAATAGTTTGGGGACCTACATAAATGAGTTGGCACAATTTCAAAGAAATTCAAAAACTTTGGATAATTTTTTTGGATTCACAAAGATATCCATTTAAAAAAGCAGGGATTGGTTATGAAGAAGGGAAATAAAAAATAAGTACACAAGGACCTATATTTGTATTAGGAGGTTTTGTTTTAGAAATATATAAGGAAGAACTAGTTTCCAAAGAAAAAGAAGTAGTAGAAATGGATACTTGCATTTCAGAGGCTATAGAGATGTGTGCCAATTTGCTACTTGACACAAATAAAGAGAAAGAAGAGAAAAATTCCAAAGCACCAAAGGTATCATATTTTAGGTTTGGGGAATCACACTCAAAAGGAAAGGAATTTATAAAAGATGAAAGCAATGAAGCACCTAAGATTTTTGAGGAAAGTTCCAAAGTTCCTATGGCTCCAAATATTCAGTTTGGTTCTTGTTTTGAGATAGGTGAATCAAGTTAAAAAGGAAAAGAAATACTTGAAGAGAAAAGCAAGGAATAAACTAAGGAAGAGGATTTAGATACTACAAAGAAGGTTCAAGGATACAATGCACAAGATGAAAATGATCATAAGGATAACGGTCAAGAAAGGTATGAAGAACCAAGGCATGAACAAAGGGATTTTCAAGGACATTGTTTTTCTTGTAATGGATTTGGACACAGGGCTATACACTGCAGGATCCATGGATCAAAGAAGTTTGATTTTGCTAGAATAAACTTCAAAGGAAGAAGGTATGGTTTTCAGGGGCATTGCTTCTCATGTAATAGGATTGGTCATAGATCTTTTCAGTGCAATGGAAATGAGCGACATGGTTTTGGTTTTAGAGCTTTACAATTCAGAAGTCATGGTCATAATGGTCATGAAAACAAAGCTTCACAATACAGGGTTCAGGAAAGGAATGGATATGGAAATTATTTTAAGAATGAATTTAGGACATGGGCACCATCCAAATGCTACAATATCAAGTGTTTTAATTGCAATAACTTTGGGCATATTGCAAAATGGTGTAGGACTCAATTCCAAATAGGTTCAAGGCAAGAAGGTCAAACAGGTTCAAGGCAAGAAGGTAAAACAATTTCTAGAAAAGAAGATCAACTAATTCATCAAGAGAAGGATATCATAAAAATATGGAAGGAAGTTGATAGAGGAAATAAACAATGTGATATGGGAGTAAAAGTACTCCCACACCAAAATTAATCACCTCAAGAGAGAAGATGGTGAGGGGGCTAAGTTTAAGAGTCATATATTTTAGCCCCATAGGTGTCCCTTTTGCCATTTATGTCAAAGGGGGAGAGATTTGAGTAAGGGGGAGAGCATTGAGTTAGGGGGAGCATCCTACAAAGATAGCATTGAGTTAGGGGGAGCAGCCTCCATAGAGAGTATTGAGTCAGGGGGAGCAGCTTTGATTCTCAGAGATGATTTTTGTAGTGATTATGGTTTTTTCTTTAGAGGTGTTTCCATCAATGACAAAGGGGAATTTTATTGATAATTTGAGTTATTTTATGTTTTCATTGATGTCACATGAATCATTGATGTCATATGGATCACATTGAGTTTTGATGGGCAAATGATATCTTGGAAAGCATGGATAAAATCAGGGTTTTTATGAAAACCAAGGCAATCAAAATAAAATGTTATATTTAAAACCATGGATGGCAGATTTGAAATGGGTTTTTATTAAAACCCAGGTTGGCCTTTCGTTTCATCGAAAAAGGTGCCCCGATGATGGAGATATTTAATTTTAAATATTTAGTTTAAATTTTAATTTTAAAATTAAAATTAAAGTTAGCGTCGACGTCTAAAGAAATAGGTAAAATCAATAATGCACTAAAGTCATCAAAAATGATGAGAAGACTATATAAAGTGTGATCCTAAGATTCATTTGAAATTGATCCTTGCTCGTGTTAATCATTGGCTAAGCATTCGAAGAGAGATCATGTGAAAATCATTTTGAAAAGGGAGACATCGAATAAATCCAAGGTTGGTCAAAAGCCCAAGACATTGTGGGTAGAGTGGCACATTGGAAATTAGATTTTGTTAAGGTGTGTAGCAACACTTTATGTCAATGTTCGAATATCCTTGACTGCATTCAAAGGCATTGGAAGGAAAGCGCTCGAAGTGCTTTTGGTTTGCATGGAAGGGAGGAAGGACTTAAGGCACATCATGCCTTTTCCTTTCAAACAAGCGACTAGCTTGTATGGCAACCTTAGCCATGGCTAAGGCACTCCTGTTGTGTGCAAGTTGGGGGTTCGAATCCCCTTGAGGAGGTAATTACGTTTTGCTATAATTAATTTCGTTGATGTCCTAGGATAGGAGTTATAAGGTGGTTAAGGAATAATTAAAGTTTTTGATTAAGCTTTATTTTTATAAGGGTTGTGATTATTATTTTAGAGGTGGATGAGTTGTTGATTTATTTTGATATTCATGAAATTGAAAATTAAGATTTGGGAGAAATAAGGAGTTGTTATAAAATATTTTTGAGAGCCTTATTGATTATTATTTTTGATAAAGGTTTTTATTAAAAAGGACTTTGGTTGATGTGTTTATTAAGTTGGAGTAAAAAGGTGTAAATTGAGTTATGTTTATCTTGTGATTATTATTGGAATTCCACTAACCCTTATTGAGATTGGAAAGGAAAGTTGTGTTTAGTGTGGAAGATTTTGTGGACAACTTCTTGGCATAAAAAAGGTATGGGCACATTCTCCTATTGATTGTTTATGGTGGTTGATTTATGAAATATCATTGGAGTGAAAAGGATTGATTGTGATTTCCTTTTTGAAAGTGGTTGGTTGAATGCTTCAAGGTTTTATGGTTTGAGAGTTGTTTTTAAACCTTGTTTTATAAGCATATTCATTGAAGCCCATTGGTTGTGAAAGAACTTGAAAAGAACATGAGTATCATTGTTATGTGAGATTTGTGGTTGAGCATTGTTGGAAACATTTGAGTTGGTTGATACATGCTTGGACTAGGGTTTTGTGAGAAAGAGTAGTCCCTTGTGGTGATTGGTTGAGTTGAGTCAATTGAGCCGAGTCAAGTGATTGTGTGAGGTGATTGTTCAAGTTCCATGAAACAAACTATTCCATAATTCTGATATGAGTTGAGAGTGAGACTAGAACATATTGAGTCTCTAACAATTCTCTTTATGATTCTATGAGTTGACTTGAGTTGAGTTGAGATTGATTTGAGTTGAGTTGAGTTGAGAGTGAGTTTAGAACATATTAAGTCTCTCAAAATTCTCTTTATGCTTCTATTAGTTGACTTGAGTTGATTTGATATCATTGTGTATCATTGTTATCATCCAATGAAGAGTACATTGTCATTCATTGTTGACTTCATCTTTGAGCTTTGCCTTGATAGATTTGTGGATGAGATTTGAGTGCTACTTGAGCATGATTGATTGAGCCTTTGAGAAGGACTTTGTGGACAGTTTTGGGAAAGCTTTGTGGACAGTTTTGGGACAGATTTATGGATAGTTTTGGGACAGCTTTGTGGATAGTTTTGGGACAGCTTTGTGGACAGTTTTGGGACAACTTTGTGGACAGTTTTGGGACAACTTTGTGGACAGATTTATGGATAGTTTTGGGACATATTTGTGGATAGATTTAAGAAAGTTCTTGGTGAGCTTGCTAGAGCATATTTGTGTAAGTTCTTGGTGAGCTTTCTAGAGCATATTTGAACAAGTTATTGATGAGCTTGTTGGAGCAGATTTGGGCAAGTTCTTGGTGAGCTTGATAGAGCAGATTTGAACAAGTTCTTGGTGAGCTTGTTGGAGAAGATTTTGGGCAAGTTCTTGGTGATCTTGCTAGATCATATTTGGACAAGTTCTTGGTGAGCTTGTTGGAGTAGTTTTGGACTAGTTCTGTGTGAGCTTGTTATTCAATTTTGAACAAGTTTTATGTGATCTTGTTATTCAGATTTGGACAAGTTCTATGTGAACTTTTTATTGCCTAGCTTTGAGTAGATTAAAGAAAACATTGTATTGGATAAGGATTCTTATTTTCGTGTGAAATATTATAAGGATATTATCTGGTGGAGTACCCCACATTGGGGGAACCACGTTAAATCTTGTGTCTCAATTGTGTGTGGCGACTTGTGCTCTTTCTTACTACTGATATCTGAGTTATTAATGCACACTATTATATTTGGTTATTGCAATTAAGGACATTAATTGATATTGATTTGGAAAGAAAGTAAAAAGTGATCTTATACTATTCACCCCCCTCTCAGTATAAGCTTGTGTTCTTCATACAATATCATATAGATAAGTTTACAAGGTATCAAACGACATTATAGGATTATACAATATATTACACCATACAATGCAAATATTTTCTAGTATGTGGAAGATTACATATTTTAACATCAACCTTCTTAATATAAACTGAGGATACATTACTAAATGTCCTCCCTTCATGGAATATCTAAAACTAAGTAAAAGTAAACTTAGGTATAAATTTTATAAACATATTCAGAATATATTTTGTTGAAGCTACATGCTTTGTAAAAATTAAGCTCTAAGAGTGAAGATGCCAAATTTTATAAATCTAAAGCAAGGTGAAATTGGTATATTGATGCATCATAGGTTATGAATCAAGTAAATAGTGTTATAATTATCATAAAATAATGTAGTAGGGACCTTTTGAGGAATACACACTCTTCTAGATATGTCCTCATACACTAGAGATATTTCTTAGCATGACTCACACTATAATCCTCATCTCCTATGGAAAATAATGAGATAACAAACTTCATAAAAAATAAACTAAAAGTCCTACAACAAGAGAAAATAAATATCTTGAAGTGGATTTTCTCTCATTTATAATATTGACCTAATATTCATATAACAACCTATAAAAAATAATACTAGTTCTTGTTGTGTAATAAGCTTTCATATGAATGGAACCTCTAATATATAAAAGAATTTAGTTGGTGGCATTCTCCTCATTCTACTGAGGCACCTACATATTCTTAGAACAAATACTGACAATAAATATGTTTTGTCTAGTTTAAGTGAATTAGAGAACACTATCCACTAAAGACCCATATGAAGAAATATTTATAAGAGGAAATGTATAATTAGCCTCGAGCTTAACTCATAATCAAAAGGGGTGGACATGGATTATAATCCTTCATAAAAAAATGTTCTAATAACTCTAAGGTATGTTAATTTTTAAAATACAAATTATTGAAGAGTATTGAGTGATTTGGATGGCCAAAATATAAGGAAGTAAGCCTAAATTTCTTATCTCAAGAATTGGAAAAGTCAAAATTTCAACTCCTAAAAGGGGTAATGTGAATATATTTATAAAATATATTTGCATCAATTAAATTTTTACATTTCACCACAAAAATTTGTAAGATGCATATATATGCAAATGAAAATGTATAATTAGCCTCGATCTTAACTCATAATAAAAAGGGATGAACATGGATTATAATCCTTCATAAAAAAGTTTTCCAATATATCTAAGGTATGTTAAGGTTTTAAAAAATAAATTCTTAAAGAATATTGAGTGATTTGTATGGAAAAAATATAATGAAGTAGGCATAAATTTCTTATCTCAAAAAATTGGCAAAGTTAGCTTCAAATCCTAAAAGGGGTAATGTGAATAGATTTATAAAATATATTTGTGTTATTTAAAATTTTACATTTCACTACCAAAAGTGGTAAGATGCATATATTTACAATACGAAATGTATAATTAACCTCAAGCTTAACTCATAATCAAAAGGGGTGGACATTGATTATAATCCTCCATCAAAAAATGTTCCAATAACTCTAAGGTATGTTAAGGTTTAAAAATACAATTTTTTGAAGTATATTAAGTGATTTGGATGACCAAAATATAATGAAGTAGGCCTAAATTTCTTATCTCAAAAAATTGACAAAGTCATAGCTTCAAATCCTAAAAGGGGTAAGGTGAATAGATTTATAAAATATATTTGTATTATTTAAATTTTTATATTTCACCACTAAGAAGTGATAAGATGCATATATTTTGGAGTGATCTTGAGAAATTGGGAGAATAGATGTCCAATTGGTGTTTATTTCCAAAGATGTGTTGAATCAACTACATACTATTCTTCAATACTTTATCTTTGGTTTATCTACAACGTAACTAGATTTTACTCATTGAGGAAATCATGTCACACTCTTATTCAAATGAAAAAATAATAAATTTGGATATAATATGAGATAATATATGAAAGAAAGAGAATATAATAAATTAAAATACTTATAAGAGGGGTATTGATGGTCTATTTAAAGCAAAATTATCTTTAGGTTATATTGAGTTATCCAAACAATATTTACCCATCTATATGTGAATGTAGACATTGAAAATTGACCAATCAAAATGAGTAATTTTCCCTTAAACTCCCTAAGAAGTACCTCAAAATTGCTAGGTGCAATTTTGGACCTTATTTCCCCCTTTTTTGACCTTTTTTCTTGTCTTTACTGAATTCGCAGTTGTCTAGGATAGGGCACAAATTTGACAAAATTAAGATTTTTCTAAAAAGGCCTAAATTTTGGGCCGACCTCTATGGCGTCGGCTCTTGGCCAAGGTTTTTCATTTTTTCCACCTAAACCCCCTCCAAACCTCCTATAAATAATAATATTGGACTCCCTTTTTAAGGGTGAACCCAATTCTTCCAAGTGATCTAACAAGTTTTTTTCCCATTAAGTGATTTCAAGTGCTCTTTCTATTTTGGATTGTTTTGTTGCTACTTTGCTTTCGTGATTAGCTACTTTTGATGAACAAGTTGGGAAGCCTTGAGGAGGAGTATACCAATACAGTTGTTGCCTTCATACTTTTTTTGCTCTTTTGCTTCCACCACAAGTTAGCCAAGTTTTTCTTTACTTTATTGGTTTTCTAGATCATTAATCTCCTATTTAGCATTGCATTTTTAGTATCAATAGATCAATTAAAGGATTTATTGAAAATTTATACCCCATAGGTATAGGGCATGAAGCAAAATTTTTTAGTTTTTCATTGTAAGGCATGAATTCAGTTTGTTAAGGGCTTTGGGGGAGGTTTCACTCCAAAAACCTAGCTTACCTCTTGCATATTTTATTTTAGTCATATTTCATCCTATTTGCTCTCTCTTTACACTATATCAGGTCATTGCATTTCATCTTGTTTGCTTCCCAAAAGGTCAACAATTTATTTTATTTTTGAACAGTTAGCTAAATAGACCAAGGGGCTTGATTGTTGTGCCTCCAAGCTTAGTCACATAGTGGCCTAAGCAAGCCCCCAAATACTGATCAATTTTTCCAAGGGTTTTGAGGCTATTTTGTAGGTTTGGAGTTGTTGGATATATCTAGATGCAATTTTCAATCTAGGATCAACCACTATATCAAGCAAATGCTTTGAAAAAGATTTTAGGCTATTTGTGAAGTGAATTTGCTCATTGTTGTCCATTTCTATTTCATATTTAGATCATAAACAAAAATAAAAATATTTGACTTCATTTCTAGGCATCAATAAAGAAAAGCATGTATTTTTTTTTATCTTAGGTTAAATTTATTTATGCATTTTCTTGAACCATCAATGAAAAGGAAATATTTACTTATTTGTAAAATTAGAGTTTTAGTTCTCATTGAAATCAAAAATTATTCAAGGGATAGTCTTTTGTTTGCTTGCATTATTATTTACCCTGCATTGTTCTTTAATTATTCCTAGTTTAGATCTTAGTAAGGCCAAACATAGGTTATTTTTCAATAAACACAACCAACATTTCCACAAAATACTTGGATCAAATACTTAAACCATCCCTGGTGAACCCTTCGATCCCCCAAGCCCCCTAGTGTAGATAAATCAACGTACCCCCATGGTCACCTCAAATTCTAGTGGATCTAGCCAAGACTCATATGCAATAGGGTGGTTTCTCGCCCTAAATATTTGGTGAACCTAACATGAACCACATACTTAGTGGCCAATCTAGGAAGCCTTTTACTTTTGTCCTTTTTTTTTTTTTTTTAAACTATAAGTAAGACCATTTAAATCTATTTTGCATAGATTTGAAAAACTAAATAAAAACTTATTAAACTTTTTTGTATCCTTTGCTTTTTATGTAAATTTTTATCTCCCCTTTCTCATCCCTGTAATCCTATGGCCCCAAACCTTAGGATCATGAGAAATATGATAGAGATAGAAGATAATCCTCTATGCCATGAGGATGATCAAGTTGATATGGAGAACCCTAATCTAGAAGAAGAAGAGGATATAGAGACTGGTGAGGACTTTGATCCTATTGAAGGACCTCATGGTCAATTCACCTTCAAATCATATAATCATTTCTTTAATTTTTATAGGTAAAATAGGCAAGCCTTGAATAAGGTCCTGGATGAAGACACCCACTTTGAAGAAGCTAAAATGTCTCCTCATCAAGCAAATTCATCCCTCAACATTCATGTTAATCCTTTGTTTCAATATAAGCATCATGTTAATCCATTTCATAAACCTACATATGCTACTACAACAACCACCAATGTTGGGGGAATTTTGCAGCCTCCTCCAACTAGTAGTGCATTCCACCATAATGTTTAATTTTATTTGCATTCTTCTAATCTCAACATTCCTTCTTCTATTCCACCAAATGTGAATTATATCCCACAACAAGATACTACACAAAAAATCTAATTCTATAATCCATACCATAACAGTGTTTGTACCTCCAACATTAATCAAGTTCCCTTTCAATAGCCTACCTATAACCCACCCTTGGGGAATCTAAGGGCATTGCACAACAACAATTATATTATGCAAAGTTTGAAAAGTATAGTGAAACAATTGGCATTAAGAATGGATTCACTTCAAGCTCCAAGTTTCACTTACAACTATAAGGAAATGTACAATCAACCCCTATATCCCATGGTAGCTACTAGGCCCTACCCTAAGCATTTTCTAATGTTGGTTTTACCTATTTATAAGGGAACAGAGGACCCAATAGAACATTTTAAGGATGTTTATCCCATGATATTTTATATGATGATATGTTGTTGCTAAAAATGTTCCCTAAGAGTCTTGGTGGTATGGCATTGGAATGGTACTATAAACTACCTTGTCATTATTTGAGGAACTTTGAGGAAACAACTGAGTTATTTGTTCAGTAATTTGAAGATTATGTTGAGAAAGGAGTAACCAAACAAAATCTATATCTCCTAAAGCAAGGTAAAGATGAAATTTTCTCAAAATTTTTATCTCAATGGAGAAGTTTAGTTGGATGATTAAGATACACCTTACCTCCTTGAGACATGCTAGAGATATTTATTGGTAATTTGCAAGAGTAGATCTCATATGAGTTGGAAACAACAACCATTACCTCTTTCAAATAAGCAATAGATTTGGAAAGAAGAGTAGAGAAGGTTGTCATTCGAAGAGGTAAATCAAGTTAAGAAAAGAAGAAGATAGGCTAACAAAAATCCAATATAAGAACAAGCATGTAGTTGGTGATGGGGTATGTTGTGGCGTCCTTCACAATGACCCCAAATTTTGGGGACCCACTAAGAAAATTTTGAAATTTTATTGTTATGTTGTTGGTTGGTTTTGATTGTTTCAGGTATTGGTATGATGTGGAAGAATGGGGTGGTTTATTATTTCTATTTTGTTGGTCTTCAGTTTCAAATGTTCTTTTAAAATAAATTTTTTAATTAATTAAATTATAAAATTTTATAATTTAATATATTTAAAATGGTTATTTTATAAACTTGTTTTAAATTAATTAAATTATAAATTTTTATAACTTTATAATTTAATATATTTAAAATTGTTATTTTATAAACTTGTTTTAAATTAATTAAATTATAAAGTTTTATAACTTTATAATTTAATATAGTTAGAATGGTTAGTTTATAAATATGTTTTAAATTAATTAAATTATAAAATTTTCTAACTTTATAATTTAATTATATTTAAGAATGTTATTTTATAAATGTTTTATATGCTAATTAATATTTGTCTTGTTGGTAGGATTATTAAAGTATGTTGAATAGATGATGTGTTCATGGGTTTTATGGGCATGTCTTAACTTTAATTTTCGAATGTCAATGAGGAGAAATATTAAATCCTTTGAAAAAGGTATTTAAATGAAAATAATACGGCACCCATGAGATCATTATGAAGGCCAACGAATTCAAATAAATGAGTTGAAGATTATATAATTATAATGTATGGTTTAAATGAAACCCATATGTTATAATGTGAAGGCGTTGGTGACATTAGGGTTTCATTAAGAATTCATTTTTACAAACTGGAAAAAACCAACCATGTAACAAATTATTCAAACTATAAATGAAGAATGTAAAGCCAAGAATAGGGTCGAACAATTTCAGGGCAGAGGAGACCAAGAGGATTGAACGAAGACTACAGGGATTTGGATTTACAGAGATTTCAAAGGCTTTATTGTAAGATCCAATAATTATATCAAATTATTTTTGTTCAAATATGCGTGAATACGGTATTTGATTTTAATTAAATGATTTGATATAGTTTTAATTTAAATTTCCATTGAAGATAGCACCATTTTTATTGTCGTACTGTGTGATTGTTGGTTGGCATAAATCTGGTTTTTAAGTTTCTATGCATTCCATTATGTAGTTATTTGTCCGAGATTTACTTTATTTTCCTTACTTTAAACTTTTGAAATTTATTTCATATTAAATTTGCAAGCATTTAACCTAGTTTGATTTTATAAAGTTTAACTTTATAACTAGGTTTAAATTTATTTATTATTCAAATATTAAATTCAATTAATATTTGAATAAAATAAATTTTACGAAGCATAAATGATTATTTGGATTTCAACTTTAATTTCATAAAGTTGGGAATTCATAATTGATATCTATTCATATTAAAAGGTTTGGCTTATTATAATTTTATGTTAAATCATTGAAGAATCCAAACTTTACATTTGAGATTCATATTTATTTTCAAATATTTAATTCAATAAATATTTGAGAAATAAATATTACAGAAAGGAAATTTTTATGAACTTTATTTTAGCATTATAAAATTTAAAAGTTCATAGACAAGATTTACATTAAACCCTATTTTCATAATTTTTAAGGTTCAAAACCTAATAATTTGGGTTTAATTATGTTACATTTTGTTCATTCTTCAAATATTTAAATTTCAATTTCATATTTGGATGAACAAATTACTATATTAAATAAAACCTTAATTTGAATATTATAAAGTCCAAACTTTATAATTAAGGTTTATATTTAATTAATTTTATTAAATTTTATTAAAAAAAAAATTTGGTAATTATTTTAATAGATTAACAATGGGTTTTTATAGAGGATCCCAAAACCTTATGTACAAAATCAGCCTGGCTGGAATGTGCATCATGCCTTGTGGCTGGAGGAATAAAACTGATGACAGAAAACAAAAACTGCTAATTGCCCGAAAGCTACAAGTAGGGCCCTTATGCCTGAATATCCTGGAAACAAACCACCTTTTACCAAGGAAAACAAAAATACTAACCTGAGAAATTTGACCATCGAAAGCAGAAACAGCCAAACCAAACGAATGACCTTCTGAAGCGGGGAGAACATCATGAGAGGATATCCGCATTGGCCAAACTCGCCACCTCAGACGGGAAGCGTGAGCGCCACACAACAGGACACGTGGTCGCAAGCCCTTTGTTGGCCATGTGGTCTGCCACGCGATTTCCTTCCCTGAAAATATGACACGCCTTCCACCTGTCACGTTGAGAGAGGAGCATCCTAGCCTCAAGAATGATGTTGTAGACCCTCCAAGACGGGTCTTTAGAGCCTAGCAGATAGTTGACTATATTGAGCGAATCACCTTCGACTATCAAAGGCCGAGGATCCTCGGAGAGGATCTGGATACCTTTCAAAACACTTCTGGCTTCAACATAGTGGTTAGTCTGGGCGCCCAAATCTTCACAATAAGCCAACACGAGATTCCCGTTATGGTCTCTAACCACACCACCAGAACTAGCGGGGCCAGGATTGCCTTTGGCCGCACCGTCAAAGTTTAATTTAATCCAGCCCACAGGGGGCTTGGTCCACATAACATCCCCGCGCTGAGACTTAGAAACACCATCATGAAAAGGGAAGAGGCCCAAACTTTTGAAGATCGCTGCTTCGCCAGGAAGGCGGGGACGGGAACTAGGAACAACTTTAGAATTCTCAATGGCGAAGGATAAGGCTCTCTGAGCGACACAGGGAGGTACTCTAGGGACCTTGCCGAAGACTCTGGCATTCCTCTCTAGCCAAATCTGCCAAATGGAGTGGTGGAAAGAGGCCTCAAGAAGGAAGCGGAGTTTAGGATTCTTGAAAGGATTGGGCCATTGGTGGAAGGCATCTTTGAGGGAGCGGGGAGTGCACCAAAGGATTTGAAAGGAAGACAGGACAGTGTCGAGGATAGAATGGGAAAAAGGACAGTGCAAAAATAAGTGGTCTGTCATCTCACAATCAACAAAGCACAAGAAGCACCTGTTGGGAATAGCAAAACCCCTCTTATGGAGGTTGTCGATGGTTAAGGCTTTATTATGAAAGGCAATCCATGCAAAGTAATTAACTTTAGGAATAATACCCTTCCTCCAAATCACTTTCCATCGGTGATCCATGGCAATCTCGCAAGTAAGAAGGTCATAGGCAGTCTTGACAGAGAACAGACCATCCTCCGTGCCGCGCCAGATGATTTTGTCGTCTCTTCTAACAGATGGAATTAAAACAGATCGAAGAATATTAGACAAAAAGGTCATTTCATTGTTAAAGCCGTCCAGGACTGGCAAATTCCATCGAGGGGGAAGAGAGCTCCGATCAATGAAGTCCGCAACCTTGAGTTGGGAATTTGGATCCACCTGGGCTTTCAGGCCAGCAAGGTCCGCTCTCAACTCGAGAGCTCCATCAGTAACCCACCTGTCCTTCCAGAAGAGAATGGAGTTGCCATCACCCAAAATCCAACGAGCACCAGAGCTGATTAGAGAGCGGGCTTGAAGCACCGATTTCCAAAAGGCAGACGCTTCAAGAGGAATCCCGACATCAAAAAGAGAACTCGATCCAAGATACTTCCTCTTAACCAGCTTGACCCACTTTGTTGGGTCATTAGTCAGGATCTTCCAAGCGTGCTTAGCGATCAAAGCAGTGTTCATGAGTCTTGATCTCCTCATTCCCATGCCGCCTTGGTCCTTTCGCAAGCAAACCTTATCCCGTGCCACAAGAGGGATTCTGGATTTTTCTTCATTGCCGCACCACATAAAGGTCCTCCGAATCTTTTCAATCTTGGAGTGGACAGAAACAGCAAAGATGAACACATACATGAAGTAAGTTGGGATTCCTTGGAGACAAGCTTTGGTAAGGGTGGCTTTCCCAGCTTGCGACAGGAATTTGCCTTTCCAAGTGCTCAGCTTTTTGTGAAGACGTTCCAGGATCATGTCCCACATGCTTCCATTGGCCCGACCATTACAAGCCAGAGGTAAACCCAGATAAGACGCAGGCAGGGAATCAATAGTGCATTCCAAAATTTTGGCTATGCGGAGCTGCCTTCGCATAGGAGTGTTAATAAAGTAAATTTTGCTTTTGATGTAATTGACTTTCTGTCCGACAGCCTTTTCATAACGGGAGAGGATTCGCTTGATGGATTTGGCTTGAGTGACGGACGCCCCAGTGGAGATGAGGGTGTCATCCACAAATTGCTGATGAGAGACAGGATCGACTCTGGAGGTGGGCAAAATGCCAGAGATCTTATTCTGGCAAAGAGCCTCTTTCAAAGACCAACTCAGAACCTCAGCCAGAAGGATGAATAGAATAGGAGACAGAGGGTCACCTTGTCTGAGGCCTCTGGCGCTTTGGAAATACCCAGCAGGGGATCCGTTGATTAGAACAGAAAAGGAGGGAGTGGATATGCAACTACTGACAAGGTCAATCCAAAGGAGGGTGAAAGCCGAACTTGAAGAGGACAAGCACAGAGGAACCTCCCCGTCAACTCTGTCAAAAGCTTTATTCATGTCCAGCTTGAGGAAAAGAGCAGCATTTTTGGAGCGATGAGCAGAATGGAGGGTTTCATGGATGGTGATGACACCATCGAGAATGTTTCTTCCTTTCACGGTGCTTCCCTGAGAAGGACCAACCAAGGAGGGAAGAAGGGACCTCAGACGGTTGGCTATGGACTTGGTTAAGATTTTATAAAAAACATTGCACAGGCTAATGGGACGATAATCAGAGAAACTTTTGCAGGCAAAAGACTTAGGGATGAGAGCAAGAAAGGTAGAATTTAGTTTTGGATGGATGGATCTGGAGGCTTGAATCTCCCGAATTGCTTCGCACACATCCGAGCCCACAACATCCCACATAACTTGAAAAAAATGGGGGGGAAAACCGCCATGCCCAGGGGCCTTGTCTGGTTGCATGGAGAACAAAGCTTCTTTAATCTCGGACACAGAAAAAGGCTCTAGAAGCTTAAAGCTTACCTCGGGAGGAACTTTGACTCGGGAAATTATCTAGCAAAGAGAGATTTTTGAACCTGGAGATCACTGTCGGGAGGAACACCGAGCAGATCCTCGGAAGAAGTCAACCGCTTCACTTCGGATTTCCTCAATATCCTTGGTAACGCGTCCATCCTTGCACACCACTTCCCTGATTTTGTTAGCCCCTCTCGTGCCGCAAAGTTGACGCATGAAAAAACTTCGTATTGGAGTCTCCATTTCTCAAACCGGAGGTCCCTAGATTTCTGGCGCCAGAAAGTTTCTTCCCTTGCAAGAATAGAATGATAATCCACCAAGAGCCTCCTTTCCTCCTCCCTCAGGCAATCGGTGTAACCTTCGAGCTCCATTCTCTCCTCCACCAATTTCAGGTTCGCAGAAATGGACCTTTTGGACTCAAAAATGTTGCCGAACACCTCCTTGTTCCATGTTTTCAAATTCCTTTTGATTAACTTGAGTTTTAAGGCCACTCTCTTGGAAGCGGAACCTGCTACCTTCTCGCCGCCACCAGTGCCGTAACCAACCCTCTGAAGTCCTTGTGAGAAATCCACATGGACTCAAATCTGAAGGGGGTTTTAAAAATAGGCCCATCAACCGTCTCCAAGACAATAGGATTGTGATCAGACCCAATCCTCGGTAAGGCCGAGAGAGTTGCCGCACCGAGTATGGGAATAGCCTCTTGGGATATGAAGAATCTGTCAAGCTTGACTTGAATAAGATTGCTCCCAATCCTCCTGTTGCTCCAAGTGAAGGATGCCCCCTTGAGGTCAATGTCAAGCAAGTTATTGGTGGAAACAAAATCTCGAAAGTCTTCCAGACTGTGGCTAGAGTGGTCTGATCCTCCTTTCTTTTCAGATGGGTGAAGAGGACAGTTGAAATCTCCCCCTAGAACCCAAGGGAAATTATAGAACGTTTCCCTCATCTGGGAAATAGCCTTCCACATTTCTGCTCTCTCCGAGACAGAGTTTGGGGCATACACATTGGACAAGATCCAAGAAAAGTTAATGGCTTTGGAATGAAACAAAACATTGATAATCCTGCTGGAAGTTGAGAGAAGGCTGCCCTCAAAAATCTCTGGATCCCAAAGAATCATGAGACCGCCTGCCGTTCCCACCGCAGGACTGGAGAGGAATTTTGCCTTAGCCCAAATGACCTTAGCAGCTCTGGCAGAAGAGATAGCATCGGTCTTAGTCTCTTGCAAAATTAGGATGGACGGATTCGTCCTCTTTCTGAGATCAGCCACCAATCTCCGTTTGGCAGCTGCATTAAGCCCTCTCACATTCCATGAGAGGACTTTCATCTCAACAGTTTGATATTCTTCTTACCTCCCTTTCCTTGCTGGAGGGGAGGTTTTGGGACAGACGAGTCACCCATCTGGGAATCAGAATCATCCTAAAAAAGCAACCGTTGAGTACCATTTGCAACATCTGCCGCCGTCTCCTTGTCCCGCCTGTCTTTGTTGGGGGGACGACCTTGCTTCCTTTCGCTACCAAAATCAACACCTTGCTTTCGGCTCCTCGTATTACGAGGGCTGATATTACTAGACCGCTCACCCCTTCTTCCTAGTAGGTAATCTTCCAAACACATTTTGGGACTCGAGGTGGTTATGGTCCAGGATTTTGGGTGAATCTGCCTGTGTGGTGATTTGGGGAAGGGACTGGTCCTTCTCCTCCTGTGGTCCAAGGTGAGGGCTTGCACCACACGGCTCAGAGACCGTTTGGGGGGAGACTGCTTCCACCGGGTGGGAGGATTCGGGATGGTCCCTAGACGGGCCTGGAGATTCATGCCCTTTCGCAGCAGGGTGCTTTGTCTGACCTTCACCGTGTTCCAAGGGGTTGCTGGAATCCCGTTTCTTCATCCCTAGATTTTGAAGAGGACAGCTTGGACTGGAGGTGCCCTTGAGAACCGCACCGGGGCAGTAAAGCCGGCCTCGTTCTCATACACAATGGCTTGCTTGTGGAGAATGATATCTCCAGACCGGAGAGTGATGGATGATGGAAGATCAGCCTCCAAGTCCGCTAGAACGTAGAACCGAGCTTGAACAAATCTGGTTCGAGCTTTGGTGGGAGGGTCAATGGTAACCAACTCACCAATGGAGCGTGCAATTCCTCTGATTACATTTTCATGCCAACAGAAGAGGGGGAGACTCGGGAGTCTAACCCATATTGGAGCAATGTTTATATTTTGGGTATCGGGGTTGAAGTCCATACCCCACTTCCTTAGAAAGAGACTTCTGCGGCCTAGGAACCAGGGACCACCAGCCAGGATTTTATAGTAGTCCTCCTTGTTATTCAGTCTAATCGCAAAAAAACCCCGGGTTAAGGCCGCCAACTCCATGTGACCAGAGGTTCGCCATTTACCCGCCGCCCACTTGCGAATGGTCTCCATGTCGGGACGGCCGCCAATAAACTTACCGATGAGGGTAAATTTTTTGAATTCCACAAAGCTTGAAAGAATTTCTGCCGGGATGTCCAACTCATCCCCGACAGGAAACAACTCCTTGGAGAGCAGACCGCTAAGGGTTTCTGAAGCCGCTGCCTGAGCGTACGACTTCTGAGGTCCACCTCCCCATTTGTCTGGTGGATCCTTGTCATGACCTACATCCTCTTCGGTTGGAGAGGACTCCTTAGCGCCCCGATCTCTGACTGCCCTCCCTCCACCCTGCTGTGCCCCTGGTTCAGTCTGTTGGCGTTCCCGTGCTCTCCCGCAGAAGCTTTCCCGCCCGTCGTCATCTGAAACCCTCGCTCCATCCGTCCCTCTCCACCCGTATTCACACTTTCAAATCACATCATCAACTTAGATGCATGCAACAAAAGCTATTGTGGAAATGCTTTTATTAAATTTTAAATAAAAATAAAAATGCTAGATTAAAATCTATTTCAAAATCATTTGAAGCATTTTAATTAATCGTTGTTTTGAGGTTATAAAATATGTTTGCATAAGTTTTTTAGAATTAAACTCAAATGTAAATTTATTTATTATTCATTAGAGGAAGAATTTGATTAAAGGATGCATAGCACATGATGAATTTAAAGTTAATTACCTAAATTCCAGGCCCCTTGTTATCAGTTACTTGCAAACCATTGAGATAGTTCAAGCACTTATTTTAACACATATGCATGATACATAAAGACATTAAGTGAAGGAACCTTGGAGAAATATATTTCTTTGCAAGAGAGGATTTCAATCCTAACTGTTGGGTGATTTTGTAATTGGACAAAATCATACCTCAACAAGGTAAATGTTAAAAGGTAAACCAACAATGTTAATGTTGCTAGTACCTTGTAGAAGTTGGTACTTGGCAAACCTCAAAATCCTCCACCAAGAAATTTCTCTAGACTTAACCAACCTATTTCATCAGTCTTTAAGCAACTTTTGGAAGCTAAGATGATTGAGTTACCTCCCATAAGGCAACCTAACACCATGAAATATTGGTGTAAGCCTGGTCAACATTATGAGTATCATAGAGTGGGAGGGGCATGTAATGAACTCATGTAAGATGTTGAAACATGTGGTTCAAGACTTAATAGATGAGTTTCGTCTAGTTATAGATGAATCCTAACCTCCTAACCACAACCCTCCAACTAATCAATCTCCTACTCAATAGATGCCCATAAAAATTCAAGATATGGGGATCTTCCAAAATCCCCCACGCAATCATAGGTAGTAAAAAACTAATCAAGTATCATATAATAGTGTGCCACCTCCCTACAACAACATGGTTGGTATGATAGCAGCTACTATAAGGTAACAATCTCAATGAACTCAAAAATCTCAATAGGATATAAGATCCACATCTAACCAATCTTCTAGACCTTATTTAGTTCTCAAGAGTAACCAAAAAGGAGAACAAATATAGAAAAGCTAAACTTAATATTGAATCCACAATCAAATTTCTCCTTCAATATCCAACAATAATTAAGTAATGCACTAGCCAAGATATCCCACTTAGAGCTTTTGCAGACTTCTCATATTCATAAGAAATCCTTGTTGAAGCTTCTAAGTCAAAAATCTATCTTGTAGGATCTTCCACCTAGTAACCTAGCCATTGTTGTAGGTTTTATTGGGATAAATCACATATATTTTTATTGCGATGAGCTTCCTTCCTAAAATTTACAAGGGGATTCTTCCCTTTACATCACTGGATATATTGGGGAAAATTTCATCAAGAGGATCATGGTGGAAAATGGTTCTTCTCTCAATATATGCACATATAATTTTTTTCAAAATTTTGGACTAGAGGAAGATTTAACTAAATAGACACTTTGTTTTATGTGGTATCTTGTCCCACATATTTTAATATTCTTCTTGGACATCCTTGGATTCATGCAATGAGGGGTGTCCCTTATCTTCATAAATATTTAAAATATGAATTCAAAAACCAATTTATCACCATTTCAAGCAACCCTCATCCATTCCAATATTTTTCAATGGTTGAGCAAGCTCAATCTAGCATCAATTTTTATCCATTTTTTTCTCTTCATAGAAATTCTCAGATCATCAAGGAGTTTGAAAATCTAAATATAAGTAAGGAACCATCAATCATAATCTCATCATAGGATCAAGCTAATATGCTTGATAACAGTCCTATTTTAGATCTAGCTAAGTTGCCACCTTCACCCCAAACTATGGGTTTACCTCATACAAAGGGTGAAGTAGTGCACATTGGTATGTGTACCTTTTTCTATGTGGTTACATCCCACAAATAAAATATTTATGGTAGAAACCCCTTTCCATTAGAGAGAACCTTTATCCATTGTTATCTATCCAATGATTACCCACTTTCTAAGTATATCCTCTCTAGTATGGGATATGTAGTTAGGGGTTTGTGGCCACAATAAAAAGGTGTTCAAGAGCCTTTGGAAGTTGATATTTGGATTGGGTAATGTGGCATAGGCTATATCCCCAATAAAAACCAACCCTTACCAATTTATGATGATCAAATCATTACTTATGCTAAATTCATAGATCATCATGGCTTGGAGTGGATTAATGAGAATGAGGGACTTCCTTATCTCTTCAACATATTATTTTGCAATATGATAACCTTATTTCCCCTTGTATTCCTTTGGTTATTCATTCTAATAATGGCACTCCTTTCAAGAACAAAGATATCCATAAATTTTTTGCTAAGTAAAAGTTTCAGCACAAATGGTCAACTCCATAGCCAAAGCATCCAATAAGTCTTTAGTTAATATCCTCAAAAAGATGCTAAGTAATACCAATCATGACTGGAATATCTAGTCATATCCTTCCTTGTGGGCCTATCTTACTAGCATGTGAACTCCTATACATGCAACTCCATATATCTTGGCCTACGAAACTGATGCAATTTTTTTATTGGAGTTAGAGGTCTCGTACCTATGCATCTTGTTGTGGTATTATTTGTTTGGAAATGAGTACTATTTATATCATTTGCACCAATTGGAGATATTGTATGAGAAGTGCATCCATACCTTAGAGTGTCTTTGAGCCTATTATAATAGGCTCAAGTGATATTACTCTAATAAAGTTTGCAACCATTCTTTTGAGGTTAGGGACCTTATTCTCAAGGAAAACTAGAAGAATACAAATGCTTGGGCAAATCTAAAAGGAAAATTTTAGCCTAACTAGCTAGGCCTCTTTGTCATAAGGGCCAAGTTTATCGTAGGCATTTATTATTTGGAAACATTAGATGGTAAAGAACTTAAAAAACCAATGAACATGATACACGTAAATCAATAGTATGCATGATTTCACATCAATGTTATTCATCATATATTTGGTTTACTTGCTTTTACTCCATGAATTTCTACCATAATTTTCATGAATTGCTTGATATTTTGTTCCATTCTACATCTTTGCTTGTCATATAGATAGTTTGTTACTTTATCATACTTGCATCTGACTACTTGAGAATATAGATTTTTGGGGACTTTACAATAAGACAAGTGATGAAACCTAGTTAGATTCTAGCTCATATGCATTGCACTCATACTAGGTCACTGATGCTTAGAAAACCCCAAACCTAGTATACATCTCCATGCTTTTTTCATCATTTACATTTCCTCTTTTATTTTATTCTCTTCTTATATTCCTTATCTTTGAAAGTTTCAATAATCATAATTTTTTCTCCAAGATAAGGGATATAGTTATTCATATCTTATATGTCTTTTGTTCTTTGAAAGTTCTCAAATATTTTCTTCTTTTCTCCAAGATAAAATACATACGTTCCTTCTTCTATCTGTGCATTTGGTTTTTGCTTACACTATTTCCTTATGTATATTTCAATTGTTAAGGGATCCTAGTGGGATAAGGTAGATACCACATGAATATCATTTATGGTGTTCATACAACAACTGACTATCTTATGCACATCTCTTAGCTATTGAATTTTTAAAAACTATACACACACATAGTACTATTTACTTGTTGCTTCTCTCATTCTTCTATCTTCTTCTTGTCTACCACATGCACACACATGCCCATTTTTTTGCTATGCTTTTCTTTCCTCACTCATCTTTTGCATCCACCACACCCCTATTGGATTACACTTATCTTAGAAAATCAATAAAAAATTACACCTTATACGGGATAGCTTCATGATTGCCAAGTGATGAGAAGCCTCCATAAGGTCATTTGCAAGAATAATCCCTAGCGAGTAACTCCCCAGCTACAACCATTAGTGAGCATCACACCCATAGAGGTATCACTCCACACTTGTTCTTTTCTAGTGATAATTACACCCTTATGAGATAGATTCATGGTTGCAAGCAAGGGGTAGCCTCCATTAGGATATTTTTGAGCATACATCCTTACAGGTTCCCGCTCCACCCTTTTTTCCTTTTTGCTTAGTTTATATTATTTTAATCACACTAACCCTTGCAGTCTACGTTGACTCAAATATCATACTCTAAGCACATTTTTGTTTTATTTTTCCTTTTTTGACCTTCTTCTTCATCATCTTATTCTTATTCTTCTTATTTTTTCTTCTATTATTTTTTTTCAAAATTCGCACCCTATCCATATTGGGTGCGAATTTTCTCCATGATGAATTTACGGTTCATTTTTATGGGGTGCAAATTTAGCTAGATCTTTGTTTTTCTTTATTTTATATATTTAACTTTTTTATTTCCATTTCCTCATCCACTCATGCATTTCATTCATTTCATTAGTTAAATTCATCTCATCATGCATCTCATTAGTTAATTCATTTTCCATTCATGCATTTCATTAGTTCAATTCATTTCATTTTCATTAAGTTCATTCATGCATAACTAAAAATCAACAAAACACATAAAATTTATACTCACATATATATAATATAGCATGTATTACTTGATATCTAGGAGTACATATCATCTTGGTTGGTGTGTCATAGTCCAATCTTGACACACTCGACCATCCCTAGGGTTGCATACCACATTCAAAATTGGCATGTCATCCCAACCCTAGCCCTAGATCTATGAGCTTGTCTCCTTTGCACCACCTGTTGGAGGTGGTACCAGTGGGGGCATATTCATGGACTCTAAAATAATTTGTTATCTAGATCGTGACATACTCTATATCCATAAGGAGGAGGATGGAGGTACCCTCTGCTCCATTGAAACTACCTAAAAATATAGGGTCTAATAGAAGGTCTCCCTTTATACATATGTCTCTAGACTCTCCCTCACCATCTATATATCACCTAAATATTTTGGCTACTTGTAATGACAACCATCCCCTTAGTCCAAGCTTATTATTACTTCTCATATAGCCAACTCATATCTCCCTTGAGGTGATCTACCTCAATCCTCATTGCATTCTACTTTATGAGTATCATGTTCAAGGCACTCTGAATCCTCTCTAACCTCTTGGTTCTATCCTCTTAGAGTAGGTCCATATCCATTTGCATGGCTTCCATACCAGTCTAAAACATCTCCATATCCCTCATTGTTTCATTTTGAACTACGATCCCGTTAGATACTACCATCATCTATGTAGGAGAACCCTCTATCACCTTGCTCAACCTAGCCTCTACTATCATGGGGGGACCTCTAGTTGCTCCTCATCCCCATGATACGAAGAGGTTTATGGTCATCCTCATGAATATTACCATCTCTATCATGAAATAAACCCATGTTTTCCTATACCCCTCTACCAATGCTCAATTGTATGTCAGGTTCCCTCTCGTAAGGCTAGTTGAACTCACCAAGTCATGATATAGCACCTCTATACTGGCATCAATGGGGATATTATTGGAGGTATAATACCCCTATATCATCTTTGTATCCAAGTACCACCTTGGCATCATCCAATCCTAGGTTGACATAAAGGAAATTGTCCAAGTCCTCCTCCACGAACCTCCCCACATCAAGATCCACTTTGGCTCCTGATGTACCCCTTCAAACCTGTTGAAACTAGTAGTCTCCCATGTTTGATATCTTTTGAACCACTGGCTCAATCAAAATGATAGAGATCTAGCTCCCCCTTCTCCTTAGTGACCCACATGATCCTTCTAATCATAGCTAGCTCCATCTCATCCTCAACCCAGCTAATTTATAGACACCATGATTACCATATGATCATATGGTCTCATAGCTCATCTATGATCCACCTTCCTAGCGGAAGGATATCTATGTATGTCCTCTAGAATCACTTTAGTTATCAGGACTATCTATATATTATTGGTTAATTAAAGTTGGAAAATGGCCCTGGAAGTGCATGCAGTCTCCAGACAATCATGTGCTCTCTGTACCACACATGGAGCAATATAATTATATATCATTTGTACATGATATTATACAATATCTTGTACTAATGGGCCAACACATACGAACCCCATGTGAAACACACTTGATGGTCCCACATGTCTACCACTACTCCTACTAGTGCACATGGTAGGTCACACCTAATAGTATGGCACACCAAGAATCCAATCATCATCCCATAGATTACAATAATTAATGAATCCACTCCATATTGTATGAACATCTCATTTACAAGGATATCACTCTATTAGATCTCATGCATCAAATCCCCTGATAATAATTGTAGTATTATTTGATGCCCTTATGCTCTATCAATTATCCTCCCCCTAATGGAGATGTGCATGATCTACCACATGTCCTCCAATGTGATGGTCATATCTCTCGTCAATATCCAAAAGGTAGATGATTCTGGTTACTAACTTTCTTCTAGTTCCATAAGTAGCACTTTGTCTACCTCCACATGAGGCATCTCTACCAAATGTGGTAGCCCCATTGCCTTTAGTGTGTCTTACTCTATTGTTGTGAGTTGTCATAGTGTCTCCTCTAAGGATCCTGACTACCACTCTCTACTCTCTAGTACATCATGCTACAACCAAAAACATCAATAAAAATTTAATTAGTTTAACCATCATTTAAGCAATAAAACTCAAAGCATAATCAAGATTAATCAAAATTGTTCTTTTTTTTGTTATTTTGTTATTCTCCTTATCTCTCTTTCTCTCTACTGAATTTGTACCTTGTTTTTCTAGGGGTTATATGAAATATCTAATACAATAGTTATATAACAAGTGGGTTTCTATATTTGATATGTCCCCAAGCTCTAGGTTTAAATATTTTTAAAAGAGCACCTTCATTTAATTTGTCTCAACTAGAAAATAAATTGGCTTTGTTTAAACCCATATTATAATTAACATCTATGGCTATAGAAGAAATTTACTATGATATGGGATAACATATTCCATAAGGAATTAGTTCCAGTATCATAAGTGCTTTTCCATAGTAACAACCATGAAATTTTATTTAATTACTCTACGTGCTTTATGAGCAGACATACATATATGTTTAGCCCAAGCTCGTATTTCTGGACTTGGACTCTTATTTATCATTAACCTTCATCCTCCCCAATCTATAAATACTATTAACGATAATATTTCTTATTATTTTTCAATTTCTTATCAAATTTTTATTTCTTTTTATTATTTTTAATTTCTTATCATTTTTTGTCATATGTTCCCTGAAAATGAAAATAGGTGCAAATTCCCCCAATTTTTGGTTTATTGTATGATATATTATATAAATTGGTACATTTTCCTTTCCATTATAAACAAAAACTGTATGACTAATCATTGCGGGTACAACGGAAGATGCTCGAGACTAGGTCACTATTATCTTATTTTCTTCCTTCTTGTTTATATTTTCAATTTTCCTTGATTAAAAAATTGCTATAAAATGATTTTTTCTTTATGAATGTGTCATGAACAATTAAATTTCTTTTGAATTACCTTTCTTGTTGTTGAAAGAAAAGATAAAATGGATTTCCAACTATTCCTACTTACATCGATGAAGGATTAAAACAT
Source organism: Wollemia nobilis (assembly GCA_028583015.1). Lineage (NCBI taxonomy): Eukaryota > Viridiplantae > Streptophyta > Pinopsida > Araucariales > Araucariaceae > Wollemia > Wollemia nobilis. The sequence goes on from JAQPPZ010001045.1 coordinate 8,098,907, forward strand.
CACTATATCTATTCCTCTTCCGACTCTTCCTTCCAAGTGTACTATAACCCTAGGGGGTCACGAGTTTTTTTCAACCAATTGGAGATCTTCCTTCACCACCTCCATGAGGATGGTCCATAGGATTCATAACTAATATTACTTAAAAATTCTTGCCCAACCAACATTTTTATCTAGCTTTACCTAAAGTTAAATTGTTTGAATTAGCGTTACCTACTTTTTTGATTGTTGTTGAGTAGTTCTTAGATATTAAATAAATATCCCTAGATGATAATATTATTGTGGCTAATCCATATTATTTTGTGATCAGTTCTGCTATAGAACCCACCAATCTAGCTAATTTTCCCCCTTTTTTGAATTATATATACAATATGTATAGTCATTCCCAAGGGCATATTGGCTGAAGTAGACCTTTAGTTTGGAAAAATACCTTCCCAAATTGTACAAGTCTTTCTTAGGGTATACAAATTTTTGGATGTACATGATATTCATGTATCAAATATCAATATAGAATCTATATTAATAGATCTATATCCATTGATCTAGGATGAAGGGCATATATTCTATGCCTTATGTCCCAATTATCTACATTCTAGGCCTCTATATTCCATCATTTGGTTTATGTTATTTCTTCATATAGCATTTATAATGAATGACTTTATCAAATTATGTGAATACTTGTGTATCTTCTAGATAATATAGGAGGCATTTTAAATGTTTTTTTCATCCTTCTTTCTCTTTTCTATTTTCTTCCTTATCTAGTAAATATTCTCACTGTCCAACTCCAAATGCCTCTGACCATCAAATCAAATGTGAATAACTTGGCTTTTTTTTTTGTAACAAGGGTTCCTCTACATCATTTTTTTTTTTATTTAGACAATCCATTCTTCTCCATATTATCATATCTCTTGAGCCAATGATTCTATATGAGGAACTATTGAACTCAATTACTCCATACCATTTATCCTCAATTTCCCTTTGGGATTCATTTCATACATAAAATAATCCTAGTTGGATCAATGATAGATTTTTAGGTTTCATTATAAATCCAATTGGTTGCTTTTGATTACTTAAATTAATAATTCACACTCCACTCAAATATAGGGTATTCCCCATATATATAGGGGCACTTGGATTGGGAAAAATCATATCTCCAATCATGACCCCTTTGGGATGAAAATTTTATGTATTTTCACCATCCCTATAGTGCACAATATAGATGTTTGCACTTCTATTAGGGTCATATTATATCATTACAATTTCCCTTGAGATATATTTCTTATTCAATCAAAAATCAATTTTATGATATAGATATTTGTGACCTCCTCCTCTACATCTTGTGGTAATAATTCCTCTATTATTATGGCCTTTTCCACAATGTTTTCCAAAAGGTTAATTTATTATAGGTGTCTTATATAATGGGCGCACCTAAACCTTATATGAGAGGAAATTTATCACTTGATCTATTTATTGATTCATAGGTCTCTTATATAATGGGGATTTTAAAAAACACAAAAATCTACTTCTTATTGAAGAGTAGGCGATGAAGAGAGAGGAGTAAAATTTATCCCCTTATAAAACCAATAGTGGAAGGAGAAGAGGTCCTACTCGATAGGTGTTGCAGTGAAAGGAGAAGAGTGATAGAGAAGGAAGAAGCTTTTAAAATAGAGATTGGTTGGTACTGGTGAAGAGAGTAATTATTCACTATGGTATGGCTTTATGGAGCTATTCATAGTGTGAAACCATTTAAAATAGAGAGGTCCTACATTTATAATAAAGGGAGAGAAAGTGTGGAAATGAATATCTATTGGTTTGCCATGTATTTTAAATGTTGAACCTTGGATATATATTCTTGGGGAGTGGTCCTAGGAGAGAAGTCCTCTCTCCCTCCTCCTCAACTTTTAAAAGGTAGAAGGTCCTTTTTAGAATAGAGAGGGTTCACCAGGTTCACTAAAACTCTGTGACAAAGGTAGATTATGAATATGGATTGATCGTATGAACCTATATCCAAGGGGTATGATACTCTTGAAGCAATATCCCTTACAACACTCTTTTCCAAAATATGAAATCCATCACTCTATTGCAATGGATTTAATCCTAGCTTTCTCTTTTTTAGCCAATTTTAGATCAATTTTATCCAATGTTTAAATACTAGACCAAATGCTCTTTCAAGTTTTTTTTATTGGTATTAGGATGATCTAGTTGTAGACACCTAAAACATGTCATGTTTAGGAAACCACTCATATGAGCACATCTGAAGACCATATGTCCAATTTTGGACCTTTACAAGAGCAATCAGTGGTCCTAACCACTCAAAATGGTAGTTTTAACCCATCCAAGCTTAGTCGTTGTAAACTAGAGCGGCTGGATCCTGGCCACTCAAGCTAAGAGCGGCCAGACCTTAGCCACTGTAGATGATAGTGGCCAAATATTAGTCACTGCATATGACAACGGCTAAGTCATAAAAATCATTTTGCCAACAAACAAGCCTAATTAGGGGTGGAAGTGTTAGTTTACATACAATAAAGTGAGCGGGGACAACTTTGCATTCCCCCTCACAACCAGTTTACATGGGAGACTCAAGTCCAAAGTTAGACTTCAGTTAACTGGCCTTCAAACATAGACAAAGACAAAAGCTTCTCATGCTAACAACCAGTTTGCATAGGAGACTCAAGTGGGCAGTTAGACTTCAGTTAACTAGCCTCCAAACATAGACAAAGGACAAAAGCTTCTCATGCTAACAACCAGTTTGCATAGGAGACTCAAGTGGGAAGTTAGACTTTAGTTAACTAGCCTCCAAACATAGACAAAGGACAAAAGCTTCTCATGCTAACAACCAGTTTGGCATAGGAGACTCAAGTGGGCAGTTAGACTTCAGTTAACTGGCCTCCAAACATAGACAAAGGACAAAAGCTTCTCATGCTAACAACCAATTTGCATAGGGGACTCAAGTTGGTAGTTATATTTCAGTTAACTAGCCTCCAAACATAGACAAAAGACAAAAATATTCTCATGCTAACTCTCACTACGCATGAGAAATTCATTCCTAGGGCTTGGACATAGACCTAGGGTTTCACACTATAAAAGGTGCAAGCCTGAGAGCACCAAGGGATCTAGAGACCTTTTATCCTTTATCACAAGAGGACAAGATATATCGAAGATCATATTAGAGAAACAGAGACATCTTTTTAGGGGAGCTATCGAGACTTGGAGCGTTATCTTTGAGATCATGTATACGATGAAGCTCTAATGGATTGAAGAGCATAACACCTACTATTTCAACATTAATTACAATATTAGACCCATAGTCTTTGGGGCAAAGAGAGGAAGGTTTCATCTTAGCGGTCGCTGTCTTAGACAGTGGCCTCGAAGCCTAGCCTAGGATAGGTGATAGCTTCTTTTATTCTATTTCTTTATATTTCACATCATTAGCATAGATTTACATGATTTTATGGCATAGTTTTATCATATTTCTATTACACTCTTTGATTACTAACAACCTCATCCAGGGAGGCAATCTCGGATACCTAAATGTGTGTTGTTGTTTCATTTCTTGCAGGACTATAGGTTCATCAGACATATTAGCAACATTCGAAAGCACAAAGATCCCTCTAGAAATCAGACTTGGAGAAGGAGGCATCTGTAAGCCCTCATACATTTCTATGTGTGAAACCGGGAAGCCTTTAAAAGCGCACCACCCCTTTCAAGGGGATAATCTTACCCACTTGTAATTCATTGTATCAAAATGGGTATCCCTAAGAGGGACCGACATGTAACCAGGTTTCAATATCAATAAAAGGATCTATCTTTGTTATTTCTATGTTATATGCTTTTCGTGGTCTTTTATTTCATTTTGGTATAATACTGCAAGTAGAGTAGAGCGGTGCGTGCGTCCCGAGGTCGCTACAGATGGCGATCACGGTGGGACCTCCATTGATTTTTCATTTTTCTCCTAGAAACTGACTTAGTTTTGTGTGTAGGTTTGGCCGCTCTGAGCTATAGCGGCCAAAAATCAGCCACTCTGATCTACAATGGCCAACAACCTTAGCCGCTCTTGCTAACAGCGGCCATAAATTAGTCGCTCTAGTCGACAATGACCAACAGAGGAGTGCAGCAGAGGGCAGAATTTTTGTCATCTGAGCGGGATTCAAGGTTGGTACCCCTTCACTGTATTTCTTTGATTTTCTATCTGCATTTGATTTCCAGAAATAGCAAGCATAAACATAGATTAATTAGGAAAAATGAAAGAAAAAAGAAATAAAAACTGCATTTTGCATTTCCTAGGTTTCTTTTAAATTTCCTCTAGGTGTTGCTAGGAACAACGGACCTCTACCTGTAAGGTCCACCCTAGTCTCTAGCGTGCTAGGCCATTGTGTTTTGGTTTGCTTGCATGTGGCCCAATCAATGGCTATTTTCATCACAAAATAGGAGAGTGCATTAAAATCATATAGACTAGTTATAGATGCATTTGTCTTAAAATAAAATGTTCTTTTTAGGCATTGTAGGAAAATAGTCATGAATGTTGGTTGATGCATTGCTTTCTATTTCAAAATCTAAAAAGAATCACACACATTCACACGTATCATTTTAAACATTGGGGAGTTGGATTTCATCACCAACCCCCAATTCAGTCCGGTGACGTTGGAATTCACCTCCTTCCACTGGCTTGCCCCCTAGATATCCTAGAACGGAGTAAGGCACTTACTCATAGTGGTACTAGTTACTTATGTTCAAACTATCTCCCACTATTGGAACAATCATTGGTTCAGAGTGGAAGAGCTAGGCGAACCCCCCACTGGGATTTAAGCGGTGTACCCTAGTCTCTTTTTGAGAAAATCATGTTTGGCATGGGTGTTCTTGGTTCCCACTATGGATGAGTCCCCTCATTCTAAATCCAAAGCAAGAGCAAGAAAGCAAAAGCAACAACACATCTGAAACACACTAAAACAAGTTCTTAGGATACACATTTAATCCTTAAAAGAGATAATCATATTGTTTGCTTGGTGTGTTTCTTCATTGCTAGGGTAATCAACCTAACCCTAATTTTTCAAAGAAATATATGACACCCACAACCTTTTTCGAAAGTCAAAAATTTTATAACAAAAATTATGGTTGGGAGACCTCCCATGGTGAGCAAGACCTCCAATCTAGAGAGGGAATCAGGTTCCATACCCACCACATCTCATTACACTGAGAGTTCAAATCATCCCAATGAGGGGCAAGATAGAGGGAAGAGAGTTGCCGACCTTGTTGCGCAATTTGAAATAGGCAAGAACCCTCACACGGAGTTGCAGAGGCATAGACCCAGCACAACAAACCGATCAAATCAGTCACATGGGTCACATGCAATTCAGAGAGAACAAATGCTCCAAGCTCAATTGGATGAGTGGGATCAAATTTATTCAAGACCGACTTCTAGAACCATAGCCACAGAATATTCTACATCTGGAAGCTCATGAAGCATGACTGCTAAATGCACCACTCAACCTGGGGATGCTTCAAAGTGACCCCACAAGTCTCATACAGAGTTTGATCATAGAGACACTTATCAACATACAATATACACTGAACAAGTTACACTAGCTAGCCAAAGTAGAGAAACAATAGAAACCTCTTTGAGGAATCTACGAATCAGAACTACAAGAACGAAGTCAGATAAGCATGAGTCTTCTATGACCGTGCAAGTTAACCGCATGTGACGGTTAGAAAATGCCTTGCACAAAGAGTGAGAGCTTGTAGAAGCTCTCAAACATGATAAACAGAGAGAACGGTTGTTGCACCAACATGAGCAACGTTTAAGGGAGCAAGCTGAGCAGCTAGCTCATAGCAACCAACAAGCAAATAGAAATGATCATCAAAGAGATAAATTCACTGAATCACCAAGAGAGGGATGCAATAGACAAGAAGAAAGCCCACAATAAAACCACCACTCTAAATCATGAGCAAAATCCAACTGGTGGTGAAAGGGTAAACATGATAAATCAGGATCAGACACATCTTGAATCCCCTCGTAGGAGGGAGGAGAATAGAACAAGACAAGTGGATAGAGGGCTACCTCCATTACCACTATGAGTGGGCCTGCAATAAGAGGAACTCCTCGCCTCAAAGGCATTCCAAGAACTTGCTGAAAAGATGAAGTCCTTTGAGAAACAAGAGATGGCTGGGAACCAACCAACATTAAGCAAAATACACAACCAACCATTGTGTCCATCAGTTCCTAGCCCTGCATATCCTAAGCATTTTGAGATGCCTAGGTTGGATAAGTTTAAGGGTGAAGAGGATGCACAAGAACATGTCACCAACTTTATCAATGCATGCTTTCATCTAGAAGATAGTGATGCCCTTATGCTGAGAACCTTCATTATGACATTTTTGGGGCTGCCACCCAATGGTTCAACCAACTTCCCAAGCACAACATATCCAGTTTTGAACAACTAGTGAATGCATTCTTAAAACATTTCTCTTTTGGTGCTAAGAAGAAGGTGAACCTCTCAGACCTGGCCAACCTAAAGTAGTATGATGATGAGCCAGTCATGGATTATGGGGATAGATGGAGAAAAATCATGGCAAAGTTATCATTTTCCATCTCGATCGAAGAGTTAATCCGAATGTTCACAAAAAGTTGTGCCAAGCACATCTCGTTACTATTGCAACTATAGTAGTATGATACATTCGAAGAAGCCTTGGCTCAAGCCAAGCTTATTGAAGATATAAAGCTCGAAGAAGGAGACCTAAAGCTCTATAGCAAGAAAGAATGGAACGAGAGTACGCAACATCAACCACAATAGGCCCAACCTACAGATGTCAACCATATCATGTTAAGCATTCCAAAAATAGCACAGAGCCAACAACAAGAAAACTATCAGGCTCAACCTCCTACTGTGTATTACAACCAATGCAACAAGAATCAAGGCAGGGGCAAACAGAAACAACCCCCTCGCAACTATACACCATTGCCTGAATCCTTGGCATCAATTTTCAATCGCCTTTGTGAGGCCAAGGTTTTAAACTTGCCTAAGGAGCGCATCCTGGATCCTAATTGCCCCAAACCTAAGGGGTATAGGGAAGATCTCTATTGTGTTTACCATCGGCAAAATGGCCATGATATCCAGGATTGTGTTGCATTCAAGAATATAGTGCAAGATATGTTGGATAAGAATGAATTGCAAGACATCAACATATTCAAAAATATTCTCCCCAATCATGGGGCCAACAAAAATCAAGTTGAGCATGTCAATGAGGTGCACATAGCCCCACCTGAGGAGGGTTTTATAGGTATGATCAATACTACAATAAGAAGCAAAATATGCCTTGATCAGCCCAACATATCGAAAAAGTCAACTAAAGCTGATAATCTATCATAGTCCATACCAACAATAAGTTCAATGCACTTACAAAAAGACCATGTGATTGCCTTTCATAGGCAGGAGATTAAGACAATCTCTCAGGATGAACCTGATCCTCCACTCCACATCATAGTAAGAATCAATCAAATTCCGTACAAGAGAGTCTTGATTGACACTGGGTCATCCATCAACATCATCACAGCTACAACTTTGAAGTATTTAAATCTATGCCACCTTCACGCATTAAGGACACAACATTTACATTGAGGGCCTTCAATGATGCTACTTCCCCAACAATTGGCACAATAATCCTACCTATACAGGTTGGGATAAATATGATACCTACATTGTGCCATATCTTGGAGGGTGAGAGGCAGTACAACATATTGCTAGGCAGACCATGGATGAGGGATATGGAATGCATACCTTCCATAGTGCACCAAAACCTAAAATTCATACATCAAGGACAAGTGTATGTGGTCCCCCATGATCCTGAGCCATTCAAGTATTACAAGAAAGTTGATGAGACACAAGAAAAAGTGCCTTCTCAAGAGTTTGTGGCAATGGTCAATAGCGAGATAGAGGACCAAGTGACTCTAAAGCAGATAAAACAAGATGTGGTGCAATCAGATGTTGCTTCCCCATTGAAGGGATCAAAACCATTGGCATTAGTCACCCCTAACTCACTTCTCATGGTGCCTCCTCAAGAACAAGAACAATTGTTCCCCCCACATCAGATAGGGGGTATCAAAGCTAGTACAATGCAACACTACGAAGTGAAACAGAAACATGAACTAAGTCATAAACATGAGCATGTGGATACCACTAACAAAGTGGATCATCATGAAGCATCCACATCAACTCAAAGAAAGGAAATGGGTGAGTTACAGTTACCTAGTGTATCTTTAGCACCTACTTTATCACCTCCTTCAATAGACAATGGTATTTCAAACCAATCGCTAGAAATACACATGAAAGTCATATCAATATTGGAGCATATGCAAAATCACCTCTATAATATAGAGGCACAAATGGAGAAACAAAATGAGGCATTGCACTTTATCATGAACCAACTTGAGAGACAAAAGCAACCTTTATCTAAGGTCAAATTGTCTCCTGGGCAGCCACAAGAGAAGCCTCAACAAGAGCCCCCTAAGCCAGCAAGTGACATACCTAGGGCTCAACCTGGTCCTCATACCAGGCCTAAGCATGCTAAACAATCAAAGCAACAACAACGCATTTGGACTCCTTTAAATGAGTCTATGTCAAATATTTTTCAAAAGCTACAGGAAGCTAAGGTCATCACCTTACCCGACATAAAGCCTCTATACCCAAACAGAGCTAAACCCAAGGGTTATAGGGAGGACCATTACTGCATCTACCACCGAATAAAGGGCCATGACATTTGCAATTGTCATGGATTCAAGAATGTGGTCCAAGACCTATTAGAGAGAAATGAGCTCCATCCAGATGGTTCACTCATTCCTCCCTACCCAGATAGGGGCACCTCACAAAGATCTGTGCCCCAATTAGGAGAGTTGATTTCCATCACTCTTCCTAAGAAGGTTGATTACATTGCAGTGGACAACATGTGCACTAGGGGTCTTAAAGGTCAAATACCTTCCCCATCATCCACATCAAGTTCAATGAGACAAAGTGAGGGTTCTGAAGGTATCACACCTTCCTCACTTTCATTAAGTGGAACACACATTGGGGGTATTTAAGGTGTCACACCTTCCCCCCATAATATATCAAAAATACAAAAACATTCAAATATGGCAAAAATACAAAAACAATTTAAAACATAAAAAAAAAAAACACAAAACAAACATCATAAAAAACCCTGGTCAAATAAAACCCAAACCCCAAATAATCAAAATCTCTCCCAGGCACCCCAATTAATCTAAATGATCCAAGGACATATTCATGTCACTTGGTCAACCCACAAAAGGCTCCAAAGGCATATCAAAGCCCTTTGGTCAATTCAACAAAAGGCCCCAAAGGCATCTTCAAGCCCTTTGGTCAAATCAAATCACAAAAGGCCCCAAAGGCATCTTAAATCCCTTTGGTCAAATCAAATCACAAAAGGCTCCAAAGGCATCTTAAAGTCCTTTGGTCAAAAGCAAAACATAAAAGCATAAAAACAATTTAAAATCAAAAGTTCAAAACATTCAAAATAATCAAAAGATCAAAAAATTGAAAGCATCCAAAAATACAAAAACATTTGCATCTCACATTTGCATCCACATAGTTGCATTGAATTAAACATTCATATCCATTACATTTGCATATGTTATGATCACAATCTAGCAAACGATGCCACAGTTTGTATCACAAATACTCAAATCCATCTACATCCACTCATACATGTGTGTAATTGTGTTTTTCAACACAACCATTACTTGTTGCTATACATAATATACTATGGTTTTTCGGTTATTCAACCATACCTAGTGATCCTATCAACTTTTGTGGAAAGCCATATTGGTTAGTAGAGAGTAAGGTCTAGTGGTGACAAAGCTTAGCATATTTCAGGATCCCATCACTAATTACAAACACTAAATTCTAGTTGGTACAAGGGAAAGATGAAAGCTGTAAAAGTGGTTAGGTTACCTAAAGCGAAAAGGGTCTTCCTTGCTTATCCCCCTGTGCAACCGGTTCAAAAGTGTTGAGAATTGACAAAAGGACAAGCTCCGCCCTACCCAAAAATCCCTTGCTTTAATCAAAACAAGCAAAAATCCTAGAGTCAAAGCAAAGTTCAAAATCCTCAAAAGTCATACATCGACATCCAAAGTCATAGTTCAAAGTATCAAAAGGAAAAAAATAAAATAAACAGTGATTATCATCACTAAAAGAATCCCTTGCTCAAAAGAAAAAAAATCAGTCAAAAATAAATAGTGATTTTTATCACTAAACACGAGCAAGTATCCCAAGTCAAAAGGAAGAAAAGAAGGGAATGGAGCTTGAATCCTTGGAATTCTCAGCATTATACAAAACTGGAAGGCGATCTCCATTACAGGTTTGGTTAGCCATCCGCGAATGGTGATATCCTTACGCATGACGATATGTCTAACACAATAGCTATGCATTTGTGTAGACCAATGTTTGAATGTGGATGAGCTAGCTTTAGGTAACCCAATACTGCCTAGTGGTATAGTCCAACTAAGTCCAACACAAGAATCAGATGAACACTTGAAGATCCCCGATCTTAGCAATGGGCTGAAAGAATCCTGCCTGACATCGGAGGAAATATTTGAGTTCTATCTAAATATATTCATTTGCACACATAGGGATAATGAGTATCTAGGTCCATGATGAAAACCTTACTATTCAAAAGCCTTGATTGGTCAATACACAATTTTTGATAGGGTAACTAGAGTGGTTGAATCTCAAGAACAAACCTCAAAAATTCTTATATAGCAACAATCATATCATCCATCACATCATCCATTTTATTTATAAGATTCTATAAATTAGGGGGTATCAACAGAGTAGGCTAGATACCACATATATATTAGAAATAATATATAGACGACCACTGACTATTTTGTATATTTTAATTTATAGAAACTTATCTAGAAAATACATACATTTCATGCCATTACATCTCACATATGAATACTTAATCAATTCTTATGATAAGAGTGATTATTTAAATTCATGATTTTTTTACTTTCTGTGGTGTCGCCCATTGGATTGTTAAACTCATATCATATGCATTCCTTATGTTTTAAGTGATTGAAGCATACAGGTTCATTTACATCATATCAAAACCATGTAGATAATGCATTAGCACACAACACATTTACCATATCATAACAACATGAGTTAGATGCATACAATACACCAAAATTAAACATACATTCACATGTGCATCCATCATCATCATCTAGATCATACTATCTAATCATATATCTATCATCTAGCTAGTACATGTCATCAATACACTGCATACATATAGCATAATCAAATCATTATCTAGGCATTGCATTCATCATTGCACCATAACATAAAATCAAAACAAAAATATTTTCAAGCATCGACTGGGGCAATATTGGTATCATACCTCCCCTAGTCAAAAAAATCAAATAGTTAAGCAATCAATTTGCAAAGGCCCCAAAGGACACAAGCCCTTTGGTCAAAAAAAAAGCCCCAAAGGGGATAAGCCCTTTGGTCAAACCAAAATTCCCCAAAGGGGATAAGCCCTTTGGTCAAATCAAAATGCCCCAAAGGACATAAGCCCTTTGGTCAATAAAAATGCCCCAAAGATAATCCCTTTGGTCACACACACAAATTGCCCCAAAGGACGCAAGCCCTTTGGTCAACTTAACAAATCCCCAAAGAAAGTCCATTGGTCAACAACAAATGCCCCAAAGGTACGCAAGCCCTTTGGTCAACTAAAAAATGCCCCAAAGGAGCATAAGCCCTTTGGTCAACTTAAACAAATGCCCCAAAGGAACCTGTAAAAATCCCAAAGAAAGTCCTTTGGTCAAAAACAAGCCGAAAACCAAAGATAAGCCCTTTGGTCAACTTAACAAATGCCCCAAAGGAGCACAAGCCCTTTGGCAAAACAAACCAAGAACGAAAGCCCCAAAGGAGCATAAGCCCTTTGGTCAACTTAACAAATGCCCCAAAGGACGCAAGCCCTTGGTAAAAAATGCCCCAAAATAAGCCCTTTGGTCAACAAAATTGCAACAAAAGCCCTCAAAGGAAAAATGCCCCAAAGAAAAGCCCTTTGGTCAACTTAACAAATCCCCAAACGGACAACCCTTTGGTCAAAAAAACAAAGACCCAAAGGAAACAAGCCCTTTGGTCAAAACCCAAAGCCCCGCCCCAAAGGACATAAGCCCTTTGGTCAAACTTAACAAATGCCCCAAAGGATGCAAGTCCTTTGGTCAAAAAACAAAGCCGCAAAAATTCCCCAAAGGACATAATCCCTTTGGTCAAACTTAACAAATGCCCCAAAGAACATAAGCCCTTTGGTCAACCTAACAAAATGCCCCAAAGGAATCACAAACCCTTTGGTCAAATCACCCCACAAACATAGCAGTCTATGTTTTTGCTCAGCGTTGTATTTTTCCACACAATGCATCACAAAAAGGGGCATCTATAGACACCTAAAATGTGTCATGTTTAGGAAACCACTCATATGAGCACATCTGAAGACCATATGTCCAATTTTAGACCTTTACAAGAGCAATCAATGGTCCTAACCACTCAAAATGGTAGTTTTAACCCATCCAAGCTTAGCCGTTGTAAACTAGAGCGGCTGGATCCTAGCCGCTCAAGCTGAGAGCGGCCAGACCTTAGCCACTGTAGATGATAGTGGCCAAATCTTAGTCACTGCATACGATAGTGGCTAAGTCATAAAAAGCATTTTACCGACAAACAAGCCTAATTAGGGGTGGAAGTGTTAGTTTGCATACAATAAAGTGAGCGGGGACAACTTTGCATTCCCCCTCACAACCAGTTTACATGGGAGACTCAAGTCCAAAGTTAGACTTTAGTTAACTAGCCTTCAAACATAGACAAAGACAAAAGCTTCTCATGCTAACAACCATTGCATAGGAGACTCAAGTGGGCAGTTAGACTTCAGTTAACTGGCCTTCAAACATAGACAAATGACAAAATCTTCTCATGCTAACAACCAGTTTGCATAGGAGACTCAAGTGGGTAGTTAGACTTTAGTTAACTGGCCTCCAAACATAGAAAAAGGACAAAAGCTTCTCATGCTAACAACCAGTTTGCATAGGAGACTCAAGTGGGTAGTTAGACTTCAGTTAACTAGCCTCCAAACATAGACAAAGGACAAAAGCTTCTCATGCTAACAACCAGTTTGCATAGGGGACTCAAGTTGGTAGTTATATTTTAGTTAACTGGCCTCCAAACATAGACAAAAGACAAAAATATTCTCATGCTAACTCTCACTACGCATGAGAAATTCATTCCTAGGGCTTGGACATAGACCTAGGGTTTCACACTATAAAAGGTGTAAGCCTGAGAGCACCAAGAGATCCAGAGACCTTTCATCATTTATCACAATAGGACAAGAGATACAAGATATCATATCAGAGAGAGAGAGAGAGACATATTTTTGAGGGGAGCTCTCGAGAGTTGGAGATTTCTCTTTGAGATCATGTATACGGTGAATCTCTGACATATTGAAGAGCATCAACACATACTAATCATTTAACATTAGATTAGCAGACTTAAGCCCATAGTCTTTGGGTCAATAGAGGGGAAGGTTTCATCTTAGCGGTCGTTGTCTTGGATAGTGGCCCGTAGACCTAGTCTAGGGTTTAGGACTTTAGCTTCTCTTATTCTGCTTTCTTTATGTTTTCACGTCATTAGCATAAGATCATTTACATTGATTTTATAGCATTAGTTTCATTACCTGAAGCATATTTCTGTTACACTCTTTGATTACTAAAAACCTCATCCGGGGAGGCAATCTCGGACACCTAAATGTGTGTTATTGTTTCATTGCTTACAGGACTACAGGTTCATCAGACATATTAGCAACATTTGAAAGCACAAATATCCCTCCAGGAATCAGACTTGGAGAAGGAGGCATCTGTAAGCCCTCATACATTTTTGTGTGCAGAAATGGGAAGCCTTTAAAAGTGCACCACCCCTTGCAAGGGGACATCTTACCCACTTGTAATTCATTGTATCAAAATGGGTATCCCTAAGAGGGACCGACATGTAACCGGGTTTCAATATCAATAAAAGGATCTATCTTTGTTATTTTTGTGTTATATGCTTTTCGTGGTCTTTTATTTCATTTTGGTATTAATATTGCAAGTAGAGTAGACCGGTGTGTGCGTCCTGAGGTTGCTACACTGGTATATCTTGTACTACCATATCTTGTACCACGGGTCCGTGAATATCCTCCTTCTTGGGATTCAGATAATTATAGGCTAATAGATCATATCTGTAACGTTTATTCCATTTATGGAGCATTCCTAGAAAAGCTTCAAATTCGCTCTTACTCCTGCATTGGTTGTTTATTCTATTTTTCTTTATTTTTGTGGTGCTATTCTAGACCACATCTCTAGGAATAGATAAGCTTTTGGTTTTGCTACGTTGTATCCATAACAACATTTTAACCATGGTTTCTAATTATTTACCCTTAAATCTTGTGGTTCTTTAGAATCCAATATTCCTTGTATATTTAATAATTCTTTAATATTCTTTTTGATTAAAGGAAATGATGTTTTGGATTCTAGTAAGTCCTTGGCATAGGATTTGTTCATTGCTCTTATTTGCCACATCTTGTGAAATACATAAGCTTGAGAAATTCTATCAGGACCAATTTTTAAATCTTGTATTTCCCCAGTAATTGAATTTTTATTTGAATCATTTGCTTGGGAAATCCTAATTCCATTGAGATCAGTTTAATTCATACCCTATATTTTTGGGCACAAATTCAATCATCATTGAGTTCCAATTGAATTTGTGATATGGCCTCAAATTTACACTAGATTGTGCGTGGCAATTTATTCTAAAAAAAGGTAAATAAAATGTAAAAAGCATTTAAATCCTACTCCAACCTAATCTAGAAGTTGGGTTTTGGTCCTTATCCATGCTTGCTTTGCTACTATGCCAACCTCATCCCTTTTAATGGTTTAACAGTGTGTGGGAAGCACCATTTGTCTCTTTTCTCCAAGGATCCTTTTCTTCTTCTTATGCAGTAAAAATGAATTCATTTTCACCTTCCCACCTTCTTATCCCATATTTTCCTCTCTCCTATTTTCATTTTTATTTTTCTCTCTTTGTTTACTACTCTCTTTTATTTTGCATCCTCATTTTTAGATTTTATTAAAGAATATTGCATTCCCTTTGAAACTCGAGGGGGCACCCTAGCCTCTCTCCTCATTTTGCATGTAAAATTTTAAAGTGTTTATCATGACACCATTTTTGCATCATCTCTTTTTCTAAACTTGCCATCCCTTTTTTTGTTCATAATTCTTCACCCGTAGGCATCTACATCTTTCTTTGACACATTTATTAGGTCATAAATGCATCAAAGAGGGGACAAATTGTAGACATGGAAAATTGACCTATCAAAATGAGTCATTTTTCCCTTAGACTCCCTAAGAAGTCCCTCAAAATTTCTATGTGCAATTTTGGCTCTTATTCCCCCCCCCACATTTTTTTTCCTTGGCTTTGTCAAATTTACGGTTGTCTAGGATGGGATATGAATTCAACAAAATTTGGATTTTTCTCAAAAAGCCCAGCTTTTGGGCTGACCTCTATGGTGTCGACTCTTGTCAAGTTTTTTTTTTTGTATTCCTACCTAAACCCTCTCCAAACCTTCTATAAATAAGAGTATTAGACTCCCTTTTCAAGACAGAACCCAATTATTTCAAGTGATCTAACAAGTTATTTTCGCCATCAAGTGATTTCAAGTGCTCTTTCTATTTTGGATTGTTCTATTGCTACTTTGCTTTTGTGATTAGCTACTTTTAGTGAGCAAATGTGAGAGCCTTGAGGAGGATTTTTCCACTTTGTTTGTTGCCTTCATCCTTTTGTTTCTCTTTTGCTTCCACCATAAGTTATCCAAGTTCTTCTTTATATTATTAGTTTAATATTAATAGATTAGTTAAAAGGCTATATTGCGAATTTGCACCCTATACTTATAGGGCATAAATTCAATGAGGCTAAATTTGCAATTGCCCATTTTTGGGAGTAATTTTAGTTTGTTAAGGTCTTGGGACAGGTTTTACTCCCAAATCCTAGCTCACCTCTTGCATATTTTATTTTAGTCATATTTCATCTTGTTTACACTATTTCATGTCATTGCATTTCATCTTGTTTGCTTCCCAAAAGGTAAACAATTACTTTTATTTTTGAATGGTCAGCTAGAAGGAACAAGGGGGCTTGATTTTTATGCCTCCAAGCTTAGTCACATAACATCCTAAGTAGGCCCCCAAACACTGATTAATTTTTCCAATATTTTTGAAGTTATTTTTTAGGTTTGAAGTTGTTGGATATATCTGGAAGCAAGTTGTAAGCAAGGATAAAACACTAGATCGAGTAAGTTCTTTGATAGATCTTTTAGGCTATTTGTGAAGTTCCTTTGTTCATTACTATCCATTTATATTTCAAATTTAGATTATAAAAAAAAATAAAAATATTTGACTCTATTTCTAGGCATCAATAAAGAAAAGCATGTAGTTTGCATCTTAGGTTAAATCTATTTGTACATTTTCTTGAACCCTCATTAAAAAGGAAAGATTTATTTATTTTTAAAATTAGAGTTTAAGTTCTCATTGAAATTAAAAATCATTCTAGGGATAGTCTTTTGTCTGCTTGCAGATTTGTTTGCCCTACATTTTTCTTTAATTCTTCCTAGTTTAGGTCTTAGTAAGGCCAAATATAGGTGCTTGTTCAATAAACACATCCAACATTTCCCCCCTCGACTTGAATCAAGTACTTAAACTATTATAAGTGAACCCTTTGATCTCCCAAGACCTCGAGTGTATAGGAATCAATGTACCCCTATGGTCACCTCAACTCCAAGCAAATCCAACCAAGAATCATATGCAGTAGGGTAGTTTTACCCCCTCTATAGTGAAACTTGTAAAATTATTATAGTGTATTCCATAAAACCATGTAAATCCAATCAAATATCTATACATTACAATAATACCTTAGGAGGTCAAGTTTAAATATATTATAATGGAGGGATAGCTACACTTCATATCATCACCAACTTAAATTGTAATTCATCTCTTCTAATTGACTTATCAATTTTATGAATTTCATTGCGGGTGTCCATGGTCAAATCAAGAAAAAAATGCATGATAGATACAGTGTAAGGTATTTGAAAAATATCTAAAAAATATGAGAGTAATATTTTAGGTAGTTGTAATCTTTCTATAGCTTACATGCAATATAGAAAATGTTATTTGCATCACTTGCCATGAAATATTATAGATAATTGATAACAAACATGAGACCATATTCTTCTAAGGAGATAATTCTTATTGGATAACCATGATACAAAAAAGATAATATATTTTTGTGATAACAATTAATCTTTCAAATTAGTCAACTATATTGTAACTTGTCATAACAAAATGACTCAGAAAGGACACAAATTATATTTGGAAATCCAAACCATCAAAAATGCATAAATTTGTTTTTCAGATTTATCTTTAGCTAAGGAGAACATATAACTAAATAAATTAGTTTATTATTAGAATGAGTATAAGATTTATATTAACACTAAATAAAACATTATTATTAAGTGAATTACCATATGCAATTTATTATTGGGATGAATGCAAGAAGATGAGTTTCAAAAGCATAAAATGTGCATGCATAATACCATAATACCTATTGTCTCATGCATTTATTTTAATGCAAAATATTTAGGCATTAATTTTAAACACAAAATATTCTCTCTATCTCTCTCTCTCTCTCTCTATATATATATATATATATATATATATAGAGAGAGAGAGAGAGAGTCAACTTGAAAACATTGATATTATTAGTAATTTTAGGTATTTTGCTTATAGGATTTACAAATCGTATTTGTAGTGCAAATAAAAAATGGTCAATATAATAAACCCTCTCCATATTTTCTAATGAATGGATAGGATAGTACTTTCTTTGATAAAAATTCATTAGTTATTAAGATCAATTGTTACTTATATGTTTAGCTCAACCAAGTGTGAGGGAGGCTTTACATTTTTTGGGTATTGTCTTAGTAAAAAAACTTAATGCAAATAAAGCAACAAAAATATATCTTATGCTATTGATATGATTGGAAGGGGACTTGCAAGCAAGTTCATAGTATATAGCTAGAAAATATTTTCTAATGGTAATTTTTAATAAATATAGGGGAAAAGGTAAAAATTATACTAATTACTTGATTGGTTGGCACTTAAAGGAAAATAGTTCAAGGATATTTGACTTGAAGAAAAAGTGTAGAATTTTTTTTTTGAATTTGATTGGACATTGATTTGCAAGGTTATTCATAATGATTGGATGGATCATGGTAGATATAATTGTATCATTAATTTTTTTAGGATAATAGGACTCACACTTTACACATGAGCAAGCAATTCATATCACAATTGATTACAAACAAAGAGGATAATATCCAAAACTTTTTCTAGATGTGACATAAATAAATATCTTTGCAAGATTTTGTATAGAATATACCAATATAAAAATGAGCAAATATCTTTTAAAAATATTAAATCTTAGTTTATTAGAGAAAATAAACTAAGGAATAAATATTATTTTAGATACCACATCAAATTTGAGTTCCACCTTGACAATTTCATAAACTTTAGATAAAATTTTGTTGAAATATATTTGTGGTTATTTAGTATTTACTTGAGGCTATGTCTGGATATTTTATAATGTAATAACTATCATTAATTTATATAATAATATGGTCCTTTGTTCAACTTACAAAGGTTATTTTTGTATGATATTTTAGAAATATGCCTTAAGGTCGATTCATTAACCTTGACCTATAATCACTTGTAATTTGGATATTTTTTCCCATGAGACAATTAATTTGGTAATCAATGTGTTTATAATTATTTTTATTAATGATATTATTTCAATTCTTATGGACACCCTTTATATAATTTGATTTCTATGATATATTTTTATCTCTAGGTAATGTGTTGATTCCATTCATTTTTATGAAATATTGCTAAGTTTGGCATGGTATTAAAGAATGTGTAAATCTCCATTACTCTACCGCAAAGAATTAAACTATGGGGACTTTTTAACAACTTTAGCTATGATAATTACATGGAAATTATATGACTATGGGAGCCCCATGATAGTTTCATAATAATTCCAAGAGGTAATAAAAGCATCTATTTTTGTAAAATCACTTAGAATCTTGGATTGTGAGGATCTTACTATATTGGCTACTTTGAAAATATTTTCACCAACATCTCTTTTGAGATTCAATCCATTTAAAATTTATAGTAAATTATACCTTATACCCATAGAAATATGAATGGAATATTGCATATCTCATTTTTAGCTTCATTTGGTTACTTATGAAACTCTAGGATCTATACACTAGTAATGATGAGAGGATGATCTACAAAGTTTCTAAAGGAATAAAATAGATTTAGTAATTTTCATTACCAAATGAATGGAAAATCATAGGGAATGGAGTGTTTTTTAGGAAAAAAGGGATATCTACTATAGTTATTCATATTAATACTAGATAGACCAAGATTCTAAAACTAATATAGCCAAGTAGTAATTTATTAGTAAATACCCAAGATTTATCCCAATTTAAGCATAAATAAAACTTTTAAGCATTCAATAAAAACTGCACTAAAATCATTCACAAAAAGCTAACAAGCTAGGGTTGATGAAATGAAAAAAATACTTGATACCTAGGGAATCAAGAATAATTCTAATAATAAAATAAATAAGCTCATTCCTACCCTATCCTACTTATAATGTCGTGATTGTAATGAGAGATCACACCTATGATTTTTTTAGGGGGTTTAACCTATTTTGGAAACTAATCCTTGAATACCAATTAGTGGAATTTGGCTATAAATCCTAATAGATTTTCATGTCCTCCTATATGGAAGGAAATAAACCAATGGTTGGTGGATTTGGTTATACCTATAAGGACTAGATAAATAAAGAGAGTGAAATAAGGTGCATGATGTGATAGTAATAGAGGTAAAAGCTTGAAAATAGTGTTAACAATGGTAATCATCAACAAGTGAATTTGTAGTTTTTGAGTGTTGAATGAATGGTAATAGAAGGATCTATAGAATGATAAAAAAATGAGGGTGTGAAGGGGGTATTTATAGTATATGAAATAAAATAACTTCCCTTTGGAGACAATGACTAATTTTCATATTTTTAGGGTCATAAAATCATAACCATCGATGTAAAAACATGCTAGCATCATGATCGCACATCAAAAACCTTAAAAACAATCAAACAACCATGATCATCACTTAAAATAATGATTGAAAAACCATCAACTTTTAGAGAGCACACTTTGGGGGACATGTGTCACAATATCCCTTAATCTTGCCTCTATCCTTTTTGGGGGGTTAGAAAAGTTATAAGATAAAAACATCATAGAAGATGGCAAAAAAGTGGGAAATGGGTGAATAAAGGAAACCAAAACCTCTATCCAACATGGATAAATATCGTTCTACATAAGGACTAATATATTTTGTCCTTCCCGAGTCCATAAATAGGACAAGGCTCTCCACCACATACAAATTTAGTTGTTAGTGATATTTTTATAAATACATATTGTCCCTCCCTAAGGACCATGGAAAACACCACAAGAGATAGCCACTTATGACTACTTAGAAAAAAAAAGAAACAAAAGGAGCAAAATGCAACAACAAAAGAAAATTTCTATGCTAGGAAACTAAAAATATTTTTTTTACAATCTTTTATTCCATTGTCTATAGAAAAATATAACATGTTTGAAATAAATAGCAAACAAATATGCAAAAGTATAGCAAAAAATGTGTGAGTATAAGAACACATACGTAATACTTACCCATATGTACCACTTAGAATTTTGGCCAAAAGAAATTGATTTTTCCTTACCCCATGCAACTAGAAATGAATTTACTAATAAATATGCTCAAAGCACCTAAAAATGCTAGTTAGATGCAAAATGATCCAAAACAAAGTACACAAATGAGTCTAAATCATGTCAAAACCCTATAAGCATTGTATCATATAGATATTGAATATGATAAATCTGAATATCAATATGAATATAAATGAATATATTACATTGATAATGATACATATTTATAGGAATGAAATACCTATTACAATATCATCATAGGTGGAAAGATAAGATCGAATTGCCACATATTACATTATCTATATTGAAAATATAAGATTGACTTGCCAAATATTAGATTATCTAGAAGATAATGATTATTTAATATTAGTGTTCTCATAATTCCTCCTCACTGAAGAAGCATTGGGTCTCAATGTGTATAAACATGGAGGCAAAAAAGTAGGATAATACGAGTGTTGAGTACCACCAAAAATGCACTCTAAAATGCAAAGAAAAGAAGATCAAATATAAGCTAGAGAAGGCCTTCATAAAATAAATAACTGATTCTACCATAAGATTAGGCTTGAAAAGATCTTTCTAATGACTACAAACACACCTATGCTTGCAAATGATTGAATGGTCCCTCGAGTTGGCATGAGAAGAGGAGCGCAACATATGACTTTGTGGAGGGAATATTTCCTTGAAAAATACCCATTTTGATTTTAATTTTATTTTACTTTATTTGTTTGGCACCCAGTTAAAGGTGTTGACCGGTGCATGGACCACACACATTTATGTGTGCATGGTTCCAAATCAAAGGGTGCTAATTGGTGTTAGCTGGCCACACACTTTTTAGCCCACAAGTTGGTGCATCATTTTTGTCATATTCATGGGGATTGCACTTTTTGGCACACGTATCCCATGTTCTAGGCCTATGTATGGAGTGTGCAGGCCAAAGGAAGGTTATGTTTTCCTTTTCATCACAATGATGTTGGGAGCACGTAATCCAAGGAATACCAAGCCTCCCTTTGTGCCATGCTTACACCATACCTACATGTAGAGTACACAAGTGAAAGGAAGGTCGTAGGCCTAGAGGAGAAGGCCACCCAGTATCTTCACTTTTTTTTTGATATTTTGTAGGATAGAATACTACATGCAAAAAAACACTGATGGAGGTTGTGGAGAAGAATATTTTGAAGGTATTTCTTGATGAAACCATTGGGTTTCAAACTACAATGCTTTGTAAGAGGAAACCACTACTAGTTTGGAAAGGAAAGCTGATTAAACTAGTTTGGTATCACAGTCTTGCTAGATGTCTCCATCATCATGGATGAAGACTTCCTAGAAAAAAATATGATGTGAAGTTGATCTCAAAGGAGGTGGCCATGGGGTAGGCCATTGGTAGGGCCATCAGAGAAACAACAAGTCATGGTGGTATGGCAAAAATTTGAGGTATGCAATTAGCACATAGATTGGAAAGGTGTAAAAATAGGACCACACAAAGGTTATTTTTGAAAATAATCCAAAGGGATGGGCCAAAAGATAAGGTTTATTGGGATGTTCAGATATGAGGCCAAAATAGAGATCATAGTAGTAGTTGTAGTGGGTTACATAGGTGCTATCTGATCAACAAGGATTAGAGGTCAAGGTATTTTTCTAAAGAGGGTGAAGTAGGTGCCAACTTGGAGGTCACAGAAAAATATGAGCTCTATGAAATAGAGAAAGTTATGGCAAATAAGGTGGATGGGCAATGGTGGTACAGTAAACTACGTGTGCTATTGTATTTGAATCACTAGAACCTCCATATTTGACTGAGAGGAAAAAGGAATAAGATTGTCTTCTTCTAAATATGCAATAACAATATTAGTAACAATAACAAGATCATCAACAATAGCAACATTATCAAAGAAACATGGATTAAGTATTTCTTGTATTGTACTACTTTTTTAAAATTTTCAATTGTTTTAACAACAACATCGTCTAAAGGCAAGACAATGGATATTATTCCCATATATCCTAGTTTAAATCCAATTGTTTCTTTGTGATTTTCAACCATTTCTTCTTTCTCAATAGGAAGAATTTCTTCTATTTCAACAATATTTTCTTTAGCTATCATTTCTTCCATAATGGCAGCTTAGATCTACTAGATTTTAGCAAAAATGTCTTTGTATCATCTATATATCTCCTCTAGTGAGGAATTTGGAATTTGTAGCATGGTGCCTAATGCAAAAATAAAAAGAAGAGCAAAATCCACGAAGGATCAAGGAGCTCTAGTACCAAACTAATACGGATGTTGAATATGAAAATTTTGAATATCAATATAAATATGAATGAATATATTACATTGAGAACGATACATATTTATAGGCATGAAATACCTATTACAATATCATCATAGGTGGCAAGATAAGATGGACTTGCCACATATTACATTATCTAGATTGGCAAGATAAGATTGACTTGCCAAATATTACATTATCCATAAGATAATAATTATTTAATATTAATGTCCTCATCATTGTATCTATTATATCCTTGCAAAACTTGATAAAATATTATGTAGAAAATATCTAGAGCATATACGTATGATTTGTGTAGCATTCAATGACATATCCATATTTTCTTGACATATACTTAAGATTTTTGTAGCACATGACAACAAATCAAATGTATTTTTATGAATAATACTCAAGACTTATATAGCACACAATGATACACTATCTATTGAATTACATTTATGATTTGAGTAGCATTCAAAGTCATGCATAAATATCAAGTAGCGTGTATGATTTTTGTAGCATTCAATGACATACCCAATAAACACATACTACCTCACTCCAAGATGTCCATGCATTGGATTTTGTGCCACCTACACATACTTATAAAGTAGGTAGGTTGCATGAAGTATCTAAAAAGTAGCAAGTGCCAACAAACACACTTATCACTATAATGAGGTGGACTAAGAGAAACAAGCCCATGTCATGTATAGACATAGGTGTTTGATACCAATCCTAAAATAAATTACAAAATATGTACATATGGACACAATGGTAGTAAATCATGTTCACCCATTATTGGAAGGGGCCCATGGTATTCTATCCTATGCTATGAATGATACATAATAACAAGTCCATAAAGATAACTCATCAAGAACACAAGCTTATACTGATAGGGGGGTGAATAGTATAAGACCACTTTTTACTTTTCTTTAATAAAAAAATATTATCCAATATATCAATGCAATGTCAACAATAGTAATCAAAGCAATGCAAAAATCACCATACATAATAGAGACACCAATTTAACATGGTTCACCCAATGTGGGCTACTCCACGAAAAAAGTATTTCACTAAAATTTTCTCAACAAATCTCTTGGGAATCCTTTCTCTATTATAATGCTTATCGACCTCTGTCCAAAGGAGAGACCAATCCTCTAATTTGATTTATGGGAACCAACCCATAGGAGACACCAATATCCTCAGTTGGTTAGTGGATATCTATACATAGGAGAAATCCTTCTATGTTCTAGTTTGTGACTCTCTAGAAGACTATTGCCTCCACTAGTCTAGCTTGTGGATATCTCTCCACTGATACCTCTATCCTTTCTACCCTAGCTAATGGATATTTTTCCACTGGAGACTATTATCCTCTACTCTATCACCTCCAAATATTGCTCTCAACTCTTCTCAATCTCTATCTCAAATCTACACAAAACATAGTCCTTCAGTATAGCATAAATTTGCTTAATATCTATCTCAAATATGTACTAAACATAGTCCTTTGGTATAGCACAAATATG
This sequence comes from Wollemia nobilis, assembly GCA_028583015.1. Classification (NCBI taxonomy): domain Eukaryota; kingdom Viridiplantae; phylum Streptophyta; class Pinopsida; order Araucariales; family Araucariaceae; genus Wollemia; species Wollemia nobilis. The sequence continues at coordinate 8,123,598 of JAQPPZ010001045.1, forward strand.
CTCAATATCTATATTTGATCTACACTAAACACAGTCCTTCAGTCTAGCATAAATTTACTCAATCTCTATTTTTGATCTATACTAAATATAGTCCTTCGGTATAGCATAAATCTGCTCAATCTCTATATCTGATCTAGTAAAAAGCTATCTACAGGTCTATACCAAAATTTATCCTCAAATCTGTCCTCAAGCCTTAACACCAAGTTTGATCCAATCACAAATCACCTTTGCTAGATCTGCCCTAAATCTTAAATCAAGGTTTGAATAAATCAATCAATCAACTATGCTCTCAAGTCTTCTCAAATACTTACCTCAAATTTATCCACAATTCCTCTCAAGAACTTGTCCAATCTGCTCAATAAATATTCACCAAGACTTACCTCAAATATGCTCAACAAGTCCTCACTATAACTTGTCCAATATTCTCAACAAGTCTTCACCAAGACTTACCTCAAATCTACTCAAAAATTCCTCACTAGAACTTACCTCAAATCTACTTTGTAAGCTTCCACAAAAGCTCACACAAACCTGTTTGCAAGTTTTTACTAAGACTTATCTCAAATCTGCTCAACAATTCCTCTCTAGGACTTGTCCAAATCTGATTGTAAGCTTCCACAAAATATCACACAAATCTGTCCTTAAGATTTCACAAAATATTTCTCAACTCTCTCCTCAAGTCCCCTCTAGGACTTACTCAAATTTACCCACAATATTTCACAAAAAATTTCTTCACACTATCCTTAAGTCCACCCTAGGACTTACTCAAATCTATCCACTAGATTTCACAAAAGCTTATTCAAAACAATTGCAAAACTTAAACATAAAACTCAACTCAATCTCTCATAGAAAACCTATTCAATCACACTAATAAATTTCACTCAGAATCTTGTTTAACCTCAGAAACATATAGATAATGGTTAGAGACTCAATATGTTTCACACTCACAAAATGCTCACAAAACTCAACTTAATCTCTTTAAGAAAACCTCTTTAACCACACTAACAAGTTTTGATCAGAATCTTGTTTATCCTTAGAAACATATAGAGAATTTTTAGAGACTCAATATATTACTCATAAACACTCAATCACTTCCAAAATATTTTCAAATCAATTTAGAACAATTTGTTTCACAGAACTTGAACTATCACTCCAACACTTTTAATCAACTATGCTCAATCAACTCCACACTCACACTATGTAACTCAAACTTGACTCAAGATGATTCCAAATTCACATAACAATGATACTCATGATCTTGCACAAAACCTAGTTCAATATAGTTCTCAAATTCACATTCAATTGTCCTCACAAACATTCACCAATCATGCATGTGAAAAATCACCCAAACATTTCCAACAATGCTTATCAAACAAAAACCTTTTCACTCCAACTTTGTATTTCACAACATTCAACAATATTCCACTCAAAATAAAGATATGCCCATACCTTTTATTTTATGAGAAATTGACCTCAAAAAATTGTCTCAATCACAATCAATCTCTTTGCCAATCTCAATGGTTAGATATAAAAAATCTTCACCCAAATATTCTCTCAATATTAATTCACCATTACAAAATTAACAAAACTCAAGTACACCTTATTATCTCCAAACTTATCAAATAAATATTTCAATAACTTAGTTTTACTATAACTTATTTCAAAAATTTAATGCATGAAGTAATCCAAAATCCTACTTATGTCTCCCTACTCAAAATTGCATTTTCAAATAATTAAATTTATAAAACAATGCAATTTATTTTTAACCTTAAATAAAAATATTTCTCACTTTTTATCTAAGGTAAAAATAATTTACCTTACCCCTTTTAACTCCCTAAACACTCAAAAAAATAAAATACACCACGTGCTCATAACATTCCCACTATACACATTAACCTAGGCACTTTGATTAATGTAAACATTTAAATCATGTGCTTCGAGCACCACCAACAACAATAGACTATGCAAAATATTATATACCTTGTGTGCACTCCTTATGGGACTTGATCCCTGGTCGAAGCATCACCTATGCCTCAGCCACAACTACCTTGTCGTGTGATCTAAGCACTCACATGGGAGGCAATAGTGCCTTAACTACTTTGTCTCTTCCTCTCATGCCAAAATCCAAAAGGCTTTGTCCCTATGTCACCATCGAGACTCGAACATAGCACCTCTGTGTTCCCAATGCTTTACACACATTAGATTCATTACTAGCCCAACCAGCTGGTTGGTGTTGAATCTTCCTACCTTGGTCACTTTGTTTTTCATGGATTTCAAGGGCAATTAAAAATCAAAAACCTTTTTCTTTGTTCCCTCATGAATTATTCCTCTTTTCACAAATGGCATGCACAAATATTTCGAAGACTTACCTTTGTGAGGTAAGTCCTATGGTGTTTATACCATATGCCTCTATTTTCCAACTTTGACGGAGGTATATGAAATTTAAATCAAACTTGGTGCCTAACCCAACTTTGGGTTATAAATTTATTATTTTTATAAATTAATTTATAATATAAATGTTATAAATTATTTATAAACTACCTTAGGCAATAAATAAACTTTTAATATTATAATAAAATATTATAATATTGTTGGCTGTAGTAGGCAGATTTAACAGTGAACTGCCCAAAATATTCAAGGTTCCAAACCATGGAGTCTTCTTTGTGAGAGCTGGGGATTGTGCAGCTCCTCAGTAAGTTTTGAAGCCATCTAAGCACCTCGGTGACAAGTCTAGACCCATTCAAAGCCAATTGTTTCCATTCGGGTCTTGTAGTACCTGGGTTGATGAAATGATACACCTTATCTCCAAAGGTAGCTTCGGTCACCGTCTTGAGCATAGCAAGATGAGGATCTTGACTGAGAGGTTTGTCACGGATCCAAGGATCATCCTAGAAACGAATGGTCAATCCATTTCCAAGACACCACCTTAAACCTTCCATGATGATCTTCCTTGATTTAGTGACACCATTCCAAAAATGAGATCCGCCAGGAAGGTTGTGCTCTATAAGAAAGGGAACCTGATGGAGATACTTCGCTTTGATGATGTCAATACAGGTGGATTTTTCATTGATGGTAAGTCTCCAGGACTGTTTGGCAATCAGAGCCATGTTCATCCGCTTGATGTCCCTGAAGCCGAGACCGCCATCATTTTTCTTGGAACAAACCTTGTCCTAGGCAACAAGGGAAAATTTGTTCTTGTTTTCGTTTCCCGCCCAAAGGAATCTATGTTGAATTTGCTCAATTATTTGGCAGATGGAAGCTAGGGCTTTGAAGATAGATAAGAAGAAAATAGGAATACTTTGCAGGCAAGCCTGGACCAGAGTGGCTTTGGTCGCTCTGATCGAGCATTGAACTTTTCCAGCCTGCAAGTTTCTTGTTGAGACGATCTAGAACAGGGTTCCACATAGCCAAGACCGATTTGCCATGGAAAAGTGGTAATCTGAGATAAGTAGTTGAAAGGCTCCCAATGATACACCCAAGGATCTTAGCAATCATGTTTTTCCTATGGATGGGAGTATTGAGGAAGTATAGCTTGCTTTTGCGGTAATTGACTTTCTGGCCCGCCGCCTCTTCATAAGAGTCAAGGATGGTCTTAATGATTTTTGCTTCGAGAACAGAAGCCAGAGAGGAAAGAATAGTATAATCTAAAAACTGCTGATGGGAAATGGCCTTGGTAGTTGAGGCAGGTTTGATCCCAGAGACGAGTCCACAGTTGCAGGCAGCAGTAAGGGTTCTACCAAGATTTTCAGCCAAAATGATGAAGAGGAAGGGTGACAGGGGGTCCCCTTGACGGATGCCTTTAAAACTTGGGAAGAAGCTGGCAAGTGAACCATTGATAAGAACAAAGAACCAAGCAGTAGAGATACATTCTCGAACCATATTAACCCATTCTTTGTGGAAACCAAACTTCTCAAGGACCTCAAATAGGAATTTCCATGAAACCCGATCAAAAGCCTTGTTCATGTCAAGCTTAAGGAACATACTGGGTTTTTTGTTTTTATAAGCCGAATGAGCCAACTCATGGATGGTTATCACTCCATCAGAAATGAATCTACCTTTGACCGAGCTACCTTGGCACTGGTCAATGATGGATGGAAGGATGTCTTTCAGCCTGTTTGCCATGACTTTGGTGATAATTTTGTAGATGACACTACATAGACTTATAGGTCTGAAGTCGGAGAGGGAAGCATGCTCATTAGACTTGGGAATTAAAATGATGAAGGTGGAATTGGATTCTCTCAGCATCTTTTTGGCTCTCTGGAATAATTTAACCACAACAACAACATCAGGGCCCACGACATCCCAAAAGTGTTGAAAAAACCTGGGAGGAAAGCCATCAGGACCAGGAGCCTTGTCAAGTTCCATTGCAAACAGAGCCTCTTTGATCTCCTCTTAAGTGTAGGTTCCCAATGATGGCCGTGACTCCACTAATCTGGTCTAGGTTCCCAAGATCATTCCCAAGGTTAAATTCTTCTGCTGGTTGGCCATCCAAAACAGAATCCTCACCACTGACAATCTGATAAACAGAGGGCTTCTCATCCCCAATTGGTGCATCCTATGCAAAAACGCCTGTGAGTCTACTGCGCATGTTTTTCTGGAATATCCCTTCTCCCTCACAGTGCTCAACCAGGTTTTCAACACTTTTGCCATATCCGTAGCCCTCCCTCATTCCATTCCTCTCATTTTTCAACAGTGGCCTCGGTCCTTCAAGAGCAGTCAACTCAAATTCATGTGGCAAGCGTGTCTTCACATTTTCCTGTGGCAGGTTTGGCTTGAGAGAAATGCTAGAATTTTTCAAAACCTCATCAAGGATAAGAAGATTGTTGTTGCCAAAATCTTGGCCCTTGCTGCAGAGAATGCCTCTCTCGTCTCATCGTCCAAACCTCCCCCTCCCGGACTTGAATTGGATCTTGCTAATCATTTCAATCTTCTCAATTTTTCTGCAACACCCCGCACTTCTGTTGATAGGTTTGTTATCAAGTGGGTCTTACCTAGTTTTGGGTGGCTCAAGCTCAACTTCAATGGCGTAGCCAAAGGAAACCCTAGAGAGGCTGGCGGAGGTGGTATCCTTAGAAATCACAGAGGAGAAATAATTTTGGCCTTTGCACAGAACTTAGGAATTTAGTCCAACAATATGGCCGAGGCTCAGGCCTTGTTCCAAAGCTTGATTCTCTTGGAAGACTTGGCTATCAATAAACTCAGCATAGAAGGAGACTCATTGCATTGCATCAACTGGCTCAAAGGAACCTCTGTGACTCCTTGGGCCCTTGTTTCCATCTTCGACGAATGCAAGACACTAATTGGTGTTTATCCAAAATTAATCATTCAACATCAATATCGGGAAGGAAACAAAGCTGCGGACTGGCTTGCTAATAAGGGATTTGATGCAACAGACATCCAGGTCTGGAGAGATTCCTTTCCTATCGGCCTAAGGGACGTGTCTTCAAGTTCCAATGTTTGCACAATGTGAGTGGGTTACTGGTCTTCGGGTTTTTCGGCTACGTTTTGGCATTTTGGAGCATTTTTGCATCATTTTTCTAAGTTGGTTGCAAAATATTAGCTTGCTACGGTATCCTTTTTGCCCTGGCTGCGAGGTTGCTTTTTGTCGTGATATTGCGACATTTTTCTCTCCCTCTGGTGTGGCCTTCCAACTTGTCGCGATATCGCGACACCTTTTCTCTCTGGGTGCTTTTCTACAAACTTGTCGCGATATCGCGACACCTTTTCCCTTCGAGTTCCTTTTTGCTTTCTTATCGCAATATCGTGACACTTTTTCCCTTTGGGTGCCCTTTTGCAATCTTGTCGCGATATCGTGACACTTTTGGCCTTCAGGCGCGGTCTTGCTTTTTGTCTCGATATCGCGACACCTTTTCTCTCTCCAACGGTCTTCCATTTGGTCATGATATCGTGATAGTTTTTCTCTCCAATGGCGGTCTTCCATTCTGTCGCGATATCGCGACACTTTTTCTCTCCGGGTGGCTCTGCGCAAACTGGTCGCGATTTCGTGACATTTTTCTCTCTTCAAAGGCGGTCTTCATTTTTGTCGTGATTTCGCGACGCTTTATCTCTCTCCATCGACGGGCTTCCAGGTTGTCGCGATATCGCGACCTTTTTTCTCTCCAACGGCGGACTTTCATTTTTGTCGCGATATCACGACATTTTTTCTCTCCAACGACGGTCTTCATTTTTGTCACGATTTCGTGACACTATTTACTCTTGGCAGCAGGCTTCCACTTTCGTCACGATTTCGGGGCTCATTTTCTATTTTGGCTGCGGTCTGCATTCTTGTCATGATTTCATGACACCTTTTCTCTTCGGAAGTGTTCTCAATTCTTGTAGCGATTTTGCGACTCCTTTCTCTTGTCGCAATTTCGTGACTCTTCTTCTCGAACGGCTCCAACCCTGCAACTTGTCGCGATATCGTGACACTTTGCAACATGTCACGATATCATGACTTCTTCCCTTCTTCGGCTTCGATGGCAATTATTGTCACGATTTTGTGACTTCTTTTCTTCCTTCGGCTTCAACGGCGCTTCTTGTCATGATTTCGTGACATCACCATTTTGGTCGCGATTTCGCGACACCTTCCCTAAGGTGGAGGCTTGCAAGTATTCTTTTTCTTTCTTCTTGGACCACCTCGGTCGATTTGGATTTATTGTAATCTCTCTTGTACAAGGTTTAGGGACCTTTCAAAACCCTTTCTACCAATCAAAAAAAAAAATTATTATAATATTGTTTCCATTGGGTCTGGGTGTTTTTCTCTTTCACCCTTAGACATTTTTTGATCGCTTTTAATATTATAATAGTAAATATTATAATATTATTTCCTTTAGGCCTTTTCTTCAAGGTATTTAACCATCCTTTTGATAAACCAAATCTCTTGGGCTTAAAATATAAAAAAATTTAACCCTTTTTTTGCCAAGTTCTGCACTAATTCCTAACACTGACTCTTGACATCAATGACAACATAACTAAATCAAAATTTCCAACAATCTCTCCCTTTGTCATTGATGGCAACCCCTTTTTTGTGATCAAATTTTTTCTTCTTTCAAAACTGCTCCCCATGAGAAATTTCTCCCCTTAACTGATGCTCTCCCCCTAACTCAAATATCTCTCCCTTTGAAATCAATGGCAAAGGGCCACCTTTGGGGCTTGGGATTAAGAAATAGACTCTTAGCTTATCCCCTTTCCCACCTCCTCTATTGAGGTGGTTAATTTTGTTATGGTAGTATCTCTACTCCTAGCATGCACTGATCTTTACCTGTGTCCACCTTCTTTCTCAATTGATCCTTTTGATTCCTTTGATTATTATTGTTCCTGCTTGTCTGTGGAATTTTTTCTCTACACTACTTTGTTGTGTGCCCAAAATTATTGCACTTATAATACTTAATGTTGTTATTCCTTAAAGGTGAAAATATCTTAGGGTTTCTCCTAGTGAAGCCATATCCATTCCTATCATGAACCCTGCAATTTACTACCTTGTGACCAAAATGATTACAAGAGTAGCAATACCCTTGAAAGAGATACCTATTTCTAAAGTTTCCATATTCCTATCTTCCATGTGTCCTAAACTGTGTAGCCTTGTGCCCAAACCTGTGACATGAGAAGCATTATCCATTGAAACTACCTTGCCTTGACCCCATTGGTCTCTTAGTCTCTTCTACCCTATGCTACATCATGTTCCATATATTCCTTATTTGTGCATTTTTCCTTTTATTGTTGAACTTTCTATTGTTCAAATCATCCTCATACATCTCACTTTCTCTTACATTCTCCTCTTCTGAAGCTTCTTCTTCTTAGAAGCTTGAGATTGACTCCTCTCCTTGTTCTCTTTATTTCTATTCAAAACTAAGTCATATTTTGTTTGATGAAGGTCTTTGTACCTTTATAATATTATTCAATCTCTTTTAGTTTCTCCAAAATCAGTGTAGCTTATCTTTATACTCTTTTAATTCCTTCCTTAGTGAAGCTACCTCATCCTCTAATTTTTCACATTCTAAAACTTTAGCTTCTAACTTCTCTTTAAATCTCCTTGTCTTAGCTATTGATTTGGTAGATCCTCTATAAGCTTTCCTTTCTCTTCATCACATTCTTGAAATTGAAGCTTGAGTTTTGTGTTCTGCTTTCTTTCCTTCCTTAATGTATCAAGGGCAGAAATAATCTCACCTACAAGATCAAATTCTCATTTCTCCGAGTCTTCCTCTATTTCTTTTCTTGTGGGATCATCTTCATTCCATTTTTACTTATCTTTAATAGGATCACCTCCTTCTTCTTCTATCACAAAAAGTAGACTTTATTTTGGTCGTTCAAGTGTATCTTCATATTCATCATCACTGAAACTGAATCCATTCCTTGTACAACTATCCTCAAGATGATCAAAGTTACCATATCTAAAACACTTGAGAATTATTCGTGTCCTATTTATAACTACTTCTTTTTCTTCTACCAAAAATAGAATTTCATATTCATCACTATTTGAGGAACTTTCATCACTATCACTTGAACTCTTACCTGCCTTGTGTGCATAGAAACTCTTCTTATGCCTTTGGAAGAATTTCTTTCCTTGCTTGTTTTATTCATCCCTACTTTTCTTTTGGTGCCTGTGTTTTCTTGTTTCCCTAATCTTATGATCCTATTTTTCTTCATCATTTCTATTTCCAACCTCTAGACAATTAAATGCATAGTGACCATATTTTCCACAATTAAAACATCTAACTAATTTTGTACATTTATACTTTCTTGAGTTCTTGTTCCTTATGCCATAATTTACTTCTTCATAATTGGATAACTCATTTCTTGAATATGACTGCTTACCCTTTGTCTTCTTTGTAACTTTGAAGGTTGCTTCTTTTTTGGGAATAGGTTCCTCTTTTATTCTCATATCAAAATCTATTATAATTCCATGTAACTCATCCCTTGACAAAATGTCAATATATTTTGACTCTTCTATAGCTAAAATATTTTCACTATATCTATTTGGAAGTGACCTTAAAATATTATCACAAACATTTGATTCTTCAATTTTAATCCCAAGTCCCTGCATGGAGTTAACAACCTCATCCACACAAAGTAGATATGCAACAATATTTTCCTCATCCTTCATATTTAGGTCTTCAAATTTTCTCTTGTAATTTTACAAATTTGTGATTTTGACCTTTTTGTCTCCCTCATATATACCTTTCAACTTATCCCAAATTTCCTTTGCTAATTTGTAGTGCATAACCTTTATAAAATTTGTTTCATGTAAAACCTTTAAAAACTCATTCATTGCATTTGAATTATTCAAATGTAGGAGCTTACCATATTTATCTATAGGTGGAGTTTATAGTGGTATGTATCCATCCTCAATTTCTTTCCAGATTCATTTCCAAAATGCCATTAGGTGAATATTCATTCTCATACTCCAAAGTACATAATTTTTCCCATCAAACAATGGTGTTGAATTACTTGAAGATCCACTCTAAGTATCCATATGTGTTCTTGTGAGATTTTACTTCAAGCTATTAAACTCTTCTAAATGAATCTACTCTGATACCAATTGAAGAACACCAGATTATACTAAGAAAGGGGTGAATGGTATAAGACCACTTTTTACTTTTATTTACTCAAAAAATATTATCCAATATATCAATGCAATGTCAATAATATTAATCAAAGCAATGTAAAAATCACCACACAATAGAGACACCAATTTAACATAATTCAACCAATGTGGGCTATTCCATGGAGAAAATATTTCACTAAAATTTTCTCAACAAATATCTTGGAAATCCTTTCCCTATTACAATTTTTATGGACCTCTATCTAAAGGAGACACCAATCCTCTAATATGGTTTGTAGGTACCAACCCACAAGAGACACCAATATCCTCATCTAGTTAGTGGATATCTATCCATAGGAGAACTCCTTCTCCTATGCTCTAGCTAGTGATCCTCTAGAAGACTACTACCTCCACTGCTCTAGCTTGTGGATCTCTCTCCACTAAAGACCTCTATCCTTTATACCCTGGCTAATGGATCTCTATCCACTAGAGACTACTATCTTTTGCTTTTTCACCTCCAAAGCTTGCTCTCAACTCTACTCAATATCTATGTCAAATTTTCAATAAACATAGTCCTTTGGTCTAGCACAAATTTGCTCAATCTCTATCTCAAATTTTTACTAAACATAGTCCTTAAGTCTAGAACAAATCTAATCAATCTCTATTTTTTATTTTTACTAAACACAATCCTTTGATCTAGCACAAATCTACTCAATCTCTATTTTTGATATGCACCAAACATAGTCCTTCGGTATAGCACAAATCTACTCAATATCTATATCTGATTTAGTATAAAGTTTTCCTCAAGTTAGTACCAAACTCTGTCCTCAAATCTATCATCAAGCCTTAACACCAAGATTGATCCAATCACAAATCAACTCTACTAGATCTTCCCCAAACATTAACTCAAGGTTTGAACAAATCAATCAATCAACTCTACTCTCAAGTCTTCTCAAATACTTGCCTCAAATATTTCCACAAGTCTTTTGAAAAAATTGTCCATTCTACTCAACAAGTCTTCACCAAGACTTACCTCAAACATACTCAACAAGTCCTCACTAGAACTTTTCCAATATACTCAACAAGTCTTCACCAAGACTTACCTCAAATATTCTCAACAAGTCCTCACTAGAACTTACCTCAAATCTACTTTGTAAGATTCCACAAAAGCTCACACAAACCTATCCACAAGTCTTCACTAAGACTTGTCTCCAATATATTGAACAAGTCCTCTCTATAACTTGTCCAAATTTGAATGTAATCTTCCACAAAATCTCACACAAATCTGTCCTTAAGCTTTCACAAAAGCTTTCTCAATTCTATTTTTAATGCCCCTCTAAGACTTACTCAAATCTGCCCACAAGATTTTACAAAAGCTTTCTTCACACTATCCTTAAGTCCACCTTAGGACTTACTCAAATCTGTCCACTAGATTTCACAAAAGCTTATTCAAATAAATTGCAAAACTTGCACATAAAACTCAACTCAATATCTCACAGAAAACCTCTTCAATCACACTAAAAATTTTCACTCAAAATCTTATTTAACCTCAAAAACATATAGAGAATGGTTAGAGAATCAATATGTTTCACACTCACAAAATGCTCACAAAACTCAACTTAATCTCTTTCAGAAAACCTCTTTAATCACACTAACAAGTTTCACTCATAATCTTGTTTATCCTTAGAAACATATAGATAATTTTTAGAGACTCAATATGTTACTCACAAACACTTAATCACTTCCAAACTCTTTTCAAATCAAATAAGAACAATTTATTTCATAGAACTTGAATTATCACTCCAACACTTTCAATCAACTATGCTTAATTAGATCCAGTCAACCAATCACTCAATGAAACACAACTTGCTTACAAATCCTAAAGTGTTTCACAATGCTTTCAAAAACTCACACTATGGAACTCAAAATTGACACAATATAATTCCAACTTCACATAACAATGATACTCATGATCTTGCACAAAACCTAGTTCAATATAGTTCTCAATTTCACATTCAATTGTCCTCACAAACATTCACCAATCATGCATGTGAAAACTCACCCAAACATTTCCAACAATGCTTATCAAACAAAAACCTTTTCACTCCAACTTTGTATTTCACAACATTCAACAATATTCCACTCAAAATAAATATATGCCCATACTTTTATTTTATGAGGAATTGACCTCGAAAATATATCTCAATCACAATCAATCTCTTTGTCAATCTCAATGGTTAGATAGCAAAAATATTCACCCAAATATTCTCTCAATATTAATTCACCATTACAAAATTAACAAAACTCAAGTACACCTTATTATCTCCAAACTTATCAAATAAATATTTCAATCACTCAGTTTCACTATAACCCCTTTCAGAAATTTAATGCATGAAGTAATCCAAAATCCTACTTATGTCTCCCTACTCAAAATTGCATTTTCAAATAATTAACTTTATAAAACAATGCAATTTATTTTTAACCTTCAATAAAAATATTTCTCACTTTTTGTCTAAGGTAAAAATAATTTACCTTACCCATTTTAACTCCCTAAGCACTCAACAAAATCAAATACACCATGTGCTCATAATAATTCCACTATACACATTAACCTAGGCGCTTTGATTAATGTAAAAAATTAAATCATGCGCTTCGAGTGCCACCAACAACCATAGACTATGAAAAATATTAAATACCTCATGCACGCTCCTTGTGGGACTCAATACCTGGTCGAAGCATTACTTGCACCTTAGCCATGGCTACCTTGCTATGTGAGCTAAGTGCTCACGTGGGAAGCAAAAGCACCTTGAGTGATTTATCTCTTCCTCCCGTGCCAAAATCCAAAAGGCTTTGTCCCTGCATCACCATCAAGACTCGAACGTAGCACCTCTACGTTCTCAACACTTTACACACCTTAGATTCCCCGCTAGCCTAAACAACTAGTTGGTGTTGAATATTCCTACCTTGGTCACTTTGTTTTCTATAGATTTCAGGGGCAATTAAAAATCAAAAACCTTTTCCTTTGTTCACTCATGAATATTCCTCTTTTCACAAATCACATGCACAAATATTTTGGAGACTTACCTTTGTGAGGTAAGTGCTATGGTATTTATACCATATGCTTCCCTTTTCCAACGTCGGTGGAGGAATATGAAATATCAATTAACTTTGGTGCCTAACCCAACTTTGGGTTATAAATTTATTATTTTTATAAATTAATTTATAATATAAATATTATATATTATTTATAAACTACCTTAGGCATTAGTTAAACTTTTAATATTATAATAAAATATTATAATGTGGTTTCCATTGGGTCTAGTTATTTTTTTGTTTCATCCTTAGACCTTTTTTGTCTGCATTTAATATTATAATAATAAACATTATAATATTATTTCCTTTAGGCCTTTTCTTCAAGGTATTTAATCGTCCTTTTGACCAATCATGTGGAGCTCTTAACCAAATATCTTGGGCTAAAAATATAAATATTTTAACCTTTCTTTTACCAAGTCCTACACTAATTTCTAACACTGACTCTTGACATCAATGACAACACAACTAACTCAAAATTTCCAATAACTCATACTCTATCACTAATGATGAATATGTTTCTTGGTAAAGCATGCCCACTATGATATTGGGAGAAGAAATATAAGAGCAATAAATAATAGGATATATATATGTGTTGTAGCTTACCCTAGGAGAGGGAAATCCTATGGAAGTAAAATTCATTGTGCCCCCACTATAATGGGATTCACTATTATAGTATCCATTCAAGAGCATTATTCAATAAGGCATCCTTATAGTATCCATGATAGTGAAACACTAAAATGATATAAGAGATTAGAGATGGGTTAGATACACTCTATAGACTTTCCTAGTAGAGGAAGCTCCCATGGAAGGAAAAGTCACCATACCCCTACTATAATTAGGTTTGCTACTATAGTATCTAGTTAAGTGTATTTTTCAATAAGACACACTTGGCACTAAAATGGGACACTAAATGATTAATTGAGTGGAAATTTTTTGTTATTTTATTGCAAAAACATATAACGTAATGTTACCTTGATGTACTGACCGCATACCATATGGGAGATGATATTCATTGATCTAAGGTGGTTTGCTTTATGGCATTCAAATTAGGGTACTAATATAAGGAATGCATTGAAGATATCATGATGCTTATTACTAGCAAGAGAGACACCATGATGAAGAGAGACAAACAAGGTGTAAATAAAATCAACAAAAATAAATGTTAGTAAAAATAAGTGGAAAACATAAAGCAACAAAGCAGCAACACAAAAACAAATCTAAATAAAGCAGAAAAAAAACTAAATAGGTAAAGTAACTGGGATTGATGCTTTAAGTGGTATTTAGAGCTAGACAAAGGAAGCCACCCAAACTAAAAAAAAGCAAGCCAAAACCAGAAAAAAATATTTCAAAATTGGATGACCAATATCACTGGTTTAAGGGGTGGTCATGGTCATGAATAGAAGAGATAAAACAAAATACGTAGAGATTTGTAAAAGTAAAGAATGCTCACAAATAAATAATCAAACCAGTCAAAGTGAAAAACAAGGAACTAAAGTTAATAGGTAAACCAAGAAAACACAAATACTATACAAATAAGATGAAAGGGGATATGTGTAAAAGCGCATGGCATGCATGAAATTGGTGGGTCCATCCAACTCAACTCCATAAAATATTTACAATCTCATTGTTCCAAACCCAAACAACTATTTGATAGTATATGTCTTGAGCCATTTTTTAATAAATATTCCCTTGTTCTTCTTATGCACATTATCAAAATTGAGGATAAGGTCCCTAATTTTGAAGTCATGATGATAAAATTTATTATGATGTCGCTTAGCAACATGAATCTTATAGCTCTATTATGTTTAAGAGCATGTAGACACTTCTTATCAAGACTAGTAAGTTTGGCAAGATGAGACCCCCTAGACTCCTAATGGTACTCATCATGACTTAACAAAACACACAAAGAATAAAATTCAATTTAAGCAATAAAATAGCTTCAATACCATAGACAAAATAAAAAGGGGTCACCCTTATGAATATTCAAACACTAGTTTGGTATACCCACAATGTGGGATATAACTTTAAGTGCCAATCATTATTGGATTATTTAACTAAACTTTTCAAAATATTCACCAAAATTTTATTACCAGATTTAACTTGACCATTCTCTTGTGGATAGTAGGCATAGAAAAATGGTGTTCAATCCCTGATTAAGAAGTTAACTCTTATATTTATTTTTAAAAATAAGTTCAATTATTGACAATGAGAGTAGATGGGACACTATAGTGACACAATATGATTAAAACTAAATTTAGAGATGGTGAGAGCTATTTGATATGTCAATGACATAACTTCTACCTATTTTGTAAAATATTATCTAGTTGTGATAAGAAATTCGTGCCATTTGAGGATACCAAATAAATAGGTACAACAAGGTCAAGACTACAAGTGGAAAAATACCATGTAGACTTGATTGGATATACATCCTAGGCATGGGAATGAATTTTCTATTTATGGAATTGACACTTATCCTAAGATTTAACATACTTATTTGCATCTTCAATTGAGCTATTTGATATGTCAATGTCATAAATTATTTTGTTGGCTAGAAGTAACCCATTCTTAATAATTTATGTGCTATATAATGACCACTAAAGTGCTCTCCTAGTATGAATTTTAAATAGAGCCTTGGGTATCTTAGCTTTTGTAAGGCATCACAAGAGGACACCATTAATATTATGGTAGTAAATGACTCTATCAACAACAATGTTTTTGAATCCTATCTTATGAATAGAGACTACTACTTAGAATTAGCCATGGGTAGATAGGATTTATCATAAAGGAAGCATAAATTTTTTTCATACCAAGGGTCATCAAGAGGTATTTAAAAATCAATAGCAATGAAATTTATATGCACATCCATCAAGCCATTAGAGATAAAAATTATAGCTTCATCATGAACTTTTATCACAAAATTATTTTTTGATATGTTTTCATATGGTACAAATTTATTACCAAAGGTGAAAATGAGTCAACTTCAACGTTCTACCCCTTTGGGGAATGCCTAATGGTAAATGAATCAAAATTATTGATCAAATTAGTATCCACTTGGTGGTTGTCATGAACCTCCCTTGACAGACTTTTGATTTGGATAGATTCATGTTTAAACTAGTTACTTTTGCTAATGTGATGCTTGAATTTTTAATGATTTATCTTGTAGAACATGTATCTTGTGGAATATTGTGAGGTATATTTAATGGAATGAATGAATATTTCTTGATGTATTAATTACTGAGCAATTACAACTAAAGGGAGATATGTTATATTTTTGTGAATGGTTGGTTAATCATGTTTTACTCTGCAAAAATATTTGTGTATCTATGATAGGATATGATGCTACTAATAGAATTGAATGATGACATGAATAGACATTTGCAAAAGTGGAAGAATAAAACCGATCACTGAGAATGGGATGCTTAAAAAGGAAATGATGATAGTTCTTAAAGATACAGCTATGAGGAAGACATAATTCCCTCTCATATAGTTGTATATTTGTTTGCACGTGAAACTAACTATCAGTAGTGAGGTTGTTTTAAGAAAATAAAAGAGTCAATGTAATGTTAATTTTTGTTGAAATGCTATTTTTGAATTCCTTCTAGTTTCTCAATTGATTTTGTTTGATTGTGTTAGCATAAGAAAGAAATTGGTTCTTAGTCTTTCTAACCTTCTTTATTAGCATATTTATTTCTTTAAAAAGAAAAAATAATTTGTTGAAGGAACTTTAGACTTTGTTGTATTATTAAGCTATTATGTTTGAATCTTTATGTATTTTTATTTTTTACTTGCACCTCTTTAGTTGGCCGACCATATATGTTAGATGATAATTCCTCTCAATGTATGCCTTATTGCACCATGATATTGTTGAGTTTTGTTACTGGTTTTTTGCCTACCTTTTCGAATGTAATGGAGGGCAAGTTGAGCTACATTCATGTTACCCTAGTACTATCA
Source organism: Wollemia nobilis (assembly GCA_028583015.1). NCBI lineage: Eukaryota > Viridiplantae > Streptophyta > Pinopsida > Araucariales > Araucariaceae > Wollemia > Wollemia nobilis. The sequence goes on from JAQPPZ010001045.1 coordinate 8,140,180, forward strand.
AAGCTGATGGAAGGGGGATAGGAAGTTATGAGGATAGATATTCTTGGAAAGGAAAGGAAGATAAGTGAGAGAGAAGGGGGAGATTGGAATGGAATATGAGGTAGGAAATAAATAACTAGAATAGTTGGCAAGTAAGAAATATGAATAAAGGAACTTGAATAGCTGAGCATAGAAACATGTAGTCTCATCCATGTTTGAGTGTATGCTTCATGGGTTTATTGCTTGAATTGAATGTTTAAAGGAATTATCAGTGAGTCTTTAAAAGAGTTGGAAATACTATATAAATTCTATGAGTCTTGACATTGGTGAAAGTTAATTTTACTTAGACCGTTGTGTTACCTTGGAGAATAGATTTTAAATACCATCAAAAGTATATTTTAATTTTTTCTAAAGAAGAATGATAGTGTATGTTTACTATGTATATTTTTCTTTTGTCGAGTTCATGACAGTGTGGGTAGTCTATATATTACCATGTTGTTGTGAGCCTTGTGAAGGCTTAGAGTGGTTTTGGGTTGTTAGTAACTCCAAGGAGAAAAATTATAGAAGATATGACTATGTTGTTACCCTTGTCTTGTTTCCAAGAGAACAATGTCGAAAGTGGTTGGTTCTTCTGGGTTGATGCTAGAAATACGTTAGTAGGAGTATGAATTAGTTTCTAGAAGTAATATTTCTAAGGAAGTATGATGTTTACGTATTCTATCAATAGTATGACAATTATTAATAAGGGTCATGGGTTACATTTTTATTTGTAAGAGATTCTTTTGTGGTTATTATATTTAGTTGGTCTTTTTGCATCGAATACTATTGATTCAAAGTCTTCTTGAGAAAATAATGCATGTTGATATCTGGTGAATGTATTGGAGTAGGTTTTATCTTTGTTATAGTGAATACCTTATTGGAAAATTAAGTAAATATAGTTACATTGTTGCAATGGATTCCTATAGGATAATTAAGAAAATAAATGATCTTTATTGTAGTGGATACCATGTAAGAAATTACGGTAATATGTTTGTGTTGTTGCAGTGGATTCCTATAGGAAAATAAGAAATGTATTGATATTTGTTGTAGTGAATACTTGGTAGGAAAATAAATAAATGCATTGATCTTTGTTGCAATGAATACCATGTGCAAAATTAAGAAAATATTTTTTTATTGTTACAATGGATTCATGTAGGAAAACAAGAAATATAATGAGCTTTTTTGCAATGATTTCATTATAGAATAGAGAGATATCTTGAGAATGAATTCAGTGAATCTCCTTGTGGAAATATATTAATGTACTTGTGATTTATTATAGCATAACTTAGATGAATGAGTAAACATCTAGTTTTATTGAGAGCATTCTTTCTATCTTGTTTACTTATAGGAATGATTAGTTTTTTGTGGACCATTAAATAGAAAATTTATGGCTATGTATATATTGTGTTTTGTGTGTTGGGTGTTATGCTAGCCTAAATTCATATAGAATGGTACTATATAGACCATGGTAGAGCTTACGAGATCCTTTGCAAGTATTCCCATATCAGTATGTGCAGTACTAGTTCGGGAGAACTACTTAGTTGTCGAGGAACAAATCAAGGTGACTGAGCAGATGAAATATAACTTGTATACCCAAGAAACATATGTAAATGCTCCATGGTTCACCATGATTATGTATACCATGTATTAAATATTTAGAGCATAATTTATATTATTTGTGAAGACTCGTAAGAGTTTCCTCAATGTAATACGATACTTGTTGTGGGTATTGTTGAATAATATATGATGTTAATTCTATTTCATTAAATGATCCTTTTATTATGGTAGTTGATGTGCTTGATTTGAGTTTGGTAGTAAATGTTGGTTTCTATTCAAACTTTACTTTCTTATCTAAGTAAATATTTTACTACAAATAATTAATGCACCAAGTGGTTTTGATTTATGTTATCATTAGACTATAAGTTCAACGTATGACTCTATCTTATATTTTAGTAAGGTAAGGTTAGAGAGTGAATGCATTTGAATGTATATGTTAAGCCTTAGATAATGGATAATCAAAGGAAATATTTGGAAATTGCTTCCTTTGATCAAATGTGTGTATGTTGCTTTAGAGAAACCTCATCAAAAGGTATACTTTTAAGTGATAGTTGGATAGAATGGAATATTAACTAAATTATTATTTATTTGAGCTTATTGACTTTAAGTAGGGAATAATTTGGTTTTATTTATGAAAATAATTAAACACTTAGGACTCATACTTATGGTAAAAGGAAAGAACATTTTTAAAATACTAGATCATCAAAATAATGTGATAGATGATCAAACTTCTAATTCCTTTATACAACTACTCTACTGGAATTGAGTAGTTGAGCAAATAAATTATCCTCTTCGATTGAATGAAGAAAGGATGACAAGATCAAGTGGGTAGTATATGGGCTTGTTTGTATCAAACATAATCACACCTTGGATTTGGGCTTGCCTGTATTAATTCATATATTGACAACTTTGCAAGAGTTATCAGTAGGTTTTGGACCAACCTGCTCCTTATGGTCACCACCGGTCTAGTTGGTGGGCCTGGAATATTCTGTGTCAGACACTAATTCAGTGTGGTTTGTATTTGAATGAGAGAATGAGGTTGATTTTGTTGTTTGTATCTCCCATTCCTAGTAAAAATGTTGACCATGCCTACAAACCCCTAGGTAGGTGGTTCGACTCGCACCTGGTTAACTTGACCAGCATTGTTCTGATGTGCCTCATGATTTGGCAAGAGGTTTTTATAAATTACCATGTTTTGATTATTGGGTGTCTACGGGTTGTGCGACACTACAAGCTCACACTTTTTAATAATATTTTGCACCATGTGTTTAAAAGAATAGCACACCTCGATGTCATGACATTTAATTCGATGAAAAATGCATAATAGATCCTCTTGGAACCCCTTTGGTTTGGGTTTATTGGGGTCTATCATCTTGACTTCGAGAAATCTGATCACCTTGGCCTCACATAGCTGATAGAAAATCGACGTCAATGATTTCGTCAATGGTGTGAACTTGCGAGGCAGACATTGATCTTTTTTCTTGCCCTTATAATTGTTGTTGCACTTGTCATATTGTGCAGGAGGAGCTTGGGCTTGATAATTCTATTTATGTTGCCTCTTGTCCTCCTATTGGAGATTCAGTACCACTTGATTCATTTTTTGTGTTATGGGTAACCACCAAAAAGGCTCACACCCGAGGGTATCCCTATTGCAATAATTGATAAAAGCATAACATGCATACAAGAACAAGAAATTGACAACAAATGAATCAAGAAGAAATACGCTTTATTCCATTATATTCGAAGTCAAAATCAAATTACAGGTACATCCCTCTTAGGGATAATCACTTTGATACAATATTACAATAGGAGTGTGTAATTGTTTCCCTCTCAAGGGTAGGTGTGATTTCCAAGTGCCTTTCAGGGTGACACGAACTGCTCTAGGGTGGAGGTACCCTCTTCTTCGCGATGGGGAAGGAACTTGATGGTTGGTTCTCCTTTGAAACTATTCCCTGTGGTCAAGAAACAACATAGAAGTGTCAAAAATATAGGCAACCTCTCATGATGAGGCCCTTTTAGGAAAATTGCATAATGACACCATTAAACATGCATAATCAAGAAAACATGAAAAGTGCTTCTAAACTATGCAAATTGAATCAAGATTCATATAATAGCGTAAAGAAAAGTAGCAGCTACACTATGCATGGATCAAATGTGTAAAATGAAGCATAAAAATGCATAAAGAAACCATTAATGTCCTAATTGAAGCATAACATGAAGAAGCTAATCTAACCTAATTCTACGGTCAAAAGTCTGCTAAACTACAATTAAACCATGAAAATAGCTAATCTAATCTAATTAACCGGACATAAATGAAAAGAGGAAGGTGGTGATACCTCTGCTGCAAACCGTAGCTCTGGTGAGCGGTCTACACTATAAACCATGGCTGAAAGCCATGGTTAGCACTCTGATAGGCTTACCCTCAATTCCAAGGGTAGTGGGCTTGACCTCCTTGTCCAATTGATGTTCAAGGGTCACCTTCGGTGTCCTTCTGATAGGTTTGGCGGTTGAATCACTGTGATGGGCCTTCGTTTGCCTGAATTTGCATTTCTTGGCTCTCCTAGGCTCCTAGGGCATCCATAATGCAATTCATCATGAATCTTGGCAAGTAGGTAGGGGATAAGTGCAATAGCTCTCTCTTAGTATACTCAATTGAGTGTACAATTCGATAGGGCTCCGCTGCTCAAATCTCCAATGCTCTCTCTCATAGTTTGTCCTAATTTTGAGGGGTACTTATAGGACTACCCTAGGGCTAGGGGTGGCTTCCTGGAGAAGCCAAGATCAAGAAGGGGTGGTTAGGATAGTTGGATTGGAAGCTTTCACTCTCTAACCACCTTCTTCTAGATCAAATGGTCGTTCCAACCGATTTGGCTCGGATTGAAGGCCAACTGAACTCCAGTTAAGACCGTAGGTCACAACTATGGTCTAGACTGTAAACCGTAGGTCTCAGCCATGGTTCAGCTATAAACCATAGGTCTGGGCTGTGGTTCAGACTGATTAGGCCAAGGAGCCCAAATTGAGTGGTTAGAACCACTGCTCTATCTTGGAGTCTATCCAAGATCTTCCATATGGTCTTGTAGCATGTCCATATGAGTAGTCGCCCTCGACATGACGCATTTTAGGTGTCTACAGATGCCCCTTTTGAGATGCATTGTGAGATCGAACAATGTTGAGCAAAAATAGACCTCCTAAAATGATGTCGAAGGTTCTATGATGATCATTAGTCGGATCAACATTAGATGCCCCAGGTCCTGCAAAAGGATGCGCATCCTGGAATCATTGCTTCCAACTCTTTGGAGGCTTAAACTTGAAAAGCTTGTGCCCTTCTCATCTCATTCGGTGCAGTTGTGCATTCCATAGGTATCTTCTGACCCATAGATCCGAAAGGTGGAGAACAACAAGCAAAATCATATTTGTTATTTTCCCCAAGCAAAGGGGTAAGCTTATGATAGTTGTTGACAATGATTCGCAAGGACGAACGCAATTTTGACAAGATCAAGGGATCTACGATCTTCAGGATCTTCTATTGATTTTGATTATGATTTGATATTATGACTACCCCCTCAAGCGACGAGTCGATGAGAGTAATGACAATGATTAAAGCGATGATGTAGCTTGACCACCATGGATGATCTGAACAAATTTAGATTTGAGCAAATTAATGCCTTGGCTAGGCCTAGTTCAGCTTTTGATTCCAACTATTAATAGTATTTGCACATTTCTATCCCATGGAGTAGTCAGGATACAATAGCCATCTTAGGGAATCGAATTGATACAAATCCAATTAGATTTATGTTGAATCAAATGATCGATGATTTGTTGAAAAGATGTCATAGAAGAAATGACATGCAACGCCTCATTCCCATGGAGCAGTCCAGCCTCGAAGGCCTTCTTAGGGATTGAAAAGAAGCATATCAGATCAACGATGACCATTTTACCCCAAATGTCCTTATGGTAATTTACTCATCTTGTCGGATTGCATGGAGCGCAAGTCATTGCAACCGCCAAGTGTATAGGGTAAATTACTGAATACGAGGCGCATTTGGTGTTTTTAATTATTTGATTTTTTTGAATGTTTTGAATTATGAATTGAGTTTATTTATTTGGTTGGGAGGTGCATCACTCCATGAAAGGATTGTCATAGCGATGACCTCGGTTGAATGTACTTTATAATCTCAGCCAGATTTTTTATTTTTAATTGGATCTCGATGCTTTATTATCACCAAATTTCCAAATTGATTTGATTTTATTGAGTTCTGATCCCCTGGGAGGCATTAGTTGATCATTTTAAACCTTCCCATGGTGGGATTTTATCAAATTGCTTGCCAGTTGCAAACCATGGCTAGGGTCTGTAGTTCCCATTTGCAATTTTGGGAACCGCGGCTAGGGCCTACGGTCCACGCAAAATAGAAAAAGCTTATAAAAATCCCAATTTTCAAATTTCTCTCATTATTCCCTGACAATGACTTGCAAACTAGAGCTCTGATAGTGACAACTGAGAAACTGACCTACATCCTACCAAACTTCACCTACACCCTACACAGCACGATGGCAGAGCGCGGGCAAGCTTCTTCTAGCCACGACGGACGAGGCGAGGGCAAGGTAATCTAAAACCAAGACCTCACATCCATTACCACTAAAATGAACCCAATTAAGTAATTGGTTAATCAATCTCACTAAATTGTTGGCAATGAACCTCACCTTAGGCTAGGGTAGCTTAGGATTTTACTATTTTTTATTTTTTTCATTTTTGGCCGTGGTATCATACCCGACGGGATCTCAATCGGAGACCGTAGGTACCAGCTATGGTTCCCAATTGGTCAATTGGGGACCACAGCTGCTAGCTACGGTCAACATTTAAAATCCCAATGATCAATTTTTGACCGCATGCGGACCGTAGGGTTGACCCGCGGTTCACAAACTTTAGAAAAAAATTATAAAATTTTTAATTTTTCTAAGTTTTAAAAGGCAATTAATGTCATTTAATGCATTTTTGACCTGTCTGAATGACAATTTTGATTTTTAGGCCTGCATGATGACATGTTTTTGCAATTTTATCAGTTTTTAGATATTTTTGCTGATTTTTAGGTCATTTTTAAATGTTTTTGCTTGTTTTAGTTAGATTTTTCCTTATATTATGCTTTCTATTTCAGAGATTGACCTCTAGAGCTCGAGAGCCTGACATTCTTAAGACTCTCCATGGAGAGCTCACTCCTAAGGAGCGAGAATGGTTTGGAGCTATCGGCTTTGGCTATGTACTGGATCTACCCACTATCAGGGTAGATCAGGCCTATTTGACTACGTTGGCCCGATGTTGGAATGCATGGACCAACACATTTCACCTGCCTACAGGTGAAATGATGGTGACTCTAGAGGATGTCTACAGGATCTTTAGGATCCCCATTGATGGTGAGGCCATCATCTCTTCGAATTCTAGGGCTAAGGAGTCCATATTTGATGCCATCTTCGATGCTCGGAGCGAGGAGGCTCAGCGTGGCATTGACCATGGAGGGGTCCACATCGGCTATTGGTAGGGGAAGAATGTCTTCTCCATACGTGAGGCCATTTTCATGTACCTAGTGGTGCAAGTTGTGCTTCCAGACTCCTCGAGCATGAGGATTCCCTAGAACCTTCTAGCCACTATCCAGAGAGTTGTTCAGAGCACCATCCATCGACCACTATGACTGGCCTAGGGGAGCACCCTACTCTGCCAACTATATCGAGAGCTCTACCAGATTACTGATCGAAGCCACAAGGGGATCAGCTGCAGTCTACTTCTTCAGATTTGGGGTTGGTAGCATATCAGGATAGAGCATCCTAGGGAGCTACCCCTACATATCATGGAGATCGATGATGCCCATCAGTGTTATGCTACCTATTGGCCTCGAGAGGAGGAGGGCTTCCAGAGTAGGACCCATGCTGGTGATGTCCAACATTATATCACATGGTTTGTAGGACTCGAGCTAGATGATATCGAGTGGTGGCCATACATGGAGTGTCCTGACTGGCCTGAGGTCGGTGAGTGGCTTCGATAGGCTCACCGGGATAGATGGTTACTCGATTGGAAGGTCGAGATCAGAGAGTACCAATTTTATTCTTGCATCCTATGGTAGTTCGACCTAGTGTAGGACATTCCAGAGATCCCCTTCATCTATAGGTGCCTGGCTCTAGAGACGCACCTCCCATGGATCCAACCTCTAGCTCTAGGGGATGATCTAGATGATTTCCAGGAGACTGGAGCTGACCATCATGTTACTACTCTAGCATACGATGGATGGTGGTCGATGCTATGGTGGCATGGATCAGGGCCTCTAGGTAGAGTTGATGATCAGGCAGAGGCAGTGGTGGATCCTGATGAGCGTAGGGTGCACCAGCGGATAGAGGGTGGATGGGGCATAGAGGCCACCATCGAGGAGGCTCCCAGGGATGACCTAGATGATGAGGCTCTAGAGGAGGGTGAGGTTCCTCCTGATAGCGTAGAGGGGCTACTCTTAGCTCAGGTTGTTGACTTGTAGAGTCAGCTTGGTAGATATCAGACTCAGTAACGTGAGCGAGACACTACTATCACCACTCTAGAGGTGAAGCTAGCTGACCGAGATAGGTAGCTAGCTAAGGCATAGGAGGAGATCACCAACCTCACAGAGTGAGCTACAATAGTAGAGGCTCGAGTTTAGGAGCTCACTAGCACCCATGATGTGGCACTGGCACAGTGGGGTGAGGCAGTTGTAGAGAGGGACCTTCTTAGGCTGTAGAGGGGAGACCCTACATCCTCTCAGATTGTCATGGGACCTCCAGCCGCTCCATTAGTCACAGGTGTGGATCCTATGGTAGAGATCAGATGGCTCACTTCTCTCATGGAGGAGAGAAATGACCGATTGGATGTGAGGGCAGCTCGCATCTCTCAGCTAGAGGGCTTCATCGAGCTGAGGGGTTTATAGGTTCCCGAGGATAGGTAGGCTGTAGGGTCATAGAGGACCAGGACCAGGACCACAGGGCAGTCCTCAGCGAGTTCCAGCCACCGGACTCATAGGACCGAGCGGACTCATCGATCTTCTAGCACACATGAAGCCAGCTCTCATAGGAGCCATAGGGATACCGGGGGTGATTCGTAGGTTGGGGGTGCAGGCCCTCCTTAGTACACATTTTTGATATATGTATTGTACCATTTTTGGAGTGTAAGGTCGAGGACCTACACAGTTGTAGCCTACGGGTATTTTTGTACTCTCGATGTACTCTGAGACACATATTTATATATGATATGATCATTATCATTTTATGGCTCATTATTGTGTACTCATTTATTTTTGATTTTATGTTTATGTGATGCACATGGATGCAATGCTTATGTTATGTTGATGCTATATGATGTGATGTATGGATGTCATGCACTAGATAGCTATTTAATTTATGATGATGATATGCAGTGATCTAGATGCTTAGATGTGCTTTTTATGATGGATGCATATGGATGCGATGATATTTTCTTAACGCATATTTGATATTGCTTTATTGTATGCATTAATGTATGTAATGATTTATTTACATGATGCTAATCTAATGTAAATGAACCTGTATGCTTTAATCACTTAAAACATAAGGAATAAATGCAGATATGTTTATCAATCTAATGGATGACACCACAGAATGTATAAAAATCATGAATGTAATTGAAAATCCTTAAGATAAGAATTTAATCAATTAATCACCCATATATGAAATGCAATGGTATGCGATGTTTATGATGTGAATGATATAATGTGTCATTCGATTTTATTTTGCAAAATTTGAAAAATATGCATGATATAGTCAGTGGTCATCTAAATATTATTGCTAATATCCATCCAGTATCTATCCTATATGTTGATTGTGCTTTATATAATGATGTATCATGGATTCGATACTTTGCAATTTGATGATTTATATGGTTGTGATTTTTGACATTTTGTTGCTATGGGAGAAATTTTTGAGGTTTTCCATGAGACTCAAACACCCTAATAGACTTATCAAAAGTTGCATACTAACCACACTAGACTTCTGAGATAAAAGGCTTTTGCTAGGATAGACCCTAACTGTTCATTATCCCTGTGTGTGCACATGATTATTTTAAGATAAGACACGAGCGTTCCCCGATGTCAGGCGGGATTCTTTCAGCCCATTGCTAAGATAGGGGTTCCACAAATGTCTTATCCAATCTCAAGTTTAGATTTTAGTTGGACTAAGCCACTAGGCAATGCAGGACACCTGAAGCTAGCTCTTCCACATTCAAACATTGGTCTTGTTCATAAGCGAGGTGCTAATGCGTCAGACATATCATCATGCGTAAGGTATAGTAGTGCTGACAATTCTAGGGATTCAGGCTCATTCCTTTCTATCCTTCAATTTTTGGGATACTTGCTCATATGTAGTGAAGCAAGGGAGTCGATTCCATCTTCATTTTGAACTATCTTTGGATCTTCATTTGATCTCTCTTCGAACTGGATTTTGGATCTTCATTTGATCTCCGCTCGAACTTTTGATTTATGATCTTCATTTGATCTTCACTTTGAACTTTGATTTAAGCCTATTTTTTGATCTTCACTCGATCTTCACTTTTCGGCATTTACATTTGATAATTTTCTTCAGAAACTTTCCTTTGGGGGGATTTACTTGGGAAAACTATTTCTGGTATATCGATTGAGAATATCGATCTTATGATATCAATATGGGATATCACTCTGGGAGTCGATCTATGATATCGATCTAGGGTATCAATCATGAGGATTGATGTGGGATATCTCTATGGGATATTGCTCATTTTATCATAAGCAAGGGATTCTGAATAGGGAACTAACCTGTCCTTTTGCCAACTACCAACATTTCCCATACCGTCTGCATAGAGGGATAAGCAAGAATAACTCTTTTCGCTTCAGGATACCCGGTCCTGCTTCATAGCTTTCATCTTCCCCTAGTCCTTGTTAGGATTGTTTAAATTTGTTGATTAGTGATAGGCTTATGATATGCTAAGGGCTATACTAACTGAACCTTAGCTACAAAAGCAAAGCAAGCTTTCTACCAACTCTTGATAAGACCACTAGGTATGGCTGAATGATCGAAAAACCCTAGTATATCTCCATAGCAACATTATAGGTTGTGTTGAAAAACATAATTACTCACATGAATGATGGATCATGATAAATGCAGAGATGCATGATTTGAACACAAATGTGGTGTCATTTGTAAGACTGACAAACATAATCCCTCCTACTACGGAATGCAACGGATGACGAATGCCTATATGCAATGCAATAATGCAACGAATGCATGTGTGAATGCAAAATGACAATGCAAAATTCAAATGCAAATGCAAATGTTTTTGGATTTTATGCTTTACCAATTTTTTTGGATTTTATTGATTTTATAATTTTTATGGGTTTTGAGCCTCATAATTGACCAAATGGTGAGTACATGCCTCTGGAGCCTTTAGATTGACCAAGCGATTTTTAAGAATCCTTGGAGCTTTTAGGATTGACCAAAGGGATTATGGGTACCTTTGGGGCATTTTGGGATGACCAAGCGATTTTGAGAATCCTTGGAGCCTTTGAGGTTGACCAAAGGGCTTACAGATGCCTTTGGAGCTTTTTGATTGACCAAACCATTGATGAGAGTGTTTGGAGCTTTTTAGGATGACCGAGTAGTTACAAGCAACTCTCGGAGCCTTTTACTATGCTCTTCAAGCATAAAACACCTTAATATGGATGATGTTGAGAGGTTCAGGCTCTTCAACACCCCCTAGCGATGTTAGGTGATAGGTACCCGGACCAATATTTTTAGATATGATGTAGGGTCCTAGCCAATTAGCCATGAATTTGTCTCACATATCTGGCGGTAAATTAGAGTTCTGTTGGTTTTCTTTCAAGACAAGATCCCCAACTTCAAAGTCTCTCTGGTGGACTTTGATATTGTAAGCTCATTTTAGTCACTCCTGATAAACACGGAGATGCTCCAGGGCATTCATGCGATGTTCATCAAGTAGCGTCAGTTGATCCAGTCGAGCTTGTCGTGCGGTGTCATCATCGATGAACTCTTTCAATGCGACGCGCAGCGTTGGAATTTCTAATTCCAAGGGCATAATGGCCTCAGTGCCATATACTAGTGAGAATGGTGTTGCCCCAATGGGCGTCCGAATACTAGTCCTGTAAGCCCATAATGCAAGGGGCAGCTGGATGTGCCAGTCTTTGTGGTTTTCTTGTACCATATTTTTCAAGATGGCCACCACTGTCTTATTGGAAGCCTCAACCTGCCTGTTTGCTTGTGGATAGTATGGAGTCACAAAACTATGTTTGATTCTATATTTAGATGTCAAAGCTCTCATAGTTTTGTTCTTGAAAGACGTTCCATTATCCGATATTATTTTGGATGGAATCCCAAAATGACTTATGATATGCTCTAGTATAAACTCTGCTATACGAGCTCCAATTGTCGTTGTTAAGGGTATTGCTTCCACCCACTTTGTAAAATACTCAGTAGCCATGATTATGAATGTATGTCGGCCCGATGATGGAGGAGAGATCTTGCCTATAAGATCTAGTCCCCACTGAGCAAATGGCCAAGCCGCTTGAATGGGTTGTAAGGCCTACGATGGCAAGTGCATAAGATTAGCATGATGTTGGCATTTAACGCATTTCTTGACATACACATTGCACTCCTTCTCCATAGTGGGCCAATAGTAACCCATTTGAAGGATGCGCTTGACGATGGCCATGCCGCTAAAATGGCCATCGCACGTACCATCATGGGCTTGCAAAATCGCCCATGATGCCTCTTGGGGCTCTAAGAAATGAAGGAGAACTCCATCGTAGCCTCATCGGTACAAGATGTCTCCTATTAAGACATATTTGGCCACTTTCTATTTAAATGTGCGCTTCACGACACATGGAAATCCCTCTGGGATTATACTAAGCTTTAGGAAGTCTTTAATTTGTGACATCCAATTTTGATAAATCTCAGCTTCGATTGCTAAGACGACTTGCTCCCCCTGCATATTTACCTTTGCAAATGTAGACTCAAAAAAACCCTATGGTGAATGGTAGTACCACTCCCCATGGGACTCTGAGAGGTTAATGACCCCCAGGGTGCCTTCTTAAGAAAGTCTTTAGCTTTGCAGAACCATTCAGCTTTTGGTTCTACACTGATCATGTTGACCGATTCTTTGTTATCATAGGTTGCACGCTCTGCTACTGGATGTGAGAGCATCTTGACATGGATGGTAGTGAAATCAACAGATGGATTCTGAGGGATTAAATATCCCAAAGAAGCCATGGTATCTACAAACCTATTTGATGATCGAGGGATTGCCTCAATGTCATACCATTCAAGTTTGGCCAAATATGTGTCAACTAGATCTTTATAGGCTTTCAGTATGGGACATCGACACTAAAAAATCCCCTTGACTTGATTTACTATGAGCAAGGAGTCACCAAAGATGTTCAATCTCTTAATATTCATGGCGATAGGCTGTGTGGAGGCCCAATAGTAGGGCTTCATACTCAGCATTGTTGTTGGTGCACAAAAAATCCAACTTGAATGACAAGGGCATTGGAGCTCCTTGTGACGTGAAGAACACTATTCCGGCACCACCCCCTTGTTCGCACTTCGAACCATCGAAGAACAGAGTCATATCAGCATTGTTCTCTGGTTCTTCGGGTTTGGGAGCTTCAGATATGACGAAGACTGCATCATCCGAAAGCTCGATTGTTAGAGGCCTACTATTTGATAGTGGTGCCTCAGCTAATTGATCTGCTATGACCTGTCCCTTAATGGACTTCTGGCTTATGAATTCTAGATCAAATTCCATCAATAGCATGATCCACTTTGTAGTACGTGTATTGTGATAAGTCTTACTCATCATGTACTACAAAGGATTTTGTTTGGATATAACATACGTCGTATGACTTAACATATAGTGTCATAATTTCTTTGTAGTGAACACTACTGCTAAACATAATTTTTCCACATATGCATACCCGAGCTCATAGCTCACCAAGGTTCGACTAATATAATATATGGCATGTTCTTTGCCTTGCACATTCTTTTGGGCTAACATGGTTCCCAATGCAAAGTCGATTGTCGATATATATAGTAGAAAAGGCACCTCTGGCCTTGGTGGAGCTAGCACTAGTGGCATCGCTAGGTATTGCTTTATCTCAATGAAGGCTACCTTGCAGTCCTCATCCCAGTTGAATGGGACCCCCTTATGTAGCAGTTGATTCATGGGTTGACATTTATCCGATAGTTGGGTGATAAATCACTTTATCAAGGCTACCTTGCCCTGAAGGCTCCTTAATTCCTTAATATTGGTGGGAGGACACATTTCCAAAATGGCCTTGACCTTCACTGGGTCTACTTTGATGCCTCTCTTAGAGATGATGAACCCTAGTAATTTTCTAGAAGTTACGCCAAATACGCACTTCTTAGGATTCAACCTGACATTGTGCTCTATCAAGCGATCGAAGACTTTCCTTAAGACCTCTGCATGCTCTTATCGTAGCAATGACTTGGCTAACAAGTCATCGATATAATCTTCAAGAATTTTGTGCATATAGTCATGAAAAATGTATGTCATGGCCCATTGATATGTGGCACCAGCATTTTTGAGGCCGAATGGCATAACTTTATAGCAAAACGTTCCCCATGGTATTATAAATGTGGTTTTATGCTGGTCTTCGGGTTTAATCCAAATTTGATTGTAACCAGAAAAACTGTCCATTAAGGAGAGCATTTCGTGACCTACAGTTGCATCTACGAGAGCATCAATATTGGGCAACGAAAATGAATCTTTGGGTGTTGCCTTATTTAGGTCTTTGAAATCCATGCAAATACGAATTCTTCCATCGGGTTTTCCCATGGGTACCATATTGGACACCCATTCTGGATAATCGATGGAGATCACAAATTCCACATCCAACAGCTTTTGTAGCTCATATTTTACCATTAAGGCTACTATTGGGTGCATTTTCCTAAGCTTTTGCTTGACCAGCTTCTTCTTCAGATCTAGCAAAAGGTTATGCGTAACCAATTTTGGGTCTAGAACTGGCATATCCTTGTACGTCCAAGCAAACAAATTTGGTCTCTCTTTCAGTAGAGGGATGAGGGTGGCCCGCTCATCTGGAGTGAGACTCTCTCCAAATTTAACCTTCTTTGCACTGGTGGGATCATTACTTATATCCACCTCAAAGGTTTCCTCTACCGACATATGTGATCCCTCCTCAAGCTGGTGAGGTGTAGGAATCAGATGGATGTCATCAGTCGGGTTGATTGGTTCCATGTTGGAAGTATTTTTGGCATGATAAACATCATATGCACAACCTGGTGCAAAATGGAAAGGTTGCAACATTTCTTTTTTGGGGAAGAAATCCTCAGGCTCAACGGGTGAATCAACGTGATCCCAATCGATAGCATCTTTGTTAAGATACAACGGTTTAGATGGATCTACTGGATTACGGAGTGGAGTGGTCAAATAAATGGAGATCATGTTTATGGAATGGAATTGATCTCTAGGACCACACGAAATGACCTCTATGAAATTTTTATAATCCTCATACCCACGATCTGGCTCTAATGGAATAGGCATAAAAGGGTCTTCCCTATGAGGACTGCAAATAACTAGATCCTCCCTATGCATTGAATGTAAAATAGGATCATTTGGCTCATAGATCTGCATATAGGTCGACAGAAGGGGATTAACCAATCGATGAATTTGATCCAAGTTTAACCGTATTGCTCTTAGATGCCGATCAACATGTAGCTATCGATAAACCTCATCAATGTCGATGGGTTGATGATGGTAACACAAATAAGGAGGACGAAGGTAGGCACTCTCTAGCTCATCTTCTTCATCACTATCATAATAGAATCCTTCATTCACCCGCACTCCTGTAGGGCTCTCCTCTAAATGAGGCCCCATGAATCTTACTTCTTGCATGTTGTCATCACTATCCAAAAAACTAGATAATTATACCTCATATACGATGCTACCGAGAAAATTGGCTTGATATCTTCCCCTAAATGATCAATATTGAGAAGGATCTCTTCAGTATCCTATACCAACTCCATAGGCAATATATGAAACACATATAAAGGCCTTACATAATCACCTTTGACTTCATATTCAGATTCATCGTCATTTGAGGATTCTTCGTCTGCATCATAGCCTGGTCCACTCATATTGGAGGTGGACTCCGATCTGTCTTCATTACAAAGATATATTAGCCCGAGATCACTTGCAATAATGGGGTTACACCCCTACACATCTGTGTTGTTGACTGCATCACGAGTTTGGTTTCCCAATTGATCTCTAGGGTTCATCTCTATCTCAATCTGCTTAGGGAGCCCTTCCTGATGATCTTCAAGTGGATCAACAGTGATGACATATATCATAGGGTGATTCCTCTAAAATTTAGAATGATCCAGATGATATGGATTAAAATCCACATCATCTACCATACTAAGGTACAGACGATCTAGGGATGCTACGAGTAAATCATCCTGCCCTCGTATCTATAACCCTAGACCAAATCTATCAGTGATTAACTGATAATGAGGTTCCAGTAGAGTCCTGTATCCTTGTTCAAAGATATCAATGCCATATCCATGCCAATGGTATAGTTCAAAAATACACATGGCATACTCTGGATTGGATAGATAATAAAAATTTATTGTGAAAGGTTCCTCGTCATCTTTATCCATGGGCTCTTGCATTGGAATTTGGTCTAGCCCCACATAGATGAAGTTAGTTTGGTTAGGTGGATCCCCTAATGTAACCACCAATCCAACTAGATAATGATGAGAGGATGGTCTACCCATCTCTTGTGCAGTCTTCAGAATTGGTCTGAAGATCACATTTTGCATAAGGTAATCACCTAAACTGGTATTAGCAAGATGTACCATCATCCGCGATGTAGATGACCCTATAGAAGATGCGTATGAGGAAGGCTAAGGTGCCTCCTCAGCTTTGTCTTGGGGTTCCTCAACTTCCATGGGAATGGGAACCTCCTCGATGATTGACTCGGGCTCATGCTCTTTCTCTTTCTCGCCCACTTTCACCTTCAACTTCCTATCATACCAACACATGACTGATGTTGATGGTTTCAAGGAAGTTGTAGTGGTGTGCTCTGATCTATGTGACATAGATGGCATTGTTTGAGCATGTATTTTTGGTTTACCTCTTGGTTCCTTTATTAGCAATTATGGCTAAACATCCAAGTGTGTTAATGGGAGTATGAAACCCCTTGGAAAATATGCTAGGTTCACAAATTTAAATGGCTCCTCATCCGAAGCCACTACGTGAACTAGTTCCTCATGAATATATTTCACACACTAATGCATTTGATTCAAGCAATTCAGATATCATCAAATATATTAAATATGGTTGAGCCATCATTAGCTAGAAAAATGTTCTTCAAATTGGCTCTATATGAAGACAATGACTCAAGCGACTATTTTAGTGATGAAGATGGATCAGAGTAGGAAAATAGATATTTTCATAAAAATAAATGAGTGGTGTTGTATTAAGATCAAGAGATGCAAAATACGCAGTAAAAGTGAGAATATACCAAAGCTTCATCAATATGTCTACGTTAGTGCCTCGACGGAATATAGTTACAAAGGAAGCACTTTGATGGAGTATAGTTATGGAGGTATCATATTTTTTGTGGTTTAATTTAATTTTTGTACCTCCAGTTATCATTTTTCATTCCCTTGTCCCTTATGTTACCAACACCTTAGTGCTACTTCCACCCTCCCACCTATAAATATACCATCGCCCTCTTCTTCTGGGCTTCTTCCCTTGTATTATCTGTAGACTCCCATATCCAATAACCACCACTTCATGTATATATCACATCCATCCTATTTCATTGTGATTTTTTCCCTCTCATACCTTCCATCACGTGTTGGTTAGTCCTCTATTTCACTTCAAAAAATATTTGCATCTAATCCAAATTTGACCAAAGATCAGGTCAACAGAGATTTTAAATTTTGCACACACTAGTGGAAAAAATGAAAGTATGTTCTCTTTTTCCCACTGTATATGAAAAAATTAGAGTCAACGTCTAGCCCATCACGAAACTAATAAAATTTGAATGATTGCTCATTCATGATCTCCCTTAAAATAAAAGTAGTCAAGATTCAAGGAAGTTGAACATCACCAGTGCTTGATAGTTCGAATATTTTGGGGACATATGGCACAATTTCTCAAATTTTGGATAGTCCAAGACAACATATAATACACTAAGAAAAATACATGGATAGAGAAGACCCATGTGGAGGAACCCGTACCAAGTATCTGTAATAGATTTTGGCAATTTAGGCTACATAAGGAGCTACTCAAGCCATAGTTTATTATCAAGCATTGCATAGCAAATTTTGCAAGAGAGGTATACTTGACTGCTTTATTTTTAAGTTGTCATATTATTCTTATTTTCTCTTCTCTTTGTCCCAATATTATTCCTCCCCATTTGTGCAATAATTATAGAGGATGTATCCAGTCAGCTGATATTATTTCTAGTAGTTGGATAAAAAGTTGGAAGCTCTTTATCACTTTATTAGGATAAAGAGTTACAACTCCTCTATTACATTATTTTAACAGAATGGGCTAGTGTATTATATTTCATAGAGTTCTTGGCACTCTTCCAGACTCATTGTAAAATATTTTGAGCTTTTATACAAAATTCTAATTTCTTCCTTCTTGCAAATTCTTTGTCTAATGTGTGTGTTACCCAGTTGTATGTTGTAAGATTTGAATGTATGAATTTCATGTTCTATATTCATTGCATAATTTGAATGACTATGAATGAACCAGTTTGTATTTCCTTTTTTGGTCTATTTCGTAATGATTTTAACCTTTGCTATGACTACTCAATAGATAAGACACCGGTCTGCACTCTTAAAGTTATGAATTTCTTGGTCACCATTAAATACTTATAATACATTGAATCTAGTTGATTTCAAAGCTTAATGTTATATCATTAATCAAACTCATTATGGGGTATCTTGAACCAACCTGGTTTTCTTAGATTTTATATTTTTTTGGTTAAAGAGACAAGTTTACCAGAGCTTGCATATCTATTGTGATTCAAGAAATTAGATAGCATGATAGTTATATTTTAAGAGTGTCTAAATTTCCCACAATAGGACACATTGTTTCAACAAAAGAAATTGTAATATATTCTAAGAAGATAGAAGCTATTTTGAATTAGCTGCCACCCACAAGTGTGATGGATGTTCGAATTTTCTTGGGTTTGGATGGTTACTATAGGTGATATGTGAAGGACTACACCAAGATTACTTCTCCAATGACTAATCTTCATAGGAAATGGAAGGAATTCAAATGGATGGATATATGTTAGGAAGCTTTTAAACTGCTTAAGCACAAGCTTACTACACCTCCTATACTAAGGATACCCGATCCTCAAGGAAGTTTTTCTATTTGTACATATGCATCATTGGAAGTTTTGGGAGGATTGATCTTAGGAAGAAACATTGATAGCCTTTGGATCAAGGAAAATGAAATGACATGAGGTCAATTATGCAACCCATGATCTATAGATAGCAGTGGTAGTTTTTTCTCTCAAGATCTAGCAAGATTATTGGTTGGGGTACCCTTTAATATGAGGAGATACCATCAGATTATATGATACATATTTACTCAACCCTTAATCAATGCTAGGTAGAGAAGGTGGATGGAATTTCTTGCAGAATACAATTTTAGCATTGAGTACATAAAATTAAAGGAGAATAAAGTCACTAATACACTGATTAGAAGGAGAAACATAGCCTTTTTATCTTGCATCCATGTTGATATGATGGAATAAGTCAAGGTAATGCAACATAAAAATGCACACTATAATAAATTTCAAGAAATAATGGAAGACAAACCAGATGAAAGTAGATATTTCAGCCTTAAATATGGTTTCTTATGCTTGAAGGATAGGATAATATTTCCTGAGGTAGTTGATCTAAGAAAAATTATCATGAAAGAGGCACATAGGTCCCCATATTCTACTCACCTAGGAGGAGATCAGAGAAGAGAGAATTTGAAGAAAACATTCTATTAGCCTAGGATGAAGAGGGAAATAACTGAATTTATCACTCAATAGCTCAAATATCAGAAAGTAAAGGTAGAACATATAAATCCTATGGTATTTTTGTATCTGCATGATGTACCTATGCAAAAATGACAAGTAGTTGCAATGGAATTTATTGTAGAGCTACCTAAAAACTAGTTCTAACATGACATAATCCTAGTGGTGGTCAATAAATTAACCAAGGTTGCACACTTTATACCCGCAATTACTAAGGATGATGCCATGGTTATGGCTAAAATATTTGCAAAAAATATATTTTGGCACCATGGTTTCTCAAAATTAATAATATTGAATAGAGACTCAAGATTTATATTCGAGTTTTGGCAAGCCTTGCATCGTGTCATTGGTACTAGACTAAACATAAGCCCTGCTTAGCATCTTGAAATCAATAGATAGATTGAAAGAGTAAATTAGGTGTTAGAAGATATACTTCACATGTACTATATGGATCAAAAAACTTTATGGAAGGATTACTTACATTTTGTGGAGTTTGCCTAAAATAACGGTCAACATTCAACTCTAGGCACGACTCCTTTTGAAGCACTGTATGGTAGGAGGTGTAAGACACCATTATCTTGGGATAATTGAGAAGAATAGATTGTACTTGGCCCAAACATGGTCAAGGATATGGATAAATAGTTGATAACAATTAGGGAAGGGTTGAAAGAAACTGCAGATTGACAAAAGAGTTATGTCAATCTTAAGAGATCACCATGTGAATTTTTTGTAGGTGATAAAGTATTCTGAAGGGTGATACTGATAAAGAGTACTATTAAATCCATAAAACCGGGCCTTCATTTTGTGGGACCCTTGTAAATATCAAATAATATTAATCCTGTGGAATTTTGACTTGCCTTACCACCTAGCTTGTCCAAGATTCATGATACCTTCACATTTATTTACTTAGAAAATATGTGGCTAATCTTGAACATGTGTGGGGTTTATCTAACTTGGAGATGGTGAATCTAGAGGCTGTAGAGGTTCAACCATTAAATATCCTTTAGTTCTGATCCAAATACATGAGGAAAAGTACTCTTGAGAAATGTAAGGTCCAGTGGGACCGCTTCTCTCAGAGAAATTCTACTTGGAATAGAGTTGTAGATATGCAAAAACACTTTCCATTTCTATTTGAGGGTGCAAGCTAATTTATTTTTTATGTTAACTATGATGATACACAGAAGAATTTGTTAACCCTAAGGGGGTAGTATGTCATGACCCTCCCTTGGCAGACTTTTTATTTGGATAGATTTATGTTTAAACTAGTTGCTTTTGTTGATGTGATGCTTGACTTTTTAATGATTTATCTTGTAGAACATGTATCTTGTGGAAGATTGTGAGGTATCTTTAATGGAATGAATGACTATTCCTTGATGTATTAATTATTGAGGAATTACAACTAAAGGAAGATATGTTATATTTTTGTGAATGGTTTGTTAATCATGTTTTACTCTGCAAAAATATTTGTGTATCTATGATAGGATATGATGCTACTAATAGAATTGAATGATGATAGGAATAGACATCCACACAAGTGGAAGGAAAAAATGGACCAATGAGAATGGGATGCTTAAAAAGGAAATTATTATAGCTCTTAAATATGATAGCTCCAAGGAAGATAGACAACCCTCTCATATAGTTGCATACTTATTTGTATGTGAAACTAACCATCGATAGTGAGGTTTTTTGAAGAAAATAAAAGAGTCGATGGAATGTAATTTAGGTTGAAATACTATCTTGGAATTCTTTCTAGTTACTTAATTGATTTTTTTTTTTGTGTTAGCATAAGAAATAAATTGGTTCTTAATCTTTATGACCTTCTTGTTTAGTATATTTCTTTATTTAAAAAGAGAAAATGATTTGTTGAAGGAACTTTAGACTTTGTTGTATTATTAAACTCTTATGTTTGATCCTTTATGTATTTTTATTTTTGGCTGGCACCTATTTAGTTGGCCAACCATATACGTTAGGCCATAATTCCTCTCAATGTATTCCTTGTTGCACCATGATATTATTGAGTCATGTTATTGGTTTGTTTTCTACCTTTTCGGACGTAATGGAGGGCAAGTTGAGTTGCATTCGTGTCACCCTAGTACTATTGAAGATGATGGAAGGGGGATAGGAAGTTAGGAGGATGAATATTCTTGGAAAGGAAATGGAGAGAAGGGGGATATAAATGGGAGAGTGGAATGGAATATGAGGTAGGATCCTTTAAGGGCTATTATTTTGGATCAAGAGCTATTTCTAATTGATCAACAATTACCTAAGCTTTAATAGCTTTTTGTGTAACAATATAGAGATCATATTCTTATATTATAGTGATCAACTTTTTTTATCGTTTGTTATTAGGTATGTAAGGATTATGTAGTTGGTGTCATAATGGGTTAGTTTTATTGACCACATAGTTTGTTTGATACATGATATAATGGCATAAATTCATATATGCAAAAAAATAGCTTGGCTAACATACCTAGACTATTTCAAATCTTCTTCTGGAATTTCAAAGATACATCCAAAATCTGGAAGAGGTTCAGTTTAAGCATACATACAAGGAAGGTAATCAAATGACTGATATATTGACTAACAAAGGAGTTATTCAGAATGGTTTAGTGGTGTGGCAGGATAATTTCTTGGTTGATATTGCTTCTATAGATAGTGAACTCATACACAATTAGCTACTTTTATCAAGTTGTTATTGATGATTTAGCTGCAAAACTTGGGGGTGCTTGTTGATTTTGGGTTTCCACAATAAATTTCATATCTCTAAGCTATTTTTCCTCCCTACAAGACACAATCGCCAATGTAGAATAAATTATTGCCCTGATGGGCTGGTAGGCCTGGGAAAGCAATGACGTCATGGGGGATATTGGAACTCGTGCATGGCTTGGTTCATGGTTCAAGTCCAGATACTGATTTGTTTTCGTTTGGTTATCCCTGATATCATAATTTGATTTCAATTTGTTTTAAGTTTTAAATTATGTATGGTCTTATCTATGTATTGGTTTGGCTTTGGAAGGGGTTACTCCTCTAATTGGTCATTCCTTGATTATTATCGAATGTAAATAATTTTGGCTCCATATTTTTGGATGGGGTTTAGTCTTTTTTGTACAAGGTTTAGAGATCCTTTCAAAACTCCTTCATCCATCTAATAAAAAAAATAAATAGCTTTGAAATATTTTTCCATGGTAGTCTACCAAGTTTTTATTAGAAGTATTGTTTGACTAATGTGGTATATAACATGCTCCTTGGTGTAATCATCTTGTTGAGAAATGACAACTCCCAAGGAAACCTAAGTAGCTAAGGTATACAACACAAATGACCTATCTAGGCTGGGTGGGTAAATAGTTGAGGGTTATTAAAGAAATTTCTTAAATTCTAGGAAGGCCTTCTTATAACCTTAATTCAACTTGAACTCGATATATTTATTAAGTGATTCAATGGATAATCTTTAAAAGCTAACTTAGGGATAAATTACCTAATAGCTTCAATATTCTCCAAAATAGATTTGATATCTTTAATAGTTTTAGGGGGAGATATATCATCAATGGATTTGATCTTATTTTGATCGACATATATACCCCTATGGGAAAACATAAATCCTAGTAGCTTACTATTAGTAATACCAAATACACACTTCTTGGGATTAAGCCTAACCTTATAGTGATGTAATAATTCAAATATGACATGAAGATCTAGGTGGCTAATTCACTTCTTATAATTACACAAGAGGCCATCTTTATGAGATTCCACTATCTTTCCCATTAAGTCTTGAAAGACTATTGGCATATCCCATTGATAAGTAGCACTGGCATTTTTCACTCCAAAAGGCATGACAACATAATAACATGTTCCCCAAGGTGTAAATTTTATTTTTATTTAATCCTTAGGGTCAATTTGGATGAGGGGAGATAATATATTGGATGAGGGGAGAGAATATCTTTTGCTTTTATTATATGGGAGTGGCATCCTCATTAGTAATAATATTATGGATAACCAAACCTTCATCCATTCCAAGCAATTTAGAATATTATCAAGTAAATACATCCTTCTACTTTTTAAGCAAGGCAATAAAGGTGGCTTACTCTTCATCAAATAGGATTACCCTAATTCTAAAAATTCATGGTTTCTTTAGAGTGTTTATGTTAACATATATGGTATTCTTGGCTTTCATGACATTACCTTCTTCAAAATGGTCTCGAGTAGGAGGAAGATTCTCTAATTCAATATTAATCTCAAGATAGTAAATATGATTAGACTACTTATGATTTCCCTATATATGATTAGGATATTGAAGGAACCCTCTCTTGTGATATTTTTGGGGAAGCCTTTCCTCTCTAGCATATAGAAATTCTAGTATAGCTTCATCATTGGGAATTGACAGAAGAAAAAAAACATTATCAATAATTTGAAAAATTAGTTCTAGTATTGCTTCATCATTGGGCAATGACAAAGGAAAGATAACCCTATCAAACATTTGAACTATTGCTTCTTACCCATACACTTTATCCCTAAGCCTAGAGATATGAGCATAAGATTGAGTATTGAGAAAGATAGGAATGTGTTTATGATGGTGTGGTATTATTTAGTTATAAAATTTCATTAAAGCTTTAATGACAACTATGGGTTTATGCTCAATAGAGAATTCAACTTCAATTATATGCCTTGTTGGACAATATGGTATAGGATCAATCAAATCATCAAGTCACTTGAAAAATATTTTATCTAATAAGAAAATATTTTTATATTTAGAAATAAGCTAGCAAGAGCAATAGTGAATGCATGGGAATTATCTATTTTCCTAAAATTTGTAGGAACCAAGATCACCATATTTTGAGGTAGTCATGGTTACCAATAAAACTCCTAAATTTGGGTATAACAATAGATTTATAGGTCAAACAGTCCTCAAGGACTATAAAAATAGTAGGAACGAGCCCAAATATAGGTAGAATTATAGTGTTGACTAGGATTACAACTTTTAGAAGTTGTCCTAGTATAACTAGAGAATTTGAAATAGACAATGAGCCAATAGTGGATTATTGCTTAGATTAGATCAATGCAATACAAGAATGAACATTTATAGAAATAAAATAATCAACATGATAGTTTTTAAATTGATAGATTTTAGTCTTTGTTAAATCCTTACACAAGGGATTAATTCATATTTCACCAAACCTATGCAAAAAAATTGAAGTAGAGATAATAGAATCACCTGTTGTGTAGTAAAATTTCACACAAATTTTTTTAGGGAAATCGATTGAGCCCATAAAGACAATAGATACAAAAGAGACTTAAGCCCACCTACTTGCACCACTTAGGAATGCCACTCTATGGAAGTGATAGATATTAAAATCATGGAAAAAAAGGTCTAGTCCCTAAGACCTTGACCCTTACAAAATTGATTATAAAAGAATATTACACCTTACTCCCTTGGGGAATTCCCAGTAAAAGTATTTGTAATAATCATGGTAGCTACACATATAGAGGTTCAATTTCTTCATCATTGATGACTTTAGATCCAAATACCTTGATATGAACAACAAGTTGAATGTAGGAAGCTCCCCAACATGTAACTAATAAGGCATCTTGCATCATTTTGAAGGGGAAGACTCCCTAATTTTACCTATAAATAGTGAATCAATAGATATTGTAAGGCATTGAGTAATTGTCTATTCATTCCTAATATCTAGCCTTGTATATAAATTTTCTTTTATTTTTCTCTTGTATTAGTCTATACTCAAGCCTTGAGTCATTTTGTTTTTAGCATCAAGCCTATTTTGATTTAGCATACATGTATGAGATGTTATGATATATAATAAGTTGTGTCTAATCTCATTCTACTATGTCTCCTAAGTGTATAAATTTATGTGAATGTTATGCTAGATCAAAATATGCTTAAATTTTAGTTGTTAGAAAATGATTCATGTGTTAATTCATCCCATTAGCATATAGAAGAATTTTATAATCTTGGCACATCACCTCTATTAGTATAGGACTTTGTTTTCTCTTTTTTTCTTCTCTTTTACTTTGGATAAAGAAATAATTTAGGTATGTGAGCATTGAAGATCACATGTTATAAGGAGATGACCTTGTTTAAAGGACTTCTAACTATGTTACTCTATGTAAGGCATAAGTGTCGGGTGCATTCAACCATATACAATATATGACCATGACATTCTAATATGACAATAGTTTAATGGTATGTTGGGTGGGGCCACTCTAATTTGATTTATCCCACAAATTTTATTGATCTTGATCCCATGAAAAATTACAATTGGGATAAATTTTATCTGGTGAAGGTCTCAAGTTTCATTTGCTTATTTAAGTAAAAGAGGCTATCCACATTATGAATCCATTGAGAACCAAGGACCCAAAAATAGATGAGTGCAATATCTAACTAGATCTTTTATAAGAGAAAATAAGTGAGTATTGGTGTGCCACCTTTCAACATAATTTTGAGGAGAGGCCAATGTTAGAGCATAGCCACACCACAAAAGCAACCCCAAAGAAGATATCCATCCTAGAATAACATAACCCCTATGATTCCACCTATTCCTCTAGCTACATGGGATTTGATCTTGGTTTCAACCCTAAAGTCCCTACCCTACTTCATCGAGGAAGATATAACTATGCCATCAAAGCACCTACATCACATGGTTAACCTATGTACATTGCATAAAATCAAAGAGTAAAATATGGCATTGATACTACTAGCAGAATGTGGTATTGAGACTACTAGCAGAATGTGGCATTGAGACTACTAGCATAAATTTTAAAGAGAATTTTTTATAGTGGTACATTAACCTCGCTTCATACTCGATAAAAATTTAGGATCAACTTTCTAACTTGTTGGTGGTTAGATGAAGAAAGAAGGCAAATAGTGTATCTCTCTTGGAGCAATTGTTAATTATTAAAAGAGCTCCTATGGAGGCCATATATAATTTAAATACCCAGTATCATAAGACCTGGTATAGGATTATTGATAATATTTGACCCTTCCTAGGTATGGCTTTTATCTACTATTTGAAAATTTTCAACTAAAAAATAGCCATGATGATAAAATTAAAAGGAAATTCCTTTCCAATAGCTTATGGCATAACCATCCAGACTGAGAATGACTAAATTTAGATAGGAATGCTAGCTCCTAGACCCCTTAAATTTTCCTTCCTATGAATTTTCAACCAACTCCTGTTGTGAATTCAGTTGTGACCCCTACTCCCTTTCCTACTCTTGAGCACCATGCAAAAGATCCTTACTCCTCTGAATCAGAGGATATGAAGAATTTACTAAATATGATCTATAATGAAGTCATAACCCTCAAAAGGTAGCAAAATACCTAGAGAATTTGACATTCAAATTATTTGAGGCCTCTCTTACATTAGAATAATAAAGGCTATAGACCCCCTCAAAACGGACATTATAGACCTTAATTTCAAACCAATAAATATGCTAGCTAGGTCTAGATCCATAATCAAAAAATAGTTCTATTCCCATTTCCACTATAGAAAGTTCTTCCTAGCACTAATACAGATAGTCCCTATGCAAAATAACTGTGTTGAGGACACTAATGCATGGTACCTCATTTTCATTCATTTCTATCCTTCTAATATATACTTTAGGAGGAACTCTAGGTAAACCATGACAATTCTATATGAAATAGTGTCTATCCAAGAATCCATCCCTCATCTAGAGGCAAAAACGCAAGCATAGAACCAAACCTCTCCTCCCCCATATATTCCTAACTCAAAATTTTATCTAAAGTAGATTTTTGTCATGTGGAATGAGGAGGAAGTATATGTTATATTTTTTGAGCTAAAACCTCAAAAAATGCTAGGCGACAAGCCCAAAAAACTATCTAAAAAGGGATAAAAGAAAGGTGATAGAAGAGCAAGAGAAGGTTAGCCAAATAGGTCTTGAAAACCAAAATGTGAAGAACATAAGCTTATATTGAGGGGAGGGTAAATAGTATAAGATAAACTTTACTTTTCTTTCCAAAGCAATATTATCCAATGTTATCAATTGCAATATCTTTCCAAAGTAGTATTATCAATAGCAGTAATAGAGCAATGCATAAATAATCACACACATGAGAGATACATATTGAACATGGTTCAACCAATGTGGGTTACATCCATGGAGAAAATATTTCTTCTAAATTTTCTTAATGAATCTCTTGGGAATCAATTCCCTATTACAATGTTTATGGGCTTTTGCCCAAAGCAGATTCCAATCCCCTATACTAAAGTTTGTGGACCTCTATCCATAGGATAACTCTATCCTCTCAACTCTGGTTCATGGACCTCTATCCACAAGATAACTCTATCCCCTCAACTCTAGTTCATGGTCCTCTATCCATAGGAGAAATCTATCCCCTCAAATCTACTTTGTGGACCTCTATCTATAGGAGAAATCTATCCCCTTAACTCTGGTTTGTGGACCTTTATCCATAGGAGAACTTTATCCCCTCTGCTTTGGTTCATGTGTTGGACATTTTGAGTCCTTTAAGTTAGAGTTGTCATTTATGTCACCTGATAGATTTATCACTCATATCAAGGAATCTGGTAAGAAATAAGGTCGCCCAAGTCATCCAGGAAAAAGCTTCATCAATGCAAAAGTGAAAGGAAAAAGGCTCAATAATATTTTAATATTATTGGGAGCACAGGTTAAATTATTGGTTTATAAAAACCCAAGATGGGTTATTGCAAAATTTAAAAAGGAGGTTTAATAATTATTTATAAATCATTTAAATTCACAAGGAATTTAAATTTTATAAATAATACCAAGGTTGGGCATTAAGACAAGGTTCTAAGGTTTTATTAAATCCAAGGTTGGCTCTTTAAGACAAAGATCTAAGGTTGATTTTAATTTATAATATTTAAATTTAAAATTAAACTTAAACTTATTATAAATTAAATCACGTCGACATCGAATTCATTCAAAGTGCCAACGTGATGCTAAGGAAGGCAAAAGGCATTATATAAATGCCAAAAAAGTTCATTTACCAAGTATCCCTTTCTATTGTTTTCGAAGTGTATGCGAAAGAGATTTCTGTTTCGAAAGCCTTACAATTTTTGTAAATGTTAAAGCTACGAATATTCAGAAGCCCTAAGCGCAAAGTCCAGCGTGACCTAGTGGTATGTTGGCTCGGTGCTAAGGAGGAGGTTCTAAGTTTAATTTGTGTGAGGTATATTTTTTGGATTGCAAGGAAGAAGTGCTCTACGTGCTTGTTGTTTTTCAGAGGTTCACTATTTGAAGATATTACATGGTGGGTGTGCCCTTTTAGACACGTCCTAATGCATAGCCCAATGATGGCTTAGTTGCGGCTAAGGCATTGGGAAGAAAATAGTCGGGGGATCGAATCCCGCTGAGGGTAAGGCAAGTAAATTTATTTTTTGTTTAATATTTTATTTTTCTTCCAAGGTTGCCTAAGGAGAAATAAGGTTATGGTATGCCCTAGGAAAGATAAAGATTTTTGTTGATTTTATTTGTGGAAGTATATCATATTATATATCATTGGAAAGCTATTTTTGAGAGCTACTTGTTTAGATTGCTTTGAGGGAGAAATAAAGTGTGTGCAAGAAGATATTTTTGGTTTTGTCAAGGAGTTCCAAAAATAAGTTCGATTCATTCTTTTGAGGGATGATTTCTTGCATAAGAGGGTTTGGTGCATTTTTATTGAGTAGGAGTAATAAGGTGTTATTGAGATATTATTTTGATTATTGTGTTATTACTCATGACCACTAAACCTTGTTGAGATTGGAAAAAGAAAGTGTGTTGAGTGTGGCAGATTTAATGGACAACTCATAAGGCATAAAAAATGTATGGGAAATATTCTTCATTGACTTATGTGGGTGATTGATTTCTGAAAATATCTTTGGAGAGAAAAGGATTGATTGTGGTTAACCTTTTTGAGATTTGTTGGTTTAATACTTTAAGGTTTTCTAAATTGAGATTTGTGATTAAACCTTGTTTATAAGCATTGTTGTTGAATCCCATTATGAGATTGATTTGAGTTGAGATTGGGATTTGAGTATAGAACATATTGAGTCTCTAAAAATTCTCTTTATGCTTCTATGATATTGATTTGAGTTGAGATTGGGATTTGAGTATAGAACATATTGAGTCTCTAACAATTCTCTTTATGCTTCTATGAGATTGAGTTGAGATATTGATTGAGCATTGAGTATAGAACATATTGAGCCTCTAAAAATTCTCTTTATGATTCTATATGTTTGAGGCAAGTCTTTGAGAAGGCTTGTGGACTAATTTTGTGTAAGATTTTGTGGAAGTATGCATGCAGATTTGAGAAAGTCCTAGAGAGGAATTATTGAGTAGATTTGGACAAGTTTTGTATGAGCTTATTGAGCAGATTTGGATAGGTTTTGTGTGGACCTATTGAGCAGATTTGAGTAGGTTCTGAGTGGACCTATTGAGAAGATTTGAGCAAGTTCTGAGTGGACCTGTTGAGCAGATTTGAGTATATTTTGAGTGAACCTATTGAGCAGATTTGAGAAGGTTCTGAGTGAGCCTATTGATAGATATTTAGAGGTGACATAGTATAGAGGATAGGTTCTCAATGGATAGAGATCCAGCAACAAGGACAATTGAAGATAGATCTTCTGAGTGAGGAGTCTTCAAGTGGAGAGAGATCCAACAGTCAGTGCAGTAGAGAGACAGAGTCTTCTAGAAGATCACTAGCTAGAGCAGAAAGGGAAAGATTTCTCTTGTGGAAGATATCCACAAACTTGATATTAGGGGATCAACATCTCCTTTGGATAAATGTGCATAAACATTGTAGTTGGGAAGGATTTCCAAAGAGATTATTTGAGAAATATTTAGAAGAAATATTTTCTCTATGGAGGTAGCCCACATTGGGTGAACCACGTTAAAATTAGTGTCTTTATTGTGTGTGGTGTTCTATGCATTGCTTTGATTACTGCTATTGATATTGCTATCTATACACTGCATAATATTGAATTGAAAAGAAAAGTAAAATGTGGTCTTATACTGTTCACCCCCCCTCTCAATATAAGCTTATGTTATTCATCATGGACCTCTATCCATAGGAGAACTCTATCCCCTCTACTCTATTTTGTGGACCTCTATCCACAAGAGAACTCTATCCCTTCTACTATGGTTTGTGGACCTTTATCCATAGGATAACTCTATTTCCTTTGCTCTAGTTTACTCCAAATCCTACTCACAACTCTACTCAAATATGCCCCAAGCTTACTCACAAATATTTCTCAAATATGCTCCATGCCTTTTCCACAAGGCTTGCTCAATTCTGATTAACTCTGCTATCCTTGTGGGAGGAGTAGCTGAAGGTTTAAAACCATCATCAACAAATTTCCATGTTTCATATCCTTGTGCCATAAAATAAGTCTTCATCCTTATACTCCAAAAAGCATAATTATTCCCATCAAACATTGGAGCCTTTTTTGTTGAAGATCCATTCTGAGAAGCCATCTATGTTCCTGTAAGATCTTCCTTCAAGTTGTTAGAATTTTTTTGAAGGAACTCGCTCTGATGTCAATTAAAGAGCACAATATTATACTCAAAGGGGGGTGAATAGTATATGATAAAATTTTAATTTTATTTTCAAAACAATATTATCCAATGTTATCAATTGCAATATCTTTTCATAGTAGTATTGTCAATAAAAGTAATAAAGCAATGTATAAATCATCACACACATGAGAGACACAAATTTAATGTGGTTCATACAATGTGGGTTACATCCATGGATAAAATCATTCTTCTAATTTTTCTCAATGAATCTCTTGGGCATAAATTATCTATTACAATGTTTATGGGCCTCTACCCAAAGGAGACTCCAATCCCCTATACTCAAGTTTGTGGACCTCTATCCATAGGAGAACTCTATCCCCTCAAATCTAGTTCATGGACCTCTATCCATAGGAGAACTCTATACCCTCAAATCTGGTTCATGGACCTCTATCCACATGAGAACTCTATACCCTCAACTCTGGTTCATGGACCTATATCCATAGGAGAACTCTATCCCCTTAAATTTGGTTCATGGACCTCTATCCATAGGATAACTCTATCCTATCTACTCTAGTTTTTGGATCTCTATCCATAGGAGAACTCTATACCATTTTCTATGGTTTATGGACCTCTATCCATAGTAGAAATCTATCCCATCTACTCTAGTTTGTGGACCTCTATCCATAGGAGAACTCTATCCCTTTGCTCTAGTTCACTCCAAAGCTTGCTCACAAATTTGCTAAAACCTACTCCAAGCTTGCTCACAAATTTGCTAAAACCTACTCCAAGCTTGCTCAAATATGCTCCAACCCTTTTTACAAGGCTTTCTCAATTCTAATCAGCAACCTGCTCAATTCTGCTCTGCACAAAACCTACTCACGAGGCTTTCCCAAATTAGCTTTCAAACTTGCTCTCAACTCTATCCAAATATACCCTGAGCTTACTCAAATTTACTCCAATCATTTTCACAAGGCTTGCTCAATTCTGCTCAACAACTTTCTCAAATCTGCTCAAATATACACCAAGCCTACTCATAAGGCTTTCCCAAATTAGTTTGTAAACCTACTCTTAACTCTACCAAAATCTGCCTCAAGTCTTCACACAAGGTTTCCTCAAATCTGCTCCACACCCTACACAAAATTACTCACAAGCCTTCTCAAAATGCCTGCTAAAAATATCTCACAAACTTGCTCTCATCTCTACCCACTATCTATGCTCAAAAATGCTCATAACACATGCTCAAAACTACTCATAACACTTTATTTGATTAAAGTACTTCAGAAATATTTTACCCAAAATTCTTATTCAAGAACACATAGAAAATGATATGCAATACAATTTCACAATATGTTCTTTTCAATATCACTCAGATCCAATGCACAAATTACTTCACAAATATGCTCTATGACCTTTGCAAGTTTATCCCAATATCAATCAAGATTATGCACAAAAATTGCTCTCAAACCTTAGCACATGTGTTTCCAATATCATTCAACAATGAAGCACAACTTGTTCACAACCCTAGCACATGTGTTTCCAATTTCATTCAACAATGATGCACAACTTGTTCACAACCCTAGCACATGTGTTTCCAATTTATTTCAACAATAAAGCATAATTTTATTCTCAAATTCTAGCACACATATTTCCAACAATGCACATGAACTTAATCCTTATATCTCCTCCTTATAACATCAAAATATTTTCTCAACCAAACACCTTAAGGAAGGAATAAAATCACCATACCTCTAAAATTGCTTTGATGAATATGTGCCCTCAAAACCTTATGTCAATGTGCCACGTGAATGATTTCCTTTCTACCTTGCAAACTTGCCATGCGAACACCACGTGAATGATTTCACCTTCTGCCTATCAAAAATTAACCATGCAAATATTTTTACCTTTCCTACCTTGCAAAAATAGCATCCACAAGATTTGCACCTATGACCACCTACTTGCCAGTGCCTTAGTGCTAGCCTAGTGACTAGTTGGGCTAGCCACCCACTTGAAACCAATGATGCAACAACTTCCCTTTATCTTCCACCTTGCGAGCTCAACCAAACAATTTTTGTCCTCTACCTTGCAAAAGAGTCTCGATGAGTTTTGACCCTACAACCTGTTGTCTACCAATGCCCTAGCGCAAGGATGCCTACCATCTAGGCTAGTCCCCTAGATGGGATATCAAACATGCTGCCCTCTTTATATTTTGTATTTGTATCTACTTTGAAACACATGTAAAATTTTCCCTTCTCTTCCTTCCACGAACCACGAAACTCATGAATGGATTAACAATTAGCGCATTGTCTTCAACCTTGCAAAAATAAAAATTTTGTCCCATTTAAATATGCTTCTCCATACTATGCTTTGATGTTGGTGCATATATTTTTATATGCACGTTGGCACTTATAAAATTATTTCCTCCAATATTTTTGGCACCTCTTGATTTTTTAAACTTTTATATTATAATATTTAATAAATATTATAATATTGCCTTCAAACCTTTTCCAAATGATTTTCTTTGCTTTTTCTATTAAACCCTTTCTTTTTTTTGTTTCAATCCAAATATTTAAAATTATTTATCCTTATTATAATATTTAAAAATAAATCTTATAAACCTTTTATTTCTACAATTTCTTTACCATTAATAATTATCCAACCTTAGAAGAATATTTATGCCTTGAATATCATACTTTCCTTTGACATCAATGACAACTCAATATGCTCAATATTTCCAACAATCTCCCTCTTCATCATTGATGGCAACCCTTACACAAAAATATTCTATTAGTGCAACTGGATTCCAAAACTTCTCCCCTTGAGAAGCTACCCCCCCTTACTGAATTCTCTCCTCCTTATTGAAATATCTACCCCTTTGACATCAATGGAAAAGGGATCCTTGGGATTAAAATTATGATGTTCTAGCATAGCCCCCTCACCACCTCCTCTTATTGAGGTGATTAAGTTTGGGATGGGAGTAAACCTACTCCCAACTTACAATGCTCTTCATTTTTCTCAATCCTTTTCCAAACTTTTGTAGACATACCCTTTTGACCATTTTGAGCAACCTTTGTCTTGCTTGTCTTTGGAAGTTCCTAAAACACTGTTCTACACCACCTTGATTTATGTCTAAAATTATTGCAATTGTAACACATGATGTTGTAGTTCTTGAAAGGTGCAAATGAATTGAATTTCCTTTTGGTGAAGCCATAATCATTCCTACCATGAACCCTGCAATGTATAGCTTTGTGACCAAAATTATTACATGAGAAACAATGCCCTTGGAAGAAATATTCATCTTGCCTTGGAAAATATGGTCTTTTAGTCTTTTCTTTAACTTCTCTATGATGATCCCTATTTATTTATTGTGCATTATTTTCTTCCTCAATGATGCTTCCACTTCTCAACTTATCAACATAGGTCTTAGGTTCTTCTTCAATCTCTTCCTCTAAGACTTCATTTTCTTTTGATCTTGACTCCCCTTTTTGTACCTCTTGACTTTCTTCATAGCCTAGTCCTATTTTGATAAATGAAGATCTTTGTGCTTTGATAATGTTATCCAAAGCTTTTGAAATTTTCCTAACCCTATGCAGCTTGTCATTAGAATCTTTCACTTCCATCCTTAGAGAAACCACTTCATGTTCTAATATTTCATATTCTAACTCTTTTACCTCTAAATTTTTAACCATAAATTCTTCTATTATCCTTGCCTTTTCAACCTTAAATTTTAAGTTTTTGATATCTTGTAGATTTACCTTTGTTTCCTCATCTTCTTGAACTTGAGCCTTCAGTATTGAGTTCTTCTTTCTAACTCTTTTAAACTCTTTAAGAGCAACAATAAGTTCCTCTTCTAGATCAACTATGGTTTCTTTTCTTTTTTTTTGAACCTTCCTCTAGGTCTTCAACTATAGGAGCATCTTATTTTTCTTCTACTTGGTCAGGAACATCTTCTACTTGGTCTTCAATAGGAATGTCCTCTTCCTCTTCTATTTCCAAAAATAGAATATCTTATTTTTCACTATCTGAGAAATTTTTATCGCTTTCACTTGAAGCACTGCTTGCTTCTTCAACATAGAAACTCTTCTTGTACCTTTGAAAAATATTCTTCTCATGCTTGCCTTGACCATACTTGTTTTTCTCTTCATACTTGAATTTTCTTTCTTCCTTCTTCTTATAATAATGTTTCGCTTCATTGCTACTACTTCCAACTTGTGGACAATTAGATGCATAGTGACCAAAGTTACCACAGTTAAAACATTTCACAATCTTCATATCTTTGTATTTTCTTGAGCCCTTCTTATTTTTTCTCACAAAGTTAGCTTCTTCATCACTGCTTGACTCATCATTTGATTTTTATTGCTTATCTTTTGTCTTCTTTGAAACTTTGAATGCTACCTTTTTCTTGGAATTTTGATATTTTTCTGTCCTCATCTCATAAGTTGTGAGAATTCCATGTAATTCATCCATTGTCAGCTTATCGAGATCCTTCATCTCTTCTATTTCTGAAACCTTTGCATCATACCTCATAGGGAGTGATCTTAATACTTTTTGAGAAACACTAGAGTCCTCAATTTCTAATCCAAGTCCACACATGGTATTAATAACTTCATCAACATGAAGTAAGTATTTAGCAATATCTTCCTCATATTTCATCTTCAACTCTTCAAACATCCTCCTATGAGTTTGAATTTTTGCCAACTTAACCTTGTTATCTCCTTCATATATTTGCTTCAATTTGTCCCACATTTATTTTTTTTATTTGCAATGCATAACTTTCATAAAATTTGATTCACGTAATCCACTCAATATTTCATTCATAGCCTTGGCATTAATTTCATATGGTTTCCTTCTATCTTTATATGTAAGAGGAGTAGCTGAAGGTTTGAACCCATCCTCAATATATTGCCATGTTTCATATCACTATGCCATCAAATAAGTGTTCATCCTCATATTCCAAAAAGTATAATTATTCCAATCAAACATTGAAGCCTTATTTTTTGAAGATCCATTCTGAGAAGACATCTATGTTCCTATAATATCTTACTTCAAGTTTTTAGAATTTTTTGAAGGAACCTACTCTGATACTAATTGAATAACACAATATTATACTAAGCGGGGGGTGAGCAGTATAAGATGAACTTTACTTTTCTTTCCAAAATAATATTATCCAATGTTATCAATTGCAATATCTTTCCAAAGTAGTATTATCAATAGCAGTAATAAATAAATGCACAAATTCACACACATGAGACACATATTTAACATGATTCACCCAATGTGGGTTACATCCATGGAGAAAATATTTCTTCTAAATTTTCTCAATGAATCTCTTGGGAATCAATTCCTTATTACAATGTTTATGGGCCTTTGCCAAAAGGATACTCCAATCCCCTATAATCAATTTTGTGGAACTCTATCCCCTCACCTCTGGTTCATGGACCTCTATCCATAGGAGAAATCTATCCCCTCAAATTTGATTTGTGGATCTCTATCCATAGGATAAATCAATCCCCTCAACTTCTGGTTTGTGGATCTCTATCCATAGGATAACTCTATCCCCTTAAATCTAGTTTGTGGACCTCTATCTATAGGATAAATCTATCCCCTCTACTTTGGTTTGTGGACCTCTATCCATAGAATAAATTTATCCCCTTTGCTCTAGTTTATGGATATCTATCCATAGGAGAACTCTATACCCTATGATCTAATTCATGGACCTCTATCCACATGAGAACTCTATTCCCTTTTCTCTAGTTTTCTCCAAATCCTACTCACAAATCTACTCAAATATACCCCAAGCTTGCTCAAATCTACTCCAAGCCTTTTCACAAGGCTTGCTCAATTCTTCTCAACAACTTGCTTAACTCTACTCAAATCTACACCAAGCCTACCGATAAGGCTTGCTCAAATCAGCTCATAAACCTACTCTCAACTATACCCAAATTTATCCCAAGCTTTCTCACAAAGCTTGCTCAAATCTTCTCCAAGCATTTTCACAAGGCTTGCTCAATTTTTCTCAACAACCTACTCAACTCTACTTAAATTTACACCAAACCTAATCATAAGACTTGCCCAAATCAGCTCGCAAACCTGCTCTCAACTCTACCCAAATTTGTCTCAAGCCTTCACACAAGGTTTGCTCAAATATACTCCACACCCTACAAAAAACTTCTCACAAGCCTTCTCAAAAGGCCTGCTCAAAACAACTCACAAAACTACTCTCAACTCTACCCATTATCTCTGCTCAAAACTTCTCATAACACATGCTCAAAATTGCTCATAATACTTTCTTTGATTAGAGTACTTCAGATATATTTTACCCAAAATTATTGTTCAAGAACACATAGAAAATGATATGCAATACAATTTCACAATATGTTCTTTCCAATATCACTTAGAGCCAATGCACAAATTACTTCACAAATATGCTCTATGACCTTTGCAAGTTTATCCCAATATCAATCAATATTATGCACAAAACTTGCTCTCAAACCTTAGCACATGTGTTTCCAATATCATTCAACAATGAAGCACAACTTGTTCATAACCCTAGCACATGTGTTTCCAATTTCATTCAACAATGATGCACAACTTGTTCACAACCCTAGCACATGTGTTTCCAATTTCTTTCAACAATAAAGCACAATTTTATTCTCAAATTCTAGCACACATATTTCCAACAATGCACATGAACTTAATCCTTATATCTCCTCCTTATAACATCAAAATATTTGCTCAACCAAACACCTTAAGGAAGGAATAAAATCACCATACCTCTAAAATTGCTTTGATGAAGATGTGCCCTCAAAACCTTATGTCAATGTACCATGTGAATAATTTCATTTTTACCTTGTAAACTTGCCATGCAAACACCACGCAAACAATTTCACATTCTGCCTATAAAAAATTAACCATGCAAATATTTTTACCTTTCCTACCTTGCAAAAACAATGTATGTGATATTTGAACCTGCGACCACCTGCCTGCCTATACCTTAGCACTAGACTAGTGACTAGCTAGGCTAGACACCCACTTGAAACCAATAATGCAACAAATTCCCTTTATCTTCCACCTTGCAAACTCAACCAAAATTTTATCATCCTCTACCTTGCAAAAGAGTCAATGAGTTTTGACCCTGCAACCTATTGTCTACCAATGCCCTAGAACAGGGATACCTACTATTTGGGCTAGTCCCCTAGATGGGATATCAAACACACTACCCTATTTATATTTTGGATTCATATCTACTTTGAAATGCATGTGGACTTCTCCCTTCTCTTCCTTCCATGAACCATGAAACTCACAAATGGATTAATGATTAGCGCATTGTCTTCAACCTTACAAAAATGAAATTTTTATCCCATTTAAATATGCTTCTCCATACTATGCTTTGACATCGACGCATATATTTTTATATGCATGTTGGCACTTATAAAATTATTTCCTCCAATATTTTTGGCACCTCTTGCTTTTTAAACTTTTATATTATAATATTTAATAAATATTATAATATTGCCTTCAAACCTTTTCCAAATGATTTTCTTTGCTTTTTCTATTAAACCCTTTCTTTTTTTTTGTTTCAAGCCAACTCTTTAAACTTCTTTGTCCTTATTATAATATTTAAAAATAAATATTATAAACCTTTTCTTTCTACAATTTCTTTCCTTTGAGATGTACTTTGCCATGAATAATTATCCAACCTTAGAAGAATATTTTTGCCTTGAATATCATACTTTCCTTTGACATCAATGACAACTCAATATGCTCAATATTTCCAACAAAGTGAGCCAACTGATACCATGAAGGATGTCTCCACCACACAAAACCTCTTGGTGGATGCAATAAAGGATGGTCCTAAAATTCCAAATTATCATGCACTATTATTAGCACCTACTAAAATAGTTTGATCAACTACATTGAGGCCTAAACCTCTACCACTATCAAATTCCACTCAAGATATCCATCCCATGGAATCATTTAATAGTTTAGGAATCTAAAAAGATATATCATGGACATGCCTCTCATGAATACCTTTGATTTTATCAAGCAAAAAGAGCACCTAAATTAGGCCTTGGAGGAACAAAAAGGGTTGTGGAAGAAAAAGGTATTAATAGTATTGCAAAGATCTAGGTTGGAAGTAAGCCAAGTTAAAATCCCACCCTTCTACTTAACCCTCATCTATGGTGATAAGCAAATCCACAACTGCATGATAAATTCTAGGTCAAGAACTACAATCATGACCAAAGAGGTGATACACACATTAGGAGTGTCTTACAAATCTATCGATAAGAGGATGATGTAGTTGGGTGAGAGCTCAAATTATATCCTAGGAATATCAAGAAGCCTTCCAATCATAGTATATGCTTGTTTGAGCCTCATGATATCACAAGAAAATCAAACTTTTAGTCTCATTTAGAATTTTCTTATCCAAGGACTTCATAATTAAATTTGAGGGCTACCTATATCTAGATTGGTAGCTTATGGTCCTAATAACCTAATATGGGACCAAGATAAACATCACATTAGAGTCAATCCACATGAATCATGTCAAATACCTACCTAGGTTGATCCAAGCACTAACCAAAGTCTTACAACTAAAGAATACAAATCTATGTCAAATGTTTCCATAAATAATATACATTCGTTCATTCCTAATGATCAAATGGACCAATGGGAAACTAAATTTTAGGATTCTAATTCTCCTAGAGCATTTCAGACAATAGGCATGGGAAAAATTTGACCCTATTTGGGTTGTGTTATAAAATATTATATATGATTTAAACCAATGTGTTTTGACTTGTTTAATAGGATATACCGTAGTTTAAATATCTCACGGGTAAGCATGAACCAGTGAGGGTTGTAGGTAAGCTATTGTTTGGTTTGAACCTCATCCAATGGTGGAGTCATTTTATATTTTACCAAAATGGCTCCTAGAATCCAACCAATGGTAGGGTTTGATTTAGTTATTATTGAAAAGGCTATCAAGGATTAGAATGAGCCATCAAATATTGGAATCAGATGGTCAACATGGCTTTGTGGCTCAATGGTCTTTATATATACTTCCAACCTCTAATGAAGATTTTTCTTTATAGTCTCATAAAAAATATTATAGTGCGAGCTACTTATAAAGTTATATATATTTGAGAACCTTTCATATTGTTATTCTTCCAAATCAATATATTTTTTTTGGTAGGGATGATAGGATTTGCTAGGTTTAGTGAATTTTCACTACAACTTTGGTGACTCACAAGAGATCTTTTACTTGTAGAAGATAAGAAACCCAAAAAACAAAGGCCTTATATATTAGTCATAGAGTCAATGCAGTCAAGTCTAGGATATTTTAAGAGATAAGGTGAATGCATGCTCTCTAGGTGATACTATTTTTCTAGTCTCTCAATAACAACTCTATTTTCAACTTTTCTTGAGAATTCATGGAGAAAAATTAATATGAGGCGGTTGTTTTATAAACATTTCCTCCTTAGGAGGTGGTGTGTGAAGTTGGGTTTAACTCATCATACATGAATTCATTCCTTATATATCTTCCATTCTTATCTTAGATTAACTTGACTCAAATATTGTTTTTGGTAGGGATGACATAGGAAAATAGTTATCCCATTTCCAAGTACTAGACTCATGCCTTGTAGTATTATTCCTTCTAAATTCTATATGGAGGGGAAGGATGTTTTCACCTTTTGCATTAAATTCACACCACATGAACTTATATGGCCATGCTTTCATCTATTGTATGACCTTAGGTGTTAGTTAGATAGTTGGTAACAATCCCAAGGGGTCACCTTCCCTGATGCATGCTTGTTCATTGGTATTCTTCTTGAGGAGTTTTAAAAAAAATTCTATTCATGTGATTTCAACCATTTGTGTAACCCATATATTCAATATTATCAAATAACTCATGCTATCCCAAATTCTACCTTTTGATCTAATTATTTTCGTTGTTGTAAAAATGATCTTCTTTTACCATTTTGGTAAAATATAAAATGACTCCACCATCGGATGAGGTTCAAACCAAACAATGGATATGGATTCACTCTACCCCCAATGATAAATCCCATAGATATAATTATCTTCCATATCTAATTGGGCTCACAATTGTTGTCCATGTTGCTACCAACTCCCCACTACACTCATAGGAAAAAATTAGTAGGACACTATCATTGGAAGAATCTAATATCCATGAAAGATAGAAAGGCAACCAAAAGTACTTGGTATGTAGAAACTCTACAAATTTATCAATCATGGCATCTGATAACTTGTATGACCACTACTTCATATAGCTCTTTAGTATTTGGTCAAGGTAATAGTAATTTAATCTCCTTTGCATCTACCCAATCCCACTAATATGTAGTAGTTGCATGATGTTTATAATAAGGGAATATCAATATTTGAAGAGTAAACCAAAGACCCCATGGTTCATAGAAGTATAGAAGAAATATTGAAGCACTTCAAGTTAAAAAAAAAAGTATAGTCCATCCAAT
The DNA here is from genome assembly GCA_028583015.1 of Wollemia nobilis. Taxonomy (NCBI): domain Eukaryota; kingdom Viridiplantae; phylum Streptophyta; class Pinopsida; order Araucariales; family Araucariaceae; genus Wollemia; species Wollemia nobilis. The sequence goes on from JAQPPZ010001045.1 coordinate 8,181,872, forward strand.
CTTATTAATTGATGACAGTATTTTTATAATTCATTAGGATGGAATATTCTCCCAAGGTTCCATGGACCATCAGATCATAGTGACCAATAACCCGTGCTATTTCAAGACACCTATGATGAATATAGGTCGTGCAAATTTCCATGGACCATCTAATAATAGATAGATGATCCATGCTATTTTTGGGAATTTTTATGGGAGAATAAATAAGAAATATTTTATGGTCTATTTAATGGAAGATCAATAAACCATGTTATTTAGAAGAATTTTGACCAAGATTAAGAAAAAAAATTTGGACCGTCTAATTGAAGATCAATGGCTTATGTGATTTCAAGAAGTCTCTAACGAGGATTGATGAGCCAAAGTTTTTTTGATCATCCAATTTTAAATCAATGGCTCATACTTTTAAGATACCTAAAGAAGTATTACAAAGCAAAAGTTTCACAAATCATCCAATCTCAAATAAAAGGCTTGCATTGATTTCAAGAGGTATAGATCAAGTTGTAAAAATAAAAATTTACCATCAACCAAGAAAAAATATGTCATAGACATGTTGGTCATCCATAAAAGAAATTAGTAGTTGTCCCATAAAAGAACATATTCAAGAAATATCAACCATTGATCCTGGGTGTGAAGTAGATCCAATGGCATTTAAAAATTTATAGGAAGGATTGAAATGTTAAGATCAAGAAAAGTTCTACGAGTTGTCTAGACCATTTGATTATAACATCCAATGGATTTATTCTAAAACTTTATAAGATTAAGTAATCAATGGCCCAAGAAGAAGTTTACAAACTCAAAGGTGATCTAGAAAATATCCAATAGTCATATAATTAAGAATATAAGTTCTTCCCTAACCAATATCTATTATGATAACTAGCAGCTAATAATAGAGCTTCACCATCAATCCCACAAGCAAGGGGTCTCTATATAATTTATAAGAGGTAACATCCACACACAAATTCCTAAGAAAATCATTTGAGACCAGATAGTAGATACGAAAGAGCCTTGATTTACCTTCTTGCACAACTTAGGTACATGATTCCAAGGAAGTGATAGACATTAAAATCATGATAGAAAAAGGTCTAGTCCCCAAGACCTCTATCCCTATGAAAGTGATTGTAAATAAATCTCATGCCCTACTCCCCAAGATAATTCCTAGTAAAATTAATTATAATAGCAATAGTAGTTGGAAATCCAAATGCCTAGAGTCTTTTAGCATTAATGATTTTAGAGACCTCAAGATGATCAACAAGTTGAATCCATAAAACTCCCCAACATCTAAATGAGGAGGCATATTGCACAATTTTGAAGGGAAACACTCAATTTTTCCTATAAATATTGAATTAATAGGTATTGTAAGGAATCAAGGATTTTCCTATTCATACCTAATATCTAGTCTTGTATGTAATTTTTCTTTCATTTTCTTCTATGTGTCAGTATGAACTGAAGCCTTCATCATTCAATTTTAAGAATTGAGCCTCTTTTGCTCTAGAATACATGTATGAGATGTTATGATATATATATATAAGAAGTTGTGGCTAATCTCATTTTTCCTTGTTTCCTTTATGTATAAATTTGTGTGAATGTTATGTTTTTCAATTGATTGTATAGGACTGAAATGGTCCCCACCCATATTACATCATCACCACATAGAGGTATTACAACAAAGCTTGGATATTATCCATGTATCACTTGGTAAGATTTGAACCTTGGTATCCTCCTTAAATGTTGAGGAATCTAACCCGTTGAGCTAATGCTACTTCATTGTGTTAATGTTATGTTGGATCAGAACCATGATCAATTTATAGCTATTATAAAATGATGCATGTGTTTATTCATTCCACTACTGTACAGAAGAATCTCATGAACTTGGTGCATCACCTCCATTAGAATAAGATTTTATTTTTTGTTGTTTAATTTATATTGTTTTTCTTCCCTTTTTCTTTGGTTAAAGAAAATAATTTAGGTAGGTGAGCATTGAATATCACATCTTATAAGTATTCATCCTTGTCAAAAATATTGGAAGTTGTCCTCTAAGTCACATCCCATGCGCTTAGGACTTTTAGTTGTCATTCTATGTGAGACACAAGTGTCAAGTGCATCTGGCCATTTGCAATGGATAACCATAAAATTTTGAGATGCTAACAAGTTGTTCTATGCTATATAACATAGATTTATAATTATTACATTTATAATTATTAAGCATACAATAGGCAAACAAATTAATATTATCCATTACACAAAAAAATATTTCAAGCTAGTCATCATCATCATCTAAAATAAGAACTTTTATTGAACCTACTTGATAATTACCCACACACACCTTAGAAATAGGATTAATAGAAGGATTATTCTTAGTTTCAATGTTAAAGGTGTGATTTAAAGCACTGCCTATGTTGCTATCACTTTCCTTTCCCATGTTATCATTGCCTACACAAAATGTTACTTGTTTAAATTTGACATCTTCATGGGATTTATGTAATTTGGCTAATATTTTGTAAAACAAAATAGAATATCTTATTTTTTTAGACTATACAATGGTGGAAATTTTACTCCCTTTTAAGGAAGGACAATAATGACATCTATACTAGGTTTCATATTCAGGTTTATAACTACCTTGAGGGTATTTCAAACAAAATTTAGAATAACTCTTGTATAACTTCCTTCTAGAAGTACACTGAGGCTCATGTTCATAGATGGAAATATTTTGTATTCCATCCATATAGGGGATACAATAACTATTATGCCTTGGATGAAATCTTCCAAGTATCTGGATCTCCCTCTAATATGAAAAATTTATCATCATAAGCATACTTAACCACTTGACAAGTAGAGGAAGCTCTGGCTATCATCTAATTAGTCCAAGGTCTACCTAATACCATGTTATATATGGCATAAAAACCAAACACCATAAATTTAACTATTATATCTTTAATTCCAACTTAAATTGGCAACCGAATGCAACCCACAAAATATTGAGGTTTACCATTATAAGCATAGCAATGGCTTCTAGTAGAAACACTACTTTCTCTAGGGAATTTCAGTTTATCTATCAAGGATAATGACATGGAATATGTCCATTCCATTTATCAAAAAAATCCCTATGGACCATTATATCATTGTAAACTACTACTATCATCAATGGTGGACCATTAACCCTTGCTAATAATCAATAGAAATCATATTCTTCAAAGTAAAATTTATAACCAAATCAAGGCTAGTATGTGCATCATTACAAAGGATTTCTTCATGTGATTGAATATACTACTCTATATAAGAACCTATAATAGTGGACCTACTATTAACAATACTTAGTTTGGGAATATCCATCTCATTTACTAAGTCTCTTAATTTTTTCTTTGATAAAAATATGTTGTAAGTAATCTAAGTATCGGATTGTGCACGGACTTGTACACAACTCTTCAACAATATCCCTTGTCTTTATTTTGATCATCATTGCTTTCAATTATAGTTGTTTGGGGTAGGTGACATCCTATCATTATTTTTGTTAAGGATACTAATATCATTGCTTTAAGTAGCATTTTATGGTCTTACACTACTTTTGAAAATTATAGGCTCCTTAAACTGGGTTGAGGTCTCTCAAGAATGTTTTCTATAGTTCTAGAAATTTATGAATTTGTAATAGGTTCCTGGATGACCAAGGGAGGATTTGTAATTTTATCAATAATACCAACATTGATCATTGCATGAACTGGTCCTTTTTCTTTGTTTTTTTTTATTTTTTCTTCCTTAAAAAGGTTGTTTATTATAGATGGGTACTCCTAATAGCAACTGTAACTTGTTGTTCCAAATATGTAATCATTTCTCTTTATATCTCTAAAATGTTAACATACTAAGATGCATTTTATTGACTACATATGTACTCACCACTTGGACTATTTTGGGAAAATGCTTGATTAACTTGAGAAGTATTTTGAGAAGTTCTAGCTCTAGGGCTTTGATTTTGGCAATAATTACCAATTTAATTCTAATAATGTTGAATCCTTATTTGGTTGCCTTGATTAGATTCATATCCTTAATTTTGATGATTTTGTTGGCCATCTCAATTAAACCCTTGACCTTGAATTTGTTTCATCCCTTCCTATTTATTGGGATCTTATTTATCATGGTCAGGGGATGGGGTGTTATAGATACCTAACCTTTGATTGCAAGGATTACTAAACATTTTTTAGATATTATTTTTCCTTTCATAAAATAAAGCAATCCCATCATTGTTAATTTAATAAACATTGACATTAGGGCCAAAGGCTTGCCTAAGGTAAAACGTTTACAAATATTTACGAGTGGAATTATTATAACAATTTATTCCATGCCAAAAGCAAAAATTGTTAGCATCACACCATACAGGATCTTGAAACCTATCATTAATATGATAGTTTTTTAGCTTATGAAGTGGGTAGATTTTGAGAATATCTTCAAGTGTCCATTGAGGTATCATGTTCTCAATCTTAGAACCACCCCAATATTTAGTTACCATGTGAACAATAACTCCAATTATTTTTATTCCATGGGAGGTATCTTGAACATCTACATTGCAAACCTCATCTCCTACAACATTTTTATTAGATTTTTAGGTTTGAGGTATTTTTGGTCATCCTTCTATTCCCCATGTTCATATAGCTTTATTAAAGAAATTAAACCACATGGGTTATATTCTTGGAACATAGTTTGAAAAGAGGTTTAAGCTTATTTTTAAAAATAACAATAGTAACCTCTTCAAATAAATTCATATTTGCATGACATTTGAGTCTTTCTCACCTTTTACAGAAATCAATAACAAATTCATCAGGGCCTTTTTTAGTGTTTAAAAAAACATATATTGCATCTATAATAGTCATGTCATCATAAAATTATTTTTCATATTTATTAACAAAAGTATCTAAGGAATCAATGGAATGCTTAGGTAAGGATGCAAACCAATCAAGAGCATTTCCTACCAAAGCCCTAGTCATTAATTTCAGTAAATTTTTTTCATTGTGAAGCCAATCCCTATAATATGCTATGAACTTGTCAATAAATTTTTGGGGTTTATTAGTCCCATCATAGAATAACTTAGGCACATGCCTAGATAGGTAAATAACTTCCACATCAAGGGCTAGATATTGACTTTTATAATTTTTGAAATTTGGATCAATTGATGTAGGTAAAGCCTCCCAAGGGTTAGCCAGTGGAGGAGGAGAAGAAGGAGCATAGGGGTTTAATATTAAAGGAGGGATAACAAATTGAACTATAGGGTTTCCATTTACACTTAAAATTTAACTAAGATAACTCATAAAGTCTTGCATTTATTTACTTATTTCTTTCCTAGGAGCCTTTATTTATTTTTCATATCATGACTATGATTGTCTGGATAATAAGCCATATACTTTCTAAGGATAATCACATATATAGCTAGATGTTCATCATGAGGCTTAGAAGAATTCTTAGATTTGAGAGACTAGAATTTTTCCTATGTCATTCATGCATGTGTTTATATTTTTGTGATTGTTTCATGTTGGGGTGACTACAATCATGCAACGAATTTTTCATTTTGAGGTGATCGGAGTCACTGCAGGAAAGCTTCATTAAAAGGTGATTCAAGTTCATCATGATGCTCATATTTGTTTCCTAGCATCAAAGTACCTACAACTCTTTGTAACTCTTTGGTAGATCTATATGCTTCATCAAAGTTAATATTGAGGTCCTTTCTTCTTATGAATCAAAATTCTTATTAGAACTAATCCTTATTCCTAAGTTCATCATTACAAGCATCAAAAGAGGATGATTGATTTAATTTTGAAGCATAATAAGAGGGATAGACTCTTCTATTTCTATATTTTTTGGAAGAAGCTTCATCTTAGACCTAGTAGTCATTCCAATGCCATTGTAAGAACTTAAAGCAACCATAAGGGTAAGCAAAAAATCTACTCGAGAGAAATTAGGGTTTCACCAAAATATTCTGCCCATAAGCAAATAAGCTATCAAAAACCTTTATAACAAATAAAATTTAATTTTTGAAAAATCCCTAAGAGAATAAAAGCTATTACAATTTTTATTTATAACATAGGAAGAAGTAGTAGCCAACATAAAACCAATGACAACTAACCTACCAAGCCCTAGGGGGTAAAATGGAAAGAACATCTCAAAAGATAAATTTCATGTCGGGTTCACCAAAATGTTTGTGAGAAAAAGGGTATATATAATATAATTATTCAAATTAATACCAAATAAACTAATATGGTAAAGCAGTAAATTAATAATAAATACAAAAAAATATCCTAATTCAAGCATAAATAAATTTGAATCATTCAAGAAAAATTACACTAAAATCATCCATAAAAAGATAACAAGATAGGATAAATCCTAATGTAATAAAACATTATTCTTTGACACCTATGGAATCAAGGACCATTTAATTCAAAAAATAAAAAATCTCATTCCAACCCTATATTACTTGTGACATCACCACATTAATGAGATATCACACCTAGGATGTTTGTAGAGAGTTTGACCTGCCTTGGAAACTAGTCCTTGTATAATAATTAGTGATATTTGGTTGTGAACCTTAATAGAGTGTCTTTTCCTCCTCTATGGAAGGTAGAAAACTAGTGGTTTATGGATTTGGTTGTTGATGCAGGAGCATACAGTAGTGTAAGAGTGATCTTGCATCACCCAAAAAAAAATTGTAATTGTTTAATTTTGTAAAACTAGTAAAACTAGTAAAACTTGCAGGTGAATTTTGAAGGCCTTAGAGGCTGAATTTAAGGATTTTTAGCTAGCCTCAAGCCTTAGCATTGAGAGCTAAGGATTTTCTTGCTTATTTCATCTCGTGCTATTTCCAAAAATATCTCATGCAAGTCAATCGGAGCAACGAGCGCGAAGTTATGACCTTGGCAAATTGCCCCCTAAATTCAAATTTGAAATAGATGGTTTTAGGCGGGAAAAGGGAAATCTGGTTCAAAAGGGGGAAATTTTGAAATTGTAAGTAGTTAGTCTTTGTAAGCTCCATTCTCCTAAGCAAGGAAGATTAGAAAGCTTTTGGAATTTTCTTTGTTTTCTATTTTTCTATGGATTTTATGGTTTTGGTTAATGCAACTATGCTTTAGTTGTACCTACAAAGATAAGAGAGCGAAATAAAACAAAATAGGATGCATCATGTGGTAGAAATAGAGGAAAAATATTTAAAATAATATTATCAATGGTAATCATTAACAAATTAAATTATAGTTTATAAGAGTGAGTGAATGGCAATAGAATGGTCTATAGCATAGTGAGAAAATGAGGGTGTGAAGGGGGTATTTATAGTAGATGAAATTAAATAAATTTTTCTTTATAGTGGACAACTGATTTTCATACTTTTTAAGGTTATAAAATCATAACCATAAATCCAAATGAAGCATCGTTCAAACTCTAGGTGTAAAAACATGCTAAAATCATGAACATGCATAAAAAGCCTAAAAATAATAGAACAATTATGATCATCACTTAAAGTAATGATCATAGCACCATCAATTTTTTAGGGAGAATGCTTTGAGGTAAATGTGTCACAATGTCTCTTAATCCCACTCTATCCTTATTTTTTGGTTTTGAATAAGTAAGAAAGCAAAAATGTTATGAAATATGGCTAAAACATGGGAAATGGGTGAAGAAAGAGAACCAAAACCATCAGCCAACATGGCTCATTTTTGTCCTACCCAAGGTATAATAAAATAGTCCAACCATATCCCATAAATTGGAGGATGAGACTCTCCACCATCTACAAATTCAATTGTTAGTGCTCTTTGTACAAATATAGAGTGCATCACAAAGACCTCCACACCTCTTGTTAAAGTTGTAAAATTGGTTTGAAAACTTCTATTTACATTTTGATAGATGGTGGTATATCAAGTTGCATTAATAAAAGGTTGCATGGGGTAAATAATTGCAATATATGGACAAACTATCAACATTTTTATTTTGTTATAAAAAAATCAAGGGGGTCCTAATTTGATATTTTGTAAATTTTTATCACTAGGTACATTCTTTTTGCCTTTAAAAATTTGAATTTTTGTCTCCTCTTAAAATTTCAAATTTCAAATAAAGAATATTCCAAGTAATATCCCTTAAAAAGGTAGCAATCATTTCTTAGAAATTGTTGAACTGAGGAATTATCTTGAGTTATATTTTAATGATGTGCCCCAATTCTAGTTTCAATAAAGTTATAAGGAAGAGTCGGTGGCTCCTACAAACTTCTTGTTAGAAGTATTAGTACCTTATAATTACTTCTAAATATTTTTGTAAATACTTTGTAAATGGATGGTGTGAAAGAATCTTGTAAATTTTTATCTTTTAGTGTATCTAATCACTAGAGGCTTTTCATAATTGGGAGTCGTTGATAAGCAACACACCCCCACTGAAAAATGAGATTCCATCCTTAGAAAATTATGAACTTCCATTTTTGCAGCAGGGACCCTCTTGATCTTTTCAGGTTTTAAATCCAAATTTGCTTGCCTCCTTTTTAAAGTTGTGCTTTTTCTTGCATTTTAGCTGTGTTATCCAAGAATTCACTTTTTACATGCTAGAATCATTCATGCACAAGAAAATCTTGCACCGTTACCGAGAAAAATCAAGAAAACAGTTGCATAAATTCACTAAAAAATCAAACTTTCCATTTTTGGTAGTGTCGCGATATCGCGACACTTCCATTTTCGGAAATGTCGCGATATCGCGACAGGTAAGTCAAAATGCAGCTAAGTGCCGAGAAGGTCGCGATTTCGCGACATGTCGCGAAATCGCGACAGTTTTTTGACGAGAGAAGCAAGTCGTACGGAGGTCGCGATTTTGCGACAAGTCGCGAAACGCGACATGTCGCATTTTCGCGCGAGGAGAGAGAAAGTGGGCTGCAGGATGAAAAATCAGTTAAGTCAGAAACATGTTCCAAAATCGCGGTCAACGTGGTCAACGCATGCAGGTAAGGGAACTGTCGCGATATCGCGACGTGTTTTAAAATCGCGGCTGAAAATCAAGAAGCGTACGGAGACCAGGAAGTGTCGCGATTTCGTGACATGTCGCGAAATAGCGACTTGTCGTGTTTTCGCGGCCGACGAGGGAGGAAGTTGCCGATGCTGTCGGCGAGGTCGCGATTTCGCGACATGTCGCGAAATCGCGACATGTCGCGAGAATCGCGGCGGGAGAGAGAAAGTCATAGTTGACTCGAAAGTGCATTCCGGCGGGAAACGGAAGGCTTCCTGGGGTAGCGACACGTGTCAAAGCGTGAATGGGACAAACAGAAGCCGACATGCAAGCTTATTTTGCGGATTTAATCTGTTTTTAATGTTTTAAGCTTCGATTTAATTAAAATGCTAATCTAATGCATCTTTTTGTCTTTCATGCAGGATTCCACTGGCACTTACGGGACAACCGGGAAAGACCATAAAGGCGAAGATAAAGTGCGGATTTAGTCAAGGACCGCCATGCTAGGAGAGAAGCTGCCGGTAAATGCATTTAATGGAGATTTATTGCAGACTTGATAGCATGAAGACCATTTCAACTTCGGGATGGATTTGCGGAGATCGAATTGATGGAGAAGTGGTGACTCATCCGGCTCACCAGCAGATTTAATGGAGGCATTTATTTGCAGCTGCGAATGAATGCAAGTTGCATTTTATTTTATCTTCTCCATTTATGGCAGTGACTACATGATTTGCCGAAGGGTTAAGTTCTATTCGGACTTTGATTTTTAAATGGATTTTTATTGTAAAACCGGGGTCCTAGGGTTTAAGTGCGATAAGATTTAGGGTTTGAGCAAGATATTTTGGAAAAGATCAAGGTCTGTCCTGAGTCTATAAATACAAATTCTAAATGTAATCGCAGGAGGCGGAGACTTAGAAATAAAGGCTTATAAGCAATTTCTTGCAAATTTTGTGAAATCCTTTGTTTCTGGACTTGGAGTTGATGTGCTTTAGCTTTTATGTGATAGCATGGCCAGGAGCCTAATCTTTTGCGAGTGTGATAAGTGTATTTTCTTTTGTTATCCGTTCCATTTAAAGTTTGTTAGATATATCTCTGTAAATCTGCCATTGTCAAGATTAAATATCTCTGTTAGGCTTCAGTTGTTCTATTGTCTGCTAGGGGAAATTACAGATTTGAGGTTAAGTTTGTTCTAATTGCTCTGTCTTCACTGTGCGAGCTAGGCTGCCGGTGAAAGATACCAGTTTTAACCAGCTGCCCTTGGATTTATGATTTTCTGCTAGATCTGTTTCACTCTGCCTTGTGCTCTTAGTTGAAAGTGATCTTAGACTGACTGGACACTTTCTTCTGGGATTTGTTCTTTTGTGAAGCTGATAGCATAGATAAGATTGATAGTTTAGAGTTTTACAGTTTAAAGTCTGATAAACTTCTCTTTTCTGCCTTACCCTACCCTCTCTTTGCTTACCGTTAATGATCCATTTTTATTTTCTTTGTTTGCCTTTTATTTAAATCTGCTGACCCATGAGAGCTAGATCAAAGAATTCAAGTCAAATCTGATTGTCAACAACTTTTGCAACTATCGAACAAGTTCAGGAACCCCCTGTAAGGTAACAGAGCAGTCCATATCGAAATCTATTCCAGAAGTGGAAAAGAGTGAATTGCCATTCGACCCAACTCTGTAACTCGCACCTTGGATAACCAGCTAGATCCTAAAGATGAGTGGGATCAGTCCCGTGGGTGTCTCCGGAGCTTTCCTTGCCTTCATCCTTTTTCCCGGGGTGTGCATGAAAGCCGGGCCAACACCTAATTGGCGCTAGAAGGAGGGCCACAGAACATATGTTCTTAGTGCACTTGAGTTGAGAAATCCGACTATATGTGGAACTGTAAAACTGTATTTTATCCAAAGTCTGGTAGCCAATTTTCCCCTCCTCCTCAACCAACACCTAATTGGCGCTAGAAGGAGGGCCACAGAACATTTGTTCTTAGTGCACTTGAGTTGAGAAATCCGACTGTATGTGGAACTGTAAAGCTGTATTTTATCCAAAGTCTGGTAGCCAATTTTCCCCTCCTCCTCAGCCAACACCTAATTGGCACTAGAAGGAGGGCATGAACTCAGTTCAAGTGTTGTAAGGGCATAACAGCAACATTTGAAGGACCCACAGTGAACTCCAGACAGTTTTATAAATTGTCAGTACAGTTTTATAAATTGTCAGTACAGTTTTTAAATTGTCAGTGCAGTTTTTAAATTGTCAGTGCAGTTTTGTAAATTGTCAGTGCAGTTTTTGAAATTGCCAGAGAAGGCCTTAAGTTCAGTGGTTTGTTAAGAACAGTTCTATCATCACTTGCAGTTATCCAATTACAAATCAGAACATCACTGTCAGCCAAGTAATAATGGCAAATTGGTTGGGCTCCACAGCTTTGAACATTCCGGGTATAGCCCATGACTTGCCCAAAAGTCCAGAAAGGTATCTCCCCAGGTACAAACATGATGGGACAAGAACTGCAGAAGAACATCTGCTAGCTTTTAAAAATGCTTTAAGATTATTGAATATACAGCATGAAGATGTTGCCTGCAGATTGTTCCCGTTCACTCTCCAGGAGGAAGCTTATGACTGGTTTTTAAACCTCACCAGCAATTCCATTACTAGTTGGGATGATCTAGAGAAAGCTTTTATATCACAGTTCGGTGAAGTGATAGATCCCAGCATTTTATATCGGCAATTTTCCAAGCATCAAGAAAGAGTCGGGAGAAACCGTCGGGTCTTTCAATATGAGGTTCCAAAGAGCTTACGGTAGAATTATTGGCCATTACATCCCAAATGCAAATCTGGCCTTAGAAATCTACAAGAATGCATTGGATTCGGTGACCTCTATTTTCCTCAAGAGAGATATTAATATTACAACCCTGGCAGAGGCTTATAAAGAAGCCTTAATTCTTGAAAGACAGTTAGGGCCTCAAATTTTGAGCAGTCCTTTGATATCCTATGTTACACAAAACATGCCTGTTCCAAACCCCATTCCACATCATGAGTTAGTGCCAACATGTCATGCTCTACCCAAGGAGACTACGTTAACTGTCACATCCACTCAGCATGTGCAAAATACAGAGAAAAGTTCTGACAAGTTCAAAGTGCAGGTGCTTGAAGTGAACAGTTGTGATCTGGCACCACCCAAATCTGAAGTTTTTCCTGGTGAGTTAAATTTTCCTGGAAATCAAAGAAATATTGATATTTCTAGTTCACCCAAAAATAGTACAACCAGGGTTTCAGATTCTGTCACTTTTCCCGAAGAGACAGAAAGTCTTATACAGACTTCTGTGGATGAAATGCAAGATTTTCAACAGTTCAAAATGGACAGTTATGACTTGAAATGTGAGAGTCCAGAACTTAACAATGATCCTTCCTCATCAGAGGATGATGAAAGTGAGATTCAATCTCACTATGCAGAAGTAACTGAAGAGGATAACATCATTGAGGATATGAGGGAACTTAAAGCTGACATCACCCTCTATGAACTGCCTCAGATTGTTGGACAAAATATTAACTTGATTGAGGCTTACTCTGGACCACCTGTTGAATTTCAAGAAAATGAGGAAAAGATGGTAAATATGAATGTGGTCAGCCAACTTGGAATTGATGAACTGTCTCAACATAAGCCTGCAACTTCCGAACATAATGTCAAAGATAAGGCTATAAACCGTGTTGATGCGAGATATTGGAGTTTATGATTTGGAAACTGAAAAGGTGGAAACAATTATAGCCCTAATCAATAACAACAATGATGTTTGGACATTGCACATTGATGAGGTTAAGTCTAAGCAAGGCTCAGGTGAAAAGGAAAATTGTAAGCATTCTCCTAGAGGGATAAAAATTGAAGTCCTGGATATTGAAGCAGTGCAGCAACCACAAAATGTTCAAGTTGTTAAGAACCAGGGCATACAGATAAAACATGATTTCTTTCAGTTGTCACATCATTTTGAAAATGTGGTGGTCTGGGTCTGTCAAGGTTTTAAAGTATTTGATCCTGGGGTTTTTTACATTCAGTCCTTTTGAAAGAACTCTGCAAACCCTTTAATTAGAAGCATAAACATGTTATCATATGATTTGTTATTATATGATTTGTTTAATTTGAAGGAGTTGCAGATTTGTTTTTCAAATGGGACAAGGAAGACAGTAAACCCAAGTCTTTCCCAGATAGCAAATTTTTGAAGCACAGTCTGGAGTGCATTTCGTCAACAGGACTTGAAAGGTAATTTTTTTTAAATTACTTGCATGGTCAAATTTTTTTTAAAAGCACCATTTCTCTGCTTTCCCAACTGCTGCATTTTTTGAGTATGAAGGGAAGTTGTAACATATGTATGCATTGTAAATAAGCTTTGAAGTTTTTCAGTTTTATTTCTTTGTCGATGCAGTTTTTATTTCAATGTCTGTGCAGTTTTAATCTTTTTCAGTTTAATTTTAATGCTCTGCAATTTTAATTTATTTGTTTTTCAGTTTATTTCTTTGTCAGTGCAGTTTTATTTTTAAATGTCTGTACAGTTGCAGTTGCGGTTGCAGTTTATTTTATTTCAGTTGCAGTTTAGTTTATTTCAGTGCTGTTGCAGTTTAGCTTTGCTGCAGTTCAGCAATTTTTATTTGCTTCAGTTCTTTTAGTTTATTTCTTTTATTGCCTGTACAGTTTTTATTTTCTTCCCTGCTTTTCCTTTTCTTTGGCTGTCTGTTCAGTTTATTTTTTTTTCCCTTGCCTGTACAGTTCTGTGCTTTAGTCTGTACAGTTTTATTTTGTTTTTGCTTTAAGCCTGTGCCTGTCCTTGGAAGCCTGTATAAAGTCCTTTGGCTTCTGAAATTTTCTGTCCTTTGCCTTTGCTTGAGCAATCAATGAAAAGTCAGCCTGCTGAAAATTGTTTTATTCCTAGCTGATAAATCCTCAATCCAGTGCCTCCCCATTCTGCTCATTATTCTAATTGAGATAGTCTGCTTGCACTAAACTGTGGAACTATTTTGTTATCCAGGATGAAGGTAGAGAGATGATTGGATCTTGTGTCTTACTTGCCACAGTTGTTTTAATGATAGAAAAACTATTATGCTGTTTAGTTGGAAGAACTCCCGGGGAATCCAAGAAAATCTGGTTATAAGAGGGGACTATGGTTCATGCAATTATTTGGGTGTCACCAGAGGCTATCAATGCCTAGACTGAAACAGTTCCAGATTGATCAAATATTAAAAGAAAATTGTAATTTCTCTAAGGTCTTCCAGATAGTGATATATTTCAAAAAAAAAAGAGATAAGAAAAAAAGAAAAAAAGAAAAAAAAGAGTTATATGATCAAAAGAGGCAGCCAATATTAGATTCTGCCCTACAGTTGTAAATTGGGTCGTGTAAATCTAAAGGGTAACTCTGTCTAGACAGTAAAAAGCTAAACTAGTAAACGGAGCTCTACTCGGTTTCCCCTTTTACAATCTAGAAAAGTTGATTAATCCAAGTTTATCATTCAATTCAGTCATCCTTGAAGAAAGTTCTATACCTTTGTAATTGCACATCAGAAATCTTCCTTGAAGTAATCCAGCCTAGTATGTCCTTGGAAAATTTTAACAGCTGGCAGTTGGCAGTCAATTTATTGTGAAGAATGTCTGTGGCAAGGCATGATGCATGGTCTTTTTGTTTTGAAACCAGAGTCTTGGGTTCTAAAATAGTGCTACTATTTTACCCGCAGATATCGCCATTTGTTGATAAGCAACACACCCCCACTGAAAAATGAGATTCCATCCTTAGAAAATTATGAACTTCCATTTTTGCAGCAGGGACCCTCTTGATCTTTTCAGGTTTTAAATCCAAATTTGCTTGCCTCCTTTTTAAAGTTGTGCTTTTTCTTGCATTTTAGCTGTGTTATCCAAGAATTCACTTTTTACATGCTAGAATCATTCATGCACAAGAAAATCTTGCACCGTTACCGAGAAAAATCCAGAAAACAGTTGCATAAATTCACTGAAAAATCAAACTTTCCATTTTTGGTAGTGTCGCGATATCGCGACACTTCCATTTTCGGAAATGTCGCGATATCGCGACAGGTAAGTCAAAATGCAGCTAAGTGCCAGAAAGGTCGCGATTTCGCGACATGTCGCGAAATCGCGACAGTTTTTTGACGAGAGAAGCAAACTGTACGGAGGTCGCGATTTTGCGACATGTCGCGAAATCGCGACATGTCGCATTTTCGCGGCAGGAGAGAGAAAGTGGGCTGCAGGATGAAAAATTAGTTAAGTCAGAAACATGTTCCAAAATCGCGGTCAACGCGGTCAACGCATGCAGGTAAGGGAACTGTCTCGATATCGCGACGTGTTTTAAAATCGCGGCTGAAAATCAAGAAGCGTACGGAGACCAGGAAGTGTCGCGATTTCGTGACATGTCGCGAAATAGCGACTTGTCGTGTTTTCGCGGCCGACGAGGGAGGAAGTTGCCGATGCGCTGGCAGGGTCGCGATTTCGCGACATGTCGCGAAATCGCGACATGTCGCAGAATCGCGACGGAGAGAGAAAGTCATAGTTGACCCGAAAGTGCATTCCGGCGGGAAACGGAAGGCTTCCGGGGTAGCGACACGTGTCAAAGCGTGAATGGGACAAACGGAAGCCGACATGCAAGCTTATTTTGTGGATTTAATCTGTTTTTAATGTTTTAAGCTTCGATTTAATTAAAATGCTAATCTAATGCATCTTTTTGTCTTTCATGCGGGATTCCACCTGGCACTTACGGGACAACCGGGAAAGACCATAAAGGCGAAGATAAAGTGCGGATTTAGTCAAGGACCGCCATGCTAGGAGAGAAGTCTGCGGTAAATGCATTTAATGGAGATTTATTGCAGACTTGATAGCATGAAGACCATTTCAACTTCAGGATGGATTTGCGGAGATCGAATTGATGGAGAAGTGGTGACTCATCCGGCTCACCAGCAGATTTAATGGAGGCATTTATTTGCAGCTGCGAATGAATGCAAGTTGCATTTTATTTTATCTTCTCCATTTATGGCAGCTGACTGCACAGATTTGCCGAAGGGTTAAGTTCTATTCGGACTTTGATTTTTAAATGGATTTTTATTGTAAAACCCGGGTCCTAGGGTTTAAGTGCGATAAGATTTAGGGTTTGAGCAAGATATTTTGGAAAAGATCAGGGTCTGTCCTGAGTCTATAAATACAAATTCTAAATGTAATCGCAGGAGGCGGAGACTTAGAAATAAAGGCTTATAAGCAATTTCTTGCAAATTTTGTGAAATCCTTTGTTTCTGGACTTGGAGTTGATGTGCTTTAGCTTTTCTGTGATAGCATGGCCAGGAGCCTAATCTTTTGCGGAGTGTGATAAGTGTATTTTCTTTTGTTATCCGTTCCATTTAAAGTTTGTTAGATATATGTCTGTAAATCTGCCATTGTCAAGATTAAATATGCTGTTAGGCTTCAGTTGTTCTATTGTCTCCTAGGGGAAATTACAGATTTGAGGTTAAGTTTGTTCTAATTGCTCTGTCTTCATCTGTGCGAGCTAGGGTCGCAGGTGAAAGATACCGATTTTAACCAGCTGCCCCTTGGATTTATGATTTTCTGCTAGATCTGTTTCACTCTGCCTTGTGCTCTTAGTTGAAAGTGATCTTAGACCGAGCGGACACTTTCTTCTGGGATTTGTTCTGTTGTGAAGTCGATAGCATAGATAAGATTGATAGTTTAGAGTTTTACAGTTTAAAGTCCGATAAACTTCTCTTTCTCGCCTTACCCTACCCTCTCTTTGCTTACCGTTAATGATCCATTTTTATTTTCTCGTGTTTGCCTTTTATTTAAATCTGCTGACCCATGAGAGCTAGATCAAAGAATTCAAGTCAAATATGATTGTCAACAACTTTTGCAACTACTGAACAAGTTCGGGAACCCCCGTAAGGTAACAGAGCGAGTCCATATCGAAATCTATTCCGAAGTGGAAAATAGTGAATTGTCATTCGACCCAACTCTGTAACTCGCACCTTGGATAACCAGCTAGATCCTAAAGATGAGTGGGATCAGTCCCGTGGGTGTCTCCGGAGCTTTCCTTGCCTTCATCCTTTTTCCCGGGGTGTGCATGAAAGCCGGGCCAACAGGAGCCAATAAAATATATTTATCCTATGAGAAATATGAAGAGTCATATATCTTGTGAGTTTGATAAGATAGAGTTTTAGTGAAATTAGAAAGGTCTAGAGTCTTGTGAATACGAAGAGTCTCATGTCCAAGTTGTATATATTAAAGAAAGCATTGTAATGGGTATCAAAGAAGCTTTGCAATACATTGTATTTTTTTTGGTAGATAAGATACTGTAGCAATACATTGTATTTGAATAGCTTAAGTAGATACTTTTTTCAATAATATTTCTAGTGAGTTTTATTATTATCATGGATTGAATGTATATTAGTGTGTGAGAATTTGAACTTGATATATTGTGAGAAATTACTTAATTTCTAATAGTGGTGCTAGAGTCACTATTGGGAAAGAAGAATTAATATTGTGTGAAGAACTATTATTGATAGTAGCAATGCTAAACATCTTGTGGAAGAGAGAGAGCAACATTTGTGTGAATCATGATTGTGTGCAATATTGAGGAGGATATGTCCAAGGAGAAAATATTTCCAAGGAGTAGACGTCCAAAGGTAAGAGACACCCAAGGAACAAACACTCAAGGATATTATAAATACATGAACATGCAAGTAGACAGATGGACAAAAGAAGAATGTTGAGTGCATGAAGGATACTATAAAATATTATGGAGGTGCCTCTCAAAGAAGAGCAATGTAAAATTTTGAATAAGAATGAGTAGAAAATTATAAAATATTTGATAGCCCCTAAGGTAAAGTTAAAATAGTTTGGAGAAGCTATTCTATAGGAGGAGGACATTGGAAAGTGCATCGAAATGCAAGACACCAAATATGAAGTCATTAGAATATTATAGGACATATTGCATTAGAGACTAAATCCAAAATGAAGGCCTATGAAGTGAAACACTTTAATGATTAAAGTGCCATTGAAAATGTCCCAAGTAAATGATTTATTGAATTAACACCTTTTAGAGATTAAAAATATAAAAAGCAAAGGCTAGTAAAATAAATATTTGGCAAAATTTTAAAGTTACAATGTTTATCAATAATCTAAAGTTTAAGATAGGGGATAAGACCAAAAATATTTTTAAAAATGATGATACAAGTGGCATTTTAGAATATTAGGGGTATTGGTGTAACACAATAAAATTTTAAGCTCTACTTGAGATGAAGAACTTTCTAGTTACTATAGAATCAAAGATGATAATATTGGCCCAAGAGGGCCTAATAGGGGTGCCTATAGATCCTCTCTCAAATATATTTATTTTATAGATTTGTTGAAGGAGAAATCTCAAAAAAAGACTAAAGAAGAAAAAGAAATGTTCTAAATATATTCTTTGTAGCTTCTAGAATATATCAACACCTCAAAGAGTTAATGGATGCTTTTTGTACTTTGAATCAAGACCAAAGATCACCATTGAGAAAAGTATAGTAGAAGAAACAATATTATATAGAGCAAATAATTACCTGATTTGTAAATTCATGGGTATTTTCCCTTCCATATTTTTTTTGCATTCATGGGTTTGACAGAAGTAGGAGCCTCTTGGTGAGTATTCTTTGTTGTTTGTTAGTAATGGATATTTTATTATTATTTTTCCTCATTAGCTCATAGAAATAGGATATTTGAATTAGAAAAGAGGAATCATGGCCCAACAAGATTATTTGTTCAACCCTAGATAATGGGATTTGATCCCTTAATTGAATCCACCATTGTCCTAGTTTGGATCTAATTGTATGCAATCCTAATGGATTTTTGGAGTGAGTAGGTATTGGAAATCATCGATAACTTGGAATATATTTGGGTTTCTTTCAAGATACAATGGAAGGAAACACAAATTTTTATGCTAGATTATGCATGGAAATGGATTCCAGTTAGCCTCTTTTGTTAGAGGTGGAACTTAAACTTGGAGGACTATCTTATATTCAACAAGTATATTGAGAGGTGTTTCCATTAAGGTGTATAATTTACCATAAATATGGGCATTTGGCCTAGTACTTCATAAAAAATATAATCATAGAAATGGAGGCTCCTTTTAGAATGTCAAATATTCCTAAGGAGGGTAATTATATAGTCACTAAAGGAGAATCCAACACTTATAATAGAGGACAATCAAATGGAGATGATTTTGAACAACCAAAGAGAATCCAAAATTAAAAATATAGCAAGGATAAAACCTATCCTAAGCCCTAAAATACATATGATATCTTCAAGACATAGGTGGAGAAGGAAGAAGAACTCATGGAAGGAGTGGATGGGTATAATAAAAATAGTAATAGTCATGTTCAAACCCCTCTTTCAACTCCTATCCTAGAGCAGGTAATAGAGTGCAATAAGTTATCATAATCAAATATGGTAATGGCATTGATAATGAATAACTAGAATAAATCATGAGTATGGCAAACAAGAATAGAGAGAATACAACTATGGGGATCATCCATGTGGAGAAGATATCAAAGAATATCAACTCTTAGCCAGTGGGTAGTGTTGGATCCTAAAAAATCCAATATTTGGTATACCCCTAATTTTGAACTTCAGTATATCTCATAAGATCTTATCACTAGATTAAGTTTATATTATCCATTATTCCATGTATTTAAAGTTTTAATTCTTTAAAAATAGTGTATTTTTTATGTGCAAGTCTTTTGATATAGTTTATAGAGTTAGCTCTTATTTATCTTAATAAGTCTACTAGTTAGTATTTGTTTTTTAGAAATTTTAAGTCCAATGGAAGACACTATAACATGTTTTGATTAGTAAATTTATAAGCCTTGTGTAATTCTTCAAATCAAAGTATCCTAGTCCCATGTAGAGCTTCTCCTATTTCGATTAAAAACCATGCAATTTTCTTCATCTCCAATGGTTCACATCAGTCAGCAAAGACAAAATCAACCCGAATCATTCAATATACCCTTCTAACCATACCTCCATCATGGTCATATTTTCTAAGGTTTAAGGGTCAAGTATTTGTAACATTAAAATTCACCCCCATTTGATTCTCTTTCCTATAAAGCCTAATATTGGTGATAAATTTCTTTAATAAATCTCACTCATATTCCATAAGGGTCTATGGTCTACCTTTATATATTGATCACCACCAAATATTTATTATCCATCGATTTTCCCCATAAATCTCATGGCACATTTTGATTAAACATCTATTAGCTCTTATTATAATTAGGGTACCATAATCATCCCATGAATCTAATGAAGATTTGAGTCATTCAAGGTGCCCAATGAATAATACTCTTTTGATCTGTGTTGACTCACCAAAGTTTTTATTAAATCCTTAGAAGAATGAGCGGCCCGTGTTGATTACAAGGTCAAAAATATATGGTGCACTTTCATTCGTGAATGAAGACAAAATAACTCTTTTGAAACATGTGGCCTATATCCACCCATGAATATAAATATCTCCTTAGATATGTGTGGTCTACATTGTTTGATACTCAAATAATGAATGGCCAACATTCTTTCAAGACTCCTAAGTCAAACAACTATGAATGGAACACATGGAAAGCACTGAAAGTGCATGTAAAAGACAAAGGAATTTGACCATATAGAATGAGGACAAATGGCTTGTACCCTGAAGATCAGTTAAAATATGTAATGAAGGGCACTTGAAGTCTTAAAATAAAATAAAAAATTCATGTTATTTCTCATAATGGAAATGGGTGTCTAGGGTTCATCGATAGATTCTAGTAAAAGTAAACAAATAGCAATGAACTACCTATGATCATTCGAGCTAAGATCTATGGTTTATATTTGAATAACTAATAAATACTAAGTTGATTTGACTTAGAAATTGATTGGCTCACCTAGATCCATTATCAAGAAGCAAGTAAATCATATTTTTCTAATCAAAAGGAAAATTAAAATTGTGAGCTAAGGCATGGAAATAAATCAATGGCTTGAGTAGATTTTGGAAGCATAGAAAATTATAGGGATTCAAGTAAATACAAGGATGCATAAATATAGTTAGTGGATGATTTAGAAGACTTCTAATGGCTAGAATCAAGTGGCTCACTACAAAAAAGACACAAAAATAGAGAGATAATATCTAAGGTCCAAATTTAATACAGATGTAGTCTACTAAGAAATCCAAAGACTAATAAACTTCCCATCATCAAGACTAGATCTAAACAGGTCAAATAAAATAAACTACTTATAAGCCACCATAGAAATACTGATGCAGATGCAGCTATATAGAGGGATCAGATAGAGGTAGTTAAAATAGAATGGGCCATTTTTAAATTATAAATAAGAGCTACATCATCTGAATAGATGATCAAGTTTTGCATAGCCAAATTTTTCCAAATGTATAGCTAAGTTCCCTTGTCCTTGTCAATTGTATTTTTCCTATATGTCTTTTATTTTAGCCATATCTTATTCTTCTCCCTCATTGTGAAGGTCTTGCTAAGAAAGTATCCAGTTAACTGAGATTATTTCCAATGCCTAGTTTAGAAGCTAGGACGCTTTTTGTTACTACTTTTAAAATGAAGAGTAAAGGTTCTTTGCTACATCATTTGAATGGAAAAAACTCTCTGTATATATTTTATGAGATTTGGGTTACCCATGTGACATACAAAAATCCTTCTCAAATTGTAAAAATATTTTGATATTAATACAAATATCGGTTTCTCCTTTGTACAATTTGATGTTCAATTATGTGTGTACCACATTTACATATTGCATTATTTGAATGTGTAATGCAGACTCTGTCACTGATAAATTTAATTATGTTTGTTACATTATTTGAATAAACGTAATTGATATAGTTCTATATTTCTCTTTATCACTTTTTCATTGAATGTCAAAAGCTTTGCTACAATTTCCCAATGGAAAAGGCACCAATCTACTAATAGGGTATAATTAGAGGTTTTTATAAATCTTGATTATAATATTTAATATTTTAAATTTCATTATAATTTGGTTGATCATCAACATGTATGTTATATTATAGGTTGAACTCCAAGGTTTCCTTACCGTACTCAGTCTATCTGAAGTCATTGTGATAATTATTTCCCAACTTAAAGAGGTGGATTAACTAGAGTCCATAGTGTTTATTGGATTCAGATAATTCTACGACATGATAAATCTAAGGGATGCAAATTTTTTTCTAATAGGTAGAAAATTAAATAAGGAATTTATAGCATATCAAGGATACAAACTAGTCATTGAGGAATCAGTGAGGAAAATAGATTCATACTAGTCTTAAGGTAACCAATGATTATAAAATTATGAAATACTAGGGTTTAAATAATAGAACCCATAAATATATTTTTAGAATACTCTTAGAGAAAATCAAAAGATTATTTTTCTTATTTAGAAGACCAAAATGTCATTGAATCTCATGTATAAATTAGTAAATAGACTTTGGAGGGGTTTTGGTCATATGGAAGTGGTTGTCCAAGGGGTCTCGAGGGGGATAATTACCTTTTTTACTCTCTTGTGTGGGTTACAATATAACATATATATTGGAGGGGTGTCCTCACATCCCATTTTAGGAATAATATGATAGTTGGGCAAGTTTTAATCACAAATTTCTATCGAGCTCAAAACCTAGATGGTCATATTCATCAATAGAAAGTGGTGCATTATATGAGAGTCTTGAGGAAGGAGTTAGACTAAATTATTGCTAGGGATTTTATTGCTAAGTTATCATCCAGATATCAATAAGGGGAATTCAAATTTGGACTAAGATATTTTCTTATGATTGCCTAGGTCCATGTATTCACTTGGTGGATATTAAATGTCCTAGAACCAACTATACTTATAATAATAAGAGGAAGGACCATATAGTAGGAAGGTGAAGTTAGATTATTTTCTAGTTTTAGAGGAGACATTTATGAAATGGAATCTAAAATTTCAATTTTTAGAAGATTCGATCTCATATCACTTTCCCATTCTATTGGAGGGGGGATCAAGATGGGGCATCAATAATAACCATTCAAATTTGAAAACTTTTGGTTACAAAAGGAGGAACTTCAAAAGAAAATTCCATAGTGATGGGAAGAGAGACACCCAAAATATGGGACAACAATGTTTAAACTCCACAAGTAGCTTCATTATGTCAAGTTTCAACTAAAATGATGGAGGAAATCTAACAAGTCAAAATTCTAGGCCCAAAGAGCTATAATGGTGGTCATATGGGATGAGGTACAAAAAATCTTTAGGGAATAAACAATTACAAATAAAATCAAAGAAGAGGACAATGAGTTGCATAAAGCAATTGAGTACATTGATAACCAATAGGAGATCTACTAGAAATAGAGAGTAAGAACCACTTTTTTACTGGAAGTTATAGAAACACCAATTTTTTCCATTAGCCTACTTGTACTAGAAGATAACACTCCACCAAAAAAGGGATTTAATGGTGGTTATAAACCACCCTTAAAGATATTTAAAGGTAGTTATTAAACCACCATCTATGAGGGTATTGTAAAAATTTTATGATCTACGACGATGGCTAAAAAGTACCTCAAACAACTACTTTTTTAGGGTCTAAGAGGGCAGTTTAAAACCACCCTCTTAGGACTACATGGGTGTTGGAACCACACTTCGAGGACTAAGATAGTGGTTTTAAACTACCCTCTTATGTTTATGATCTCTTCGACCTAAGAGGGTGGTTTCAAACTATCCTCTTAAGTTACCCTAATATGGTGGCTATAAACCATCATATTAGGGTGACCTAAGAGGGTGATTTATAACCACCCTCTTAGCTCTAAGAGGGTGTTACCATACTCTTAGGGTCTCACCTAAAAATATATATAAATAATGCAAGAAAATAAAATCTGAGCTTTGGCAGCTTTGGAAAGGCAGCAAAAGATAGTTATGGGATCAAGCTAGGCCACTGCAAGTTGAACATCCCAAAACTTGTCTTGAGCTACGATATCAATTTTATTATGGGATTAGTTGGCTCTCATTGAAGTGATATGATGATAATGCATTATTATTTTACTTTTTTTTTTTGGTAATTATTATAATAGAATAACAGTGGGTTTTTATAGAGGATCCCAAAACCTTATATACAAAATCAGCCTTGCTAAATAGTGCTTCATGCCTCTTGGTTGGAAAAATAAACCTGTATGCAGAAAAAAACAAAAAGCTGCTAATTTCCCGAGGGCTACAAGTAAAGCATTTTTGCCTAATTATCCTGGAAACCATGGCCATTATAACTGGGAAAACAAAAACTAGCTGGAGAAGTTGGACCATCGAAAAGCAGAAGAAGACAGCCAAGAAAACTACAAAAAATTCTCCCATACCTAGGAAATAACTTTCCACATTTCTGCTTCCCCGGAGGTAGAATTCGAAGCATACATGTTGGATAGGATCCAATAAAAATGACTAGACTGAAACAAACTGTTGAAAATCCTGCTGGAAAATTTTTGCCCTGGCCCAAATGGCCACTCTGTTTAGTCTTCTCACATCCAGGATTTCATCCATACGGTTTGAGGTTCTTCTTACTTCCCTTTCCCTGTTGGAAGGGAGGTTTTGGGATAAGTGCATCACCCATCAAAGAATCGGAGTCATCCTGAAATAGCAACTGTTGGCTTCCATTTGCAACATCAGCCGCAGTTTCTTTGTCTCTCTTTTCCTTGTTGGGGGACGGCCCTACTTCCTTTCACTACCAAAATCCACCCCTCGCTTTTGACTCCTCGTAATTCGAGGGCTAATATTACCAGGCTGGTAACCTCTTCTTCCTAGCAGGTAGTCTTCCAATAACTTTTGTGCCTCGGGAGAGTTTCGGTCATAAATTTTGGGTGAATCTGCCTGTGTAGTGATAAGGGGGGGGGGCATGTTCCTTTTCCTCTTGTGGTCCTAGTTGGGGGCGCCCACCACACTGCTCGGAGTTTGGATGAGTGGTGATTTCCTCTTCTAGTAAGGAGGATTCGAGATGGTCCCTGGATGGACCTAGAGATTCATGGCCTTTCACAAAAGGGTGCTTCGTCTGACCTTCACCGTGCTCCAAAGGGTTGCAGGGATCCCGCTCCTTCTTCCTTGGCTTTTGGAGAGGACAATTGGACTGAAGATGCCCTTGAGAACTACACTGAGGGTAGAAAGCTGGCCTGTTCTCATAAACAATAGCTTGCTTGTGTAGAAAAGTACCCCCAGATCACAGAGTAATGGAGGATGGGAGGTCCATCTCCAAGTCCACCAAAACACAGAACTAGGCTTGGAAAAATCTAGTTCGAGCTCTGGTGGGAGGGTCTAAAGTGATCAGCTCCCCGATGGACCGAGCAATACCTTTGATTACATTTTCATGCCAGCAAAAAAGGGGAAGACTCAAGAGCCTAACCCATATTGGAGCAATGTTGATATTCTGGGTATCGGGGTTAAAGTCCAAACCCCACTTCCTTAGAAAGAGACTCCTATGGCCCAAGAACCAAGGCCCTCCAGCCAGGATTTTATAGTAGTCCTCCTTGTTGCTTAGCCTAATCATGAAAAAACCTTGGGTTAGGGCAGCCAGCTCTAAGTGACCAGAGGTCTGCCATTTGCCAGACGCCCACTTGCGAATGGTCTCCATGTTGGGACGACCACCAATAAACTTACCAATGAGGGTAAATTTTTTGAAATCCACACATCTTGAGAGAATTTTCGTCGGGATGTCCAACTCATCCCTGGATGAAAATAAATCCTTGGAGAAGAGCCTGCTTAGGGTTTCAGATGCCACTGCCAAAGCATATGACTTTTGAGGTCCATCTCCCTGTTTGTCTGGTGGATCCTTTTCGTGACTTGGCAAGGACTCCTCGACGTCCCCAGACTCTGTTTGCCCTCCCTCCACCCTGTCGAGACCCTGGTTCGACCTGTCGACACTCCCGTGCTCTCCCAAAATAGCCTTCTCACCCACCGTCATCCCCACCCTCCCAAGAAACCCTAATTTCATCGCTCCCTCAACCCTATGCCCATTATTATTTTACTTATTTCCAAGCAAACATAAAAAGAATTTATGAATGCACATTGTAATGTTTTTCATATTCCTTCATAATCTCAAGCTTTGCATAATGTTTCATAGAGCAAAGGCACAACATGAATGCATACAAAAAAGCTCTTATAGTCCTTCATAGTCCTGATGATAGCACAACAGACTTATATAATATTTCATAAAATGAAATGCACACAATAATATTTTCAAAATCTCATGGGTGGATGAATGTATGACAATACAACAAGCTTTGTATGCACATAGCCAATAACAATACTTCACTATAAATCAAAAATTATTTCCCTATGAAATGAATACAACCATTCATCCTTATAAATAAATATACATGGTAGTACTTTATGAGGTGATATTTCTTTTCTATAAAACAACAATTCTTTCCTATAAAACGAATACACAATTTTTCATCCTTATAAAGAGATATACACAACCATACTTTATAAAACTACAAGCCATTCATATTTGTGAAGAAATATACGCAACAATTATTTTCTATGAAATGAACATAGAGCCATTCATACCTATGAAATAGAAATTCTTTTCTATGAAGGAGTTTTGAAAGGATCTCCAAACCTTGTACAAAAGAGACAAAACCCCATCTAAAAATAGGGATCCAAAATTACTTACATCCTATAATAATCAAGGAATAGCCAATTAGAGGAGTTACCCCTTCCAAATCCAAACCAATACATATGTAAGACCATACATAATTTAAAAATTAAAACAAATTGAAATCAAATCAGGATGTCAGTGATAACCAACCAAACATAGATCAGTAGCAGGACTTGAACCATAAACTAAGCCATGAACCAGTTGCATGCTCCCCCATGAGGTCATTTATTTTCTAGGTCTACCAACCCATCAGGAGAAGAATTTCTTCCACATTGGAGATTTTGGCTTGCATGGAGGAAACATTAGCTTGGAGATATGAAATCTGGTACGAAAACCCAAAAACAAGCAATGCCCCCAAGTTTTGCAACCAAGTCATCAACAAAAACTTGACCAGAGTGGCTAATTATATATGATTTCATTATTTAAAGAAGCAATATCCACCAAGAAATTATCCCACAACACCACTAAACCATTTTGAATAACTTCTTTATTAGCCAATAGATCGGTCGCTTGATTACCTTCCTTATATATATGCTTAAACTGAATCTCTTCCAAATTTTGGATGTATCTCTAAAATTCCAGAAGAAGGTTTGAAATAGTCTAGGTAGGATATTGAGTCCCTCTTGCCGTATTTATAATATTAAGGGAGTCCCCTTCAATTATTAGTTTCCTGTAACTTATACAATCCAATAGAGAAACTCCTTGGAATAGGGGCCTGGATTCAATGAAGTGACTGGTTTGATGGCTTAGATTATTAGAAAAGACTAAAATTATCAAGCCATCATGGTTACTTACAATCCCTCCAATACCTGTAGGACTAAAATTCTCTTTAGATGCATCATTGAAATTCAACTTCATCCAACCAATTGGTGGTGGCTTCCAATTAATCCTAGCTCTATCTAGAGGTACAACAGGTTTTAATGGGTGAGGATTATCATTAAATCTAGGATATCTCTCCACTAATCATTCCTGCTCTATAGTTACAACATTCAAATTTAGGTTTCTAATAATCTCCATGGAAAAGAAATTGTCTGCAAATCCATAGCTTTAGCCGAATGATCAACATCCTTAAATGCCCTTGAGTTTCTTTCCTTTCAAATCCACCACCAGATATGAGCAAGGCTGAATTTCCAAAACCAATGAAGATGGAGATATAGGAAGGGAGAAACCCTTTGGATCAGCACATCCTCTAGGTTCTTCAATAACACCCATTAGATATTCAAATATTTGAAAAAGTAGATGAAAACCTCCTACGATAAAGGACAACTAAAAAGAATATGGATCGATGATTCCTCCATGTTTTTGCACAAGAAACAAGCATTAGGTAAAATCATATCTCTTTTTTTTAGATTGTCTAAATTTAGAAATTTTCCTTGTATGACCAACTAGAAGAAAATGCTGATTTTTGAAGTCAGTCCTTTTAGCCAAATTTTATTTATCAAAAATCAAGGATCAAAAGGACCATATGCTACAAAATAAGCTGACTTGATAGAGAATTTTCCATCCTTCTCTACTCCCCATATGAATATATGCAAAATTTATCTTCCAGGAATTATAATCCATTTAATGATATTAAAATTTTTATCAAATGCCCTCCTTTCCTCTACAAAATATCCTAGGAAGCCAAATGGTTTCCATCAGGGGTGGTCTTTATTTCTTTTAATGAAATAACAAAATTTATTCCCCAAAAAATGATCTATAATTGGTTTTACTAAAACCATCTCTGATATTGACTCTAGTGGAACCTCAATTACCTACATGTTACTCTATAAGTTGATATACCTACCATCTCCCAAACACCACCTACCCTCTCTATAGATATTCGATCTGCACCAAATCAGGCTAGACCATAAATCTGAACCCTAGAGGGATAACAGGTCTCTAATATACTACTTCCCATCATTTATGTATTTGGCTTTAACAATATCAACCCATCCCATTTTCTCCTCTTGAACCAGTCTCCAACTCTGCTTGGAAACAAGATATTTTTCATGGACTTCAATCTTCTAAGGCCTAGATTTCCCTCCTTATTACATACTTGATCCCACACTACTAGATGAAATTTCTTTTTCTCACTTTCTCCTGACCAAATAAATAAGCATTGGATCTATTCTATTCTTTCAATAATATTACCCAAGATTCAAAATAGAGAAAAGGAATATATTGGGATGCTTTGAAGGGTGGCATTAAATAACATCAATTTTCCTGCTTGGTTTAGGAGAGCCCCTTTCCATCTTGTAAGATTTCTCTAGAAACATTCCACAACCAATCCCCACATGGATAATATTGAAGCCCCAAAAGAAATTGGCATCCCCATGTAGACTAAAGGGAGATACCCATATTACATCCTAGAATATCCACAATCCTCAACTGCATTGCTCGAGGAGTATGATGAAAAAAATAACACTTTTCTTGAGATTAACCTTTTGACCCATCACTTGTTCATAATCTTCTAGAATACTTATAACTAATTTTTCTTGTGAAATTGAAGCTTGAAAGGATAGAAGAGTATCATAGACAAATTTATGATGGGATATGGTACTGATGGGTGTAGTCAACTTAAGCCCTACAATAGAATAGTCATCTTTGATGGCCCACCCCAGAGGTTCTACCAACAAAAATAAAAAGTTATGGGGACAATGAATCTCCTTGATGAATTCCCCTATAACTCCAGAAATATCCTATTGAAGAGCCATTCACTAGAACTAAGAACTTAGCTAAAGAGACACATGATTTGATCAAACTTATCCACTCTTTACTAAAGCTAAATTTATGCAATACTTTGAAGAGAATATCCCAATCAATCTCGTCGTAAGCTTTATTCATATCCAGCTTGAGCAAGATCCCAAAATTACTGCTTTTGGTCACTGAATGAATGATTTCATGGACTGAAATGATTCCATATAGAATTTACCTCCTAGCCATAAAATTTCTCTACAAGATATCAGTGATGCCTAGTAATAAAGGTTTCAATATGTTCACCAATCTACTTATTGTGGTGCAGTGGTAAATGCCCTGGGTGCTGGTAGAGGTCGACCCAGGTTCCATTCCCCTTGTCTCCATCCTGCAGATATATGGTATAGTTAGGAATGTCCTATGTGTTGGTAGAGGCCGAAAAGGCTCCATTCCTCCTATGCCCAACCTGTTGAAAGTGGCACCTCGAAAGGGGTGTTTTCCACTATAAATTAGTTTTGGATACCCCTGCCTCCTTGGGTCTTACCCGAAAGTGGCATCCCTTTTGGGATGTTTTCCACAAAAATAAAATAAAAATAAAAATATGTTCACCAGCATTTTGTCAAAATTTTTAAAATAGTATTGCACAGATTGATAGGCCTATAAGTTGTAAAATCCTTAGCATCAATCATTTTAAGGATAAGCACAAAAAATATAGAGTTGACATCTCAAGGGATACATTTAGAATACTAAACATATTTGATGGCATCACAAATCTCTGGCCCCAAAATATGCCAAAAATTTTGAAAAATAATTGGGGGAAACCCATCAGGTCTCAATGCTTTGAGCCCACCCATTGCAAAAATTGCTTTACTAATTTCATCATATAAAAACAGAGTATCCAAAATATTATTCATATCTGCAGAGACCAGAGGTGGTATGTTATTCAATAAGTGAGCTTCAACCTGTTGATTTTTTGTTGTGGTGGAACACAAGAGGTCCTTAAAAAAATTTATTGCCTCAAATATAATCTCTTCAATATCTTCAAAGAGTTCTCCATTTTATTTCGTAATCACCATGATCCTATTATTACTCCTATGCCTCAGCACAGTGGAGTGAACAAAATTTGTTTTTCAATCACCCTCCTTAACCCATACATCTCTAGATTTTTGCCTCCACATAATTTCTTCCTCTGCTAGAACATTATGGAGCTCCATGAAAATAGATAGTTCTTACCTCTTTAATTCCATAGAGTAACCCTAAGTTTTAGCTATCTATTCAACCTTCTGCAATTGGTTGTGAATCTCCATCTTTCTGGCATCAATATTTTTAAAAAAATTTCTTATTCCAATACTTTAACTTTACCTTTATAAATCTCAAATTGGAGGCTATTTTTTCCATTTGAGAACCTAAAAACATGTGGCTCCACCATTCCTCAATGTTGTATTCTAGACTAGGGTGTTGAATCCACATTGCTTCAAATCTAAATGGCAAGGGAAATAAGACCAAATCCTATGTCTTCCCAAGCAAAATTGGATTGTGATCTGAGGCCAGCTTAGGGAGAGATAATAAGGATGCATCACCAAAAAATGGGATACCTTTTTTAGACACCAGCATTCTATCTAGACTAACCTGAATGTTTTGACTCCCAATTTTCCTATTACTCCATGTAAATATTGACCCTTTTAGATCCAAATCCATAAGCTCCTAAGAGCAAATAAAAGAGGTAAATTTATTCATGTTATTGAGCATCGGGGTTCCTCCTTTTTTATCAGATAGATATAAGGATGTATTGGAATTGCCCGCCAAAATCTAAACCTCTCCTTTAAAATGTTCTCTCATAGAACCAAGGAAATACCAAAGCATGGTTCTAGAGGATCCCAAATTTGGGGCATAAATATTCAAGATTATCCATTTAAATCTTGATTCCTTAGAATAAAATAGGATGAGGATCACTCGGTTAGATATGAACACAGTCAACCCATCAATGGTTTTATGATCCCACATGCACAAGAGACCCTTTGAGACACCATTAGTCGAGTTAGATATGAAATCATCCTCCTTCCAAACCTTCCTCTTAACTATATCAACTCTACTATTATCCATTTTTGTTTCTTGTAACAAAATTATATTTGGTTTAAAATATTTTCTAATGGATTCCAATGCATAATATTTAGGGAGCCCATTAAGTGTTGAGCAAGGTGCAGCGACAATATTGTCATTGTTGTCAACACAGTCAGATAGATCGGTTGATGCAGTGAACAGGAGTTCAGAGGTTATTTAGAGTATGTACAGTGATGTTAAATGCTTATGAGGATGTTTTTGATGTTTGGGTGAAGTTGTTATAGGTTTTTTGTGCAAAGTTGAAAAAATTATCATGTTGTGGCTGCTCCACAACATACTCCAAAATTGGGGACCCACATTTTTGCATATTTTCCAAGAAGACCGAAGTGGCCCATATGCTAAAGATCAAAGAAAAAGCAAAACACCGCAAGGAGAAAAAAAGTGTCACGATATCGCGACATGTTGCATTTTTGTGGTCCAAAGCAAAGAGAAAAAGCAAGGAAAAAAAATGTCACGATATCGCGACATGTTGCATTTTTGTGGCCAAAAGAGAAGAGAAAAAACAAGAAAGAAAAAGTGTCGTGATATTGTGACATGTTGCATTTTCGTGGTCCAAAGCAAAGAGAAAGAACAAGAAAGAAAAAGTGTCGCGATATTGCGACATGTTGCATTTTCGCGGTCCAAAGCAAAGAGAAAGAGCAAAGAAAAAAAAGTGTCGCGATATCGCGACATGTTGCATTTTCATGGTCCAAAGCAAAGAGAAAGAACAAGAAAAAAAGTGTCATGATATCGTGACATGTTGCATTTTCACGGTCCAAAGCAAAGAGAAAGAGCAAGAAGTAAAAAGTGTTGTGATATCACGACATGTAGCATTTTCGTGACTCAAAAAGGGCAGGTAGGCAAAGAAACAAAAGTTTCATGATATCGCAACATGTTGCATTTTCACGACTCAAAAAGGGCAAGCAGGCAGAGAAATAAAAGAGTCGTGATATCGCAACATGTTGTATTTTCACCAAAGGAACATAGTAGTTGACAGTGTGTCTGATATTGGTGATGAGCACCAACATAGTGAAACTAAAGACTGCATAGTGACGTGGACCTATAAGGAATAAATCAAATATTGAATAAGGTAATTTGTCACATAAGGACAAAATTCAATGAATAAGACAAAACGTTACATAAGAAATCTTTAATTATTTGAAATCATCTAAGATGGTCATTACACATGGAAAGAAGTGGATGCATGCCCATGTGGAGAAAAGGAAACGAAGGGCCACAAAATAGAAACAAAAAGCCTTTTTGGAAACCAAAACACATGCATGCACAAGGGAAGGAGAAAACGAACAGTCATGGAAGGAGAAAATGAACAGTAATGGAAGGAGAAAATGAATAGTCATGAAAGGAGAAACAATTTTTTTTTAGACGTTTTAAATACACCATTCAAAGAGGCCATAAGATGTTGGTGCTCCTTTCTGTTGGTTCAGATAAATTAGGGGTTGGTGCTTCTTTCTGTTGGTGCATATAAATTAGGGGTTGGTGCTCCTTCCAGTGGGTGCTAGTAAATTGATTGTAAAGTTGGTGCTTTGCAAATGCTGGATTTGGATGGGAGTCCAAACAATCATTTTGAGGATGTAGCCAAATCGGTGAACCTCGGTACACCTTGTGTTATGTTATGTTCTCTTGTTATACTTGCTTTATTTAGGATTTAGTAGATAGTGGATACACAATGCCCACCACTTCTCCAATCGATACTTTCGATAAGAAACTGTTCGAGAATGACTCAAAAGCAACGAATGCTATCATGTGTGAATTAGTGGATAGTGAACTGGTAAAGATTATGAGTTGTAAAATGATAAAATAAATATGGGATAAACTGAGGAGCATTCATGAAGGAGATGTTAATATCAAGG
Organism: Wollemia nobilis; assembly: GCA_028583015.1. Taxonomy (NCBI): domain Eukaryota; kingdom Viridiplantae; phylum Streptophyta; class Pinopsida; order Araucariales; family Araucariaceae; genus Wollemia; species Wollemia nobilis. The sequence goes on from JAQPPZ010001045.1 coordinate 8,215,118, forward strand.
AGGCCAAGTTACAAACACATCGAGCTTAGTTTGAAGTATTAAAGATGAATGACGATGAGAACATAGAGGCATATATGCTAAGAGTTAATAAAGTCATTAATGCGATTAGAGGACTCGACGAGGAAATCAAAGATTCTATCATCGTGAAAAAGGTATTAAGATCTCTTCCCCAAAGATTTGATTCTAAAGTTTCAGGTATAGATGAAGCTAAAGATCTAAATTCTTTTAGTATGGATGAGATGCATGGTTCTTTGACTGCATATGATATGAGAATAGGAAAATCTAAACCCATAGACAGAGAAGTTGATTTTAAAGCCCATAAAAATATGAAAGCAAAACAAGACTTCGAGGAAGAAGAGACATCAGATGAAATGGAAGCAAACTTTGTTCGAAAACTAAAAAGGGGAAAAGGAAAATACAAAGGAAAGTTACTGTTTAAATGTTTCAATTGTGGAGGCATTGGGAATTTTGTAGCTAAATTTCCACTTAATGAGAAGAAAAAAATTGATGAAGGATCGCACCAAGAAAGAAGTGACTGTAAGAAAAAACAAATTTTAGAAAAGGCAACTTCAAGAAGAAAAGTTTCATCTCCAATAATGTCAGTTCATCAGAAGATAGCTGCGGTGAGGATTATGAAAAGGAAATAGGTGAAGCTCTTTTCATGGCACTCAAAGAAGAAAAAATATAAAAAGAACAGGAATGTGATGAAGAAGAAATTGATGCAGAAGTAAATTTGGAAGAGGAACTAATTGCATATCTAGATGAATTTAAGATAGAAAGAAAAAAGAATAAGAAAATTTCAAGAAAGCTTGAGGATGCAAATGAAATAATAACCAATTTGAAAGTACATATAGAAGAATCCAAGAAAATATTTGAAGATCTCGAAGTGCAAATAACCATGAAAATAGATTATTGCAGCAAGATAGAAGAAGATACTATTGGTTTAAGGATGCAGATAGAAGAGATGAATCGTAAAATTAGTTGTTATCACAAACGTGAAGAAAGTTCTATGAAGCTGGATAAGATCATAAGTAACCAAAAGACTACAAGCATAAAATTTTGTTTGGGCTTTGATGAAGGAGAATCATAAAATGGATCAAAGGCCATAAATGAAGAATCCATAAATAATTAAGATAAGAAACAGGTTGATCAAGAAAAATTGACTCATGCAAAAGAAAGCAATAATGCAAGGCACGAAAGGAGAATTGACAATGATGGATTCACCAATGTCACACATCAAAGAAGAAGAATATTTATGGCTCCTATGACAACATGGAAAAGACCATCACCCAGGTTCAATCATCTCTTTTCTGGTTACTATTTTAAATGCAATGGTTATGGACATAATATTTCGGATTGCAAGTATAATGTAGGACCAAGGAATTTTACCGAGTAGAAATGTTTTTTCACCTTTGATGGATTATGCAGTAGAATGTTATAACTGTCATAATTTTGGGCACATTGCAAGAAATTGTCGAAGTACATTTGCATCAAATAAATTTCAGGGAAGAAAATTTCAACCAAATGGAATGAGAAAAAATAGAAAATTTCCTGAAAAACATGCACAAGCTACTGAAAAAGAAAAGTCAAAACAAGAGCTCAAAATTGTAATCAAACTAGAGTAGAAATAAAAAGAGCTATCTAAGGAAGAAAAGGAATCCTTGATCGTACAAATAGAATTTAAAGCACAAAATAAATCTGCACCATGGATACTTGATAGTGGATGCTCCAGTCATATGATAGGTGACAAACATAAATTTGAGAAGTTACAGCAATATGAAGGTGGTTCAGTGAAATTTGGAAATAATGATGGAGCTAAGATAGTTGGCAAAGGTTCAGTTAAGATCAGCGACAAAAAAATTAAGTCAAAAGAAGTCTTTTTTGTGGTTGTTCTAAAGCATAACTTCTTGAGTGTAAGTCAGATTTGTGATAGAGGTCATGAAGTGATTTTTAAGAAGCAGGGTTGTGAAGTCAGAAAAGCAAATAGTGGAAAGTTGATAGCAACTAGATTGAGGACATATGGAAACCTGTACACTCTATTAGATACTTTAGAAGGAGCTTTCTTGATTGGATAGGAATAAGAAAATTGGTTGTGGCATAAGAGGCTCGGTCATATCAGTTTTCAAAATCTAGTAAAAATCAGCTCAAAAAAGGCAGTGAGAGATATTCCCACCATTGTAAAACCATAAAATAGCATTTGTGCTTCATGCCAAAAGGGGAAGCAAACTAGAGTCTCATTTAAAACAAAAGAGTACTACACAATAAAACCTTTGGAACTAATACATACTGATTTATGTGGACCCATGAGAATGCAAAGCATAAATGGTGACAAATATTTTATGTTGTGTATAGATGACTATTCCAGGATGACATGGGTACTATTTTTGAACCATAAATCAGAAGATTTTGAGATGTTCAAGGTTTTCAAAAACCAAGTTGAGAATAAAACAGGAAAAAGGATTAAATGTTTAAGATCAGATAGAGGAGGAGAGTTCATTTCAGAGGATTTTATAGAGTACTATGAAAAATATGGTATTAGGAGACAGTTTTCAGTAGCCAGGACACCTCAGTAGAATGGTGTGGTAGAAAGAAAGAACAGGATAGTGTAGGAAATGGCACAAACTATGTTGAATGAGAGCAAAGTAGTAGACATATTTTGGAAAGAGGCAGTCCATACTACGGTATACATCCAAAATAGGTGCATGTTGAGGACGCATGAAAGCAAAACTCCTTATGAGTTGTGGTTCGATAAAAAGTTAACAATAAGATACTTTAAAGTTTTTGGCAGTAAGTGTTACATCAAAAGAACTGAAGAAAACCTTGGTAAGTTCGAAGATAGAGAGGATGAAGGTATTTTTCTTGGCTATTCGTCAAAAAACAAAGCTTACAAATGCTACAATAAGAGGCTAATGAAAATTGTGGATAGTGCCGATGTTAAAGTTGATGAAGGTAGGGAAAGAGTAATTAGCTATGAAGAAAACTACCCAATTTATGAAGAGGTTATTGAAGGAGATGAGAAAAAAGAAATGAAAAAGAAACAAAAAATTGACTCATATGATTCAAACAGTGATTCAGAAGTGGAAGAAAATAAGAAATTCAAAATAGGCAGCTGGCAGAAAGATCATCCTAGAGAGAAAATAATTGGAGACCCCACAGTTGGTGTTCAAACAAGAAGAAGAGTAGTAAGTAACTACTCTCTATTATCCAGCATTGAGCCCAAAAATGTTGTTAACACAAGAAAAGATGAAATTTGGATGAAGGCAATAAATGAAGAATTAGATCAGATCGAGAAAAACAAAACTTGGGAGTTAGTACCAAGACCTGCAAATAAAAATATAATCTGTACTAAATGGGTCTTTCAAAACAAATTGAATGAAGACAGACAGGTAGTCAAGAATAAAGCAATATTGGTATGTAAAGGCTATGCACAAGTTGAAGGTATTGAATTTGAGGAAACCTTTGCACCTGTGGCTAGACTAGAGGCAATTAGAATGTTTCTAGCTTTAGCAGTTTACAAGAATTTCAAAGTTTATCAAATGGATGTGAAATCATCATTTTTGAATGGGAAACTTGAAGAAGAGGTTTATATTGAGCAGCCAGATGGTTTCCAACTTGGTGATGATCCCAACTTGGTTTGCAAGTTGAATAAAGCATTATATGGCTTAAAACAGGCACCCCGAGCATGGTATGCAAGGCTAGACAACTATCTTACTCAACAAGGATTCAAGAAAGGTATGGTGGATAGTAATTTGTATGTCAAAACAAAAAATGGCCATCTTATTGTTCTTGTTGTATACGTAGATGATATCATATTTGGTAGCAGCAAAGATGAGTTGTGTAAATATTTAGCAAATAATATGTAGAAATAATTTGAAATGTCAATGATTGGTGAACTTTCGTATTTCCTCGGGTTGCAAGTTAATCAAAATGAGAAGGGCATATTTATTTCTCAAATTAAATATGTGAAAGAAAAGCTAAAAAAATTCACAATGGAGGATTGTAAGCCAGTTAGCACTCCCATGACGATAGGTTGCAAGTTGAGCAAGGGTGATAAATCTCCACATGTTGATCAAACCATGTACAGATCTATGATTGGGAGCTTACTGTACTTGACAACTACCAGACTAGATATTTTGTAGGTAGTATACATGGTAGCACGATTTCAGGCTAGTCCCAAGGAGACTCATGTGACAGCAGTGAAGAGGATTCTTCGGTACCTCAAGGGTACTATGGAATATGGATTATGGTATCCGAAAGGTAAGGAATTCACCCTTATTGTGTATTCAGATGTAGATTGGGCAAGATGTGTAGATGACAGAAATAGTACCAGTGGAGGTGCATTCTATCTTGGAGACAGGTTGGTCATGTGGCACAGTAAGAAACAAGATTCAGTCTCCTTATCCATAGCAGAGGCAAAATATATTACAGCGACAACATGTTATATGCAAGTATTATGGATGAAACAAACCTTGAAAGATCTTGGTATTAACTTCAATGAGCCAATTTTAGTTAAGTGTGATAACACCAGTGCCATTAACATCTCAAAAAATTCGGTTATGCATTCTTGCACAAAACATATTGCTATCCGGTATCACTTTTTGAAGGAGAAAGTTGCGTAAGGTCAGGTTATGTTGGATTTTGTTCCAACAACGGAGCAAGTAGCGGATATCTTCACAAAATCGTTGCCCAAGGAAGTCTTTGAGTACCTTCGCAATAAATTGGGAGTGGTCACACTTCCCAGTAATTGACTAGCTATCAGGACCACATTCTTAGGGGGAGCATTTGTGTATTTGTTTATCTTTTTTCTCATGTTTGTGATTTTTTCTAAGTGTAATAATTTTTGCTTGAGAATCTTGTGCATGGACTCAGGGGGAGTTTGCAGCAGCCCTTTGGTATTGTTGTCAAATGGGGAGAAGAGTTATAGGAAATTGCACGTGTGTTGCCAACAATTCCAAAGGGGGAGATTGTTGAGCAAGGTGTAGCAACAATATTGTCATTGTTGTCAACATAGTCAAATAGATCGGTTGATGCAGTGGACAGGAGTTCAGAGGTTATTCAGAGTATGTACATTGATGTTAAATGCTTATGAGGATTTTTTTGATGTTTGGGTGAATTTTTTATAGGTTTTTTGTGCAAAGTTGAAAAATCGTCATGCTGTGGCTGCTCCACAACATACCCCAAAATTGGGGACCCACCTTTTTGCATATTTTCCAAGAAGATCGAAGTGGCCCATATGCTAAAGATCAAAGAAAAAGCAAAACACCGCAAGGAGAAAAAAAGTGTCGCGATATCGCGACATGTTGCATTTTCACGGTCCAAAGCAAAGAGAAAAAGAAAGGAAAAAAAATGTCACAATATTGTGACATGTTGCATTTTTGCGGCCAAAAGAGAAGAGAAAGAACAAGAGAGAAAAAGTGTCACGATATCGCGACATGTTGCATTTTTGCGGTCCAAAGCAAAGAGAAAGAACAAGAAAGAAAAAGTGTCACGATATCGTGACATGTTGCATTTTCACGGTCCAAAGAAAAGAGAAAGAGCAAAGAAAAAAAAGTGTCGCAATATCGCAACATGTTGCATTTTCGCGGTCCAAAGCAAAGAGAAAGAACAAGAAAAAAAAGTGTCACGATATCACGACATGTTGCATTTTCGCGGTCCAAAGCAAAGAGAAAGAGCAAGAAGGAAAAAGTGTCATGATATTGCGACATGTAGAATTTTCGCGACTCAAAAAGGGCAGTTAGGAAGAGAAACAAAAGTGTCGCGATATCACGACATGTTACTTTTTTGCGACTCAAAAAGGGCAGGCAGGCATAGAAACAAAAGTGTCACGATATCACGACATGCTGCATTTTTGCCAAAGGAATAGAGTAGTTGACAGTGCATCTGATATTAGTGATGAACACCAAGATAGTGAAACTAAAGACTGCATAGTGACGTGGACCTATAAGGAATAAATCGAAGATTGAATAAGGTAATTTGTCACATAAGGACAAAATTCAATGAATAATACAAAACGTTATATAAGGAATCTTTAATGATTTGAAATCATCTAAGATGGTCATTACACATGGAAAGAAGTGGACGCGAGAAAAGGAAACAAAGGGCCACAAAATAGAAATGAAAAGCCTTTTTGGAAACCAAAACACATGCATGCACAAGGGAAGGAGAAAACAAATAGTCATGGAAGGAGAAAATGAATAGTCATGGAAGGAGAAAACGAACAGTCATGGAAGGAGAAACAAAATTTTTTTAGAGGTTTTAAATACGCCATTCAAATAGGCCATAAGATGTTGGTGCTCCTTTCTGTTGGTGTAGATAAATTAGGGGTTGGTGCTCCTTTCTGTTGGTGCAGATAAATCAGGGGTTGGTGCTCCTTCCAGTGGGTGCTGGTAAATTGATTATAAAGTTGGTGCTTTGCAAAGGCTAGATTTGGATGGGAGTCCAAACAGTAATTTTGATGATGTAGCCAAATCGATGAACCTCAGTCCATCTTATGTTGTGTGATGATCTCTTGTTATACTTGCTTTATTTGGTTTCAAGTTTTCATTGTTTCGACTTTAAGAGTTGAAGATTTATGTTTTAAAGAGCTACACTGATTCACCCCTCCTCTCAGTGTCATTATGAGACTAACATTAAGGCCCCTAATGTTTCATGATAAAATTTTCATTTACAGTTCTTGGAAAAAAACCCCATACTTATATTGGGGGGACTAACAAAATGAATCTAGCTTCAACTACTTACCTTTTATATCCTTTTTTATTTTGAACTTCAGCTTGGATTGAACTCCATCTGCAATATTATCTTTCGTATCTGTACTTATTTGATATTTATTGAATGGTTTGGCTACCTTCCATGTAACTCCCACATCAGTCAAGCCCTTACATAAGCTTCTAGTTTTAGGATGCATCATCCTTGCCCCTGAGGAACCTTCACCAGAGAGGTATTTGACATCACCCAAAATTGGGAGGTCCATTTTCATCTCCATCTTCTGAGGAGATCCCTCTCCCATCTGAGGGTCTTCAGAGCCATCATGCTTAGCCTCCTCCATGTTTAGGCATTGAAAAGACTTTTGGAGAAACTCCTTAGGTATTAGAGTCTAAGAAGTTAAATCTTCATTTTTAGCACTAGCAGACTAGAATAAGTACTTCTCGATATCATACACCCTTTTTCATCGTTGTTTGAATCCATTTGTTGAATATCTTTCTCAATAACTTCCTTCAGACTAGGAGTCTCACCTGAGGGACCTATAGAATCATATCTCGCATTCTTTCCTAGGATTTGGTCTTAGTTTTGATCTAGATTTTTTCCTTCCAAATCTACTTGAAATGGACCTTACTATTTTGGATCGAGCATGAGCCAAGGACATGGCTAAACTTATTACAGATCAAAAATTTTATTGGTCGATTCTCATATACAATAGGCTAAATACATAACCTAAACTTTGAAAGTAGATTAATGTGATCCAAAATATTAGCTTCAGGATCTACCATAACACACATACGATTAAAGACTAATCTATATTTGGCTCTAGTTTTCAAGTCAATTAGGACTAGCTCACCTATAGCTTTAGCTATGCCTTTGAGAATATCAACATGCCAAAGGTGGAAGGGTGTATTTGGTAATCTAACCCACAATAGAACCAGATTAATTTTTTAGATTCTAGGATTAAAATAAAGTCCCCATTTCTGTAGAAATATTCCTTGCTTTCCAAAGAACCAGGGTCCTCCATCCAAAATATTCTTTGAATCCTCCTCATAGTTAATCTTAATGTGGAAAAATCCATTGGAAGCTTCCACAATATCCAAAGCTCCCTTAGCATTCCACTTAACCAATGCCCAGTGTCTTTGGCATCAATGTCAGGCCTCCTCCCTTGAAATTTGCCAACCATTTTCTAGGAACCCTCTTCCATGGTGATGGATAAAATCTCATCCAAAATCGATAAAATTTCCTCCAAAGAAAATAGGTCAAAGAGAACTGATAACTTTCTAGCCACAAAACCAAAATCGGTAACCTTAACATACGAACACTTAACTAGAGATGAAAATTTCCCTAGGGATTGGGACCCACCCAAATATCTGATGGGTGGATCCCCAAGGATCCCTAATTTAGGAGAAATCACAATCGCTCCAACCACCTCATCAAACTGCACCTCCTGAATTAGGACTCTAAAACATTTTGCCACTTGTGCTTGAATCCTGTTCCCAAGGGTCTCCACCTGATTTCTAACCTTTAGACTATCAAGTACATTCTCCTAGAGAATGCTCACCTCCCCACCCATGGCCACTCTCTTCAAAATTTGCACCTTCCTACCATCACCCATTTTAAAGTTTGACTCTCATCCTCTCTCCCCCCACTGCTTAGATTTTATCTAGATCAACTATTGAATATTTCAAAAGTTTCCACAAAAATCCTCTTACACTGCTACTCAATTTTTTCTACAAAATGCTATGATGTCACTGCTTTGATGTCAATTTTTCCATAAAGCCCTTAGATTTTGTTGCTCAGATGTTTTCCACAGAACCCCTCTGATGTTGTTGCTCAAATTTTTCATGAAAAACCTCTTACATCGCAACTCAGTTATTTTCATAAAATCCTCTTACATTGTTGCTCAAATTTTCTACAAAATCCTTAAATGTTTCTGCTCAAATATTTTCCACAAAAACCACAAAACCCTCAAATTTTGTTGCTCATATATTTTCCACAAAAACCCTCTAATGCTATTGCTCAATTTTTTCATGAAAATCCTCTTACATTACTGCTCAATTTTTTTCCATAAATATTTTCCACAAAAATCCTCTTATGTTTTTTCTTATTTTTTTTCCATAAAACCTCAGATGTCACTACTCAAATATTTTCCACAAAATCCTCTAACACTGTTGCTCAAATTTTTTCCACGAAAATCCTCTTATGTCGTTTCTCAGTTTTTTCACAAAACCCTCAGATGGCGCTGCTCAGGTATTTTCCACAAAAATCCTCTAATGATGTTACCCAAATATTTTCAATGAAAATCCTCTTACACTACTGCTTAGTTTTTTTCACAATTGTTTTTCCATAAAAATCCTCTTATGTTGTTGCTCGGTTTTTTTCACAAAATCCTTGAATGTCACTACTTATATTACTTGCATAAAATTGTTTATCCATGATTAACAGGAAAAAGGAGAAGATTTGGATGTAGGGGTGGAGATATGTGAAACTCTTCAGACTGAGGAATATGGCAGTCCGGTTCTACAACAAATTTCCTCCCCCCAGTTTAGTCCTAAACAAACCAAGAGCATTGTGAAGTCTCCTATAGATTTTGGCAATGAAAAAAGAAGAGGGATAATATCAAATTCTAAGCATCAAAAAATTAAAACTGATAATGACATTGTCAATGGAAAATAAAGAACCTTGTTTCAATAGGTTATTTTGAGTTCTGAAGACATCAAATTAGGAAAACCCCCTCAAGGGAGGGAAATAGGAAGAAATCCCAAATAATCTAAATGAAGTTCTTCTCATGGAACTTGAGAGGCCTCAATGGCCTGCCCAAACACAAGGAAGTCAGTGCAATAAGAAATCAAGTGAATCCAACTATTATCATGTTGCAAGAAATAAAAACTGATGATATTCAATCAAAAAAAGTAGCAAAAAAAATCAAGAATCAAGGGGATATGGTTTGCAAATCATCCATAGGAGCGTCTGGAGGCCTTATGACTTTATGGGATCCCCGAATAGTAGAAAGCACCATTATTCAGAAATATGAGATGGTTCTTAGTATTTTATTTAAGGAAATAAATAGCAATAGGTCATGGATCCTTTCAAATATCTATGCCTTGACTTCAATTCAAGGGAGAGCTCTACTGTGGGAGTACTTAGGCAATCTGAGTGAAGTATTCCATAATGTCCCCTGGATTATGGCTAGGGATTTTAACACTCCTCTCTAACCTTCAGACAAAATGGGTGGAAATGGACCACCTATCAAGAGCATGGATGAGTTCAATGAATTTGTGAACTCCAACATGTTGATGGATGTAAAACTTAGAGGAGTGAATTATACCTGGAGCAATCAGCGGATAGGGTGTCATCTCATTCAAGAAAGGCTTGACATGTTTTTTTATCAAAGGAGGCTACAACTCTGTTTGGTGATTCTACCCTGCAAGCCCTTCCTAAAATTACCTCTGATCATAATCCCATTTTTTTGGAGATCCCTAACTCTCTGTCCTTAAAGAAAATTTTCAGATTTCAATCTATGTGGATCAAAAATTCCAGTTATGGAGATAACTTAATTCAGTGGTGGCAGTAGCCTGTTAGGGGTAGTGCAACTTTTAAACTTTTTGGAAAATTAAATTTTGTTAAGGAAAAGCTTTGAAATTGGAACAAAGAGGTCTTTGGGAACCTATTTGAAGATAAAAATAGGTTGTTGAAAGTTTGAAGATAATTGATCAGAGGATTCAACATGGTGATGCTTATGAAACTACTAGGCAGGAGGAACAAACAAAACTAGTAGAGTTGCATAACATTTTGGCTTGTGAGAAAATCTATTAGAGGTAAAAATAAAGGGCTCTTTGGTTGAAATATGGAGATTCAAATTCCAAGTTTTTTCACATCACCATGCTTAGAAACATAAGCAATAACAAGATAAAAATAAAAATAAAAGCAGATGGTTCTATTACTCAGGACTTAATAGAAATCAGAAAGGAGGCAGTAATTTATTTCAATTCTATCCTTGGTCAAGAATCGTAGTGCAATGAGGAGTCTAAAGATATTCTCTTGCAATCCATTCCTAGCATAATAAATGAGGATATAAACCTTAAGATTCTAGCTCCATTTTCTGATGAGGAAATTAAGTAAGCCTTTGTTTAGCATGGAGCCAGACAAAGCCCCGAGACATGATGGCTTTCCCCCTCATTTCTATCAAGATTTTTGGGACATTGTAAGTGAGGATGTAATTTCTATTGTCAGATAATTCCAAGCAAGCAATCATATCCCAAAAGGTCTCAACTCTACTTTTATTTCTCTAATTCCTAAGAAGCAAACCCTTGAATCTATGGATGACTTTAGGCCAATCAGTGTGTGCAATGTTTCTTACAAGATCCTAACTAAAGCCATTGCCAATAGAATGAGAGATGTTCTACCCCGCATCATATATCCATGCCAGGGAAGCTCTGTCAAAGGTAGGGCAATCTTGGATGGAGTTATCACATTTCATGAAGCTCTGCACTCTACTCATAAGACTAACAGGTCTATTTTTACCCTCAAGCTTGATATGAACAAAGCATTTGACAGGCTAAATTGGGACTTTCTGATTGCTATCCTCCTTAAGTTTGGTTTTCACCACAAATGGGTTAATTTGATCAAAGAATGCATTTATAAAGCATGGTTCTCAATTTTTATTAATGGAACAACTGCTGGTTACTTTCAAAGTTGCAGAGGAATTCGACAGGGGGACCCTGTCAGCCCCATGTTATTCATCATTATGGCAAAAGATTTAGGCAGAACCATAAAAAATGCATGTATTTCAAGGATAATATCAGGACTCAAGGAAACATCTCTCACTAGGCTTGTTTCTCACCAAAAATTCATTGATGATACCCTTCTATTGACTAAGGCATCGATGGTTGAGGCCAAAAGAATTAAATACATCCTGCAACTCTACGAGGACGTTGTTGGTCAAAAATTTAATTTCAGTAAAAGCAAGTTATATTTCTTGAATACCCCCATTTATAGGCAAGGAAGGATTGCATAAATTTTAGGGTGTGATATAGCAAATCTCCCCACTTTGTATCTTGGTCTCCCTCTTTTCATTAGTTCTCCGAGAGAGTCAATGTGGGACAGGGTTATTGAAAGAATTCAAAAAAGACTTGCTAGATGGAAAGGTTATCTTCTATCTCAAGCAGGAAAGCTAACCCTCACTAAGGCCTCTCTTTAGATCATTCCAATCTATTTCCTCTTCATTTTCAAAACCCTTGTGAAGGTTTTCCAAAAAATTGAGAATCTCCAAAAATAATTTTTATGGACTAGATCAAAGGAGAAAAAAAAGATACACCTTGTAGGATGGACCAAAGTGTGCAGACCCAGGGAAAATGGGGGCTTAGGTCTGAGGAGAATTGCTCATATGAATTTAGATTTACTAGCTAAGCAGGAGTAGCACCTCATTTTTGGTGAAGAAAATGAATGGACAACTATCATCAAATGAAAGTATCTTCAAAATATAGAATTTCTAAGTGACTCAGTTCCAATAAAAGGTTTTGCTTTTTGGAAAGCAATTCTCAATTGTAAGGAAATTATCAAAAAATGTTTAATATGGGTTGTAGGCAATGGTGAGAGGATAAATTGCTAGAATGATAGGTGGGCTAAGGATGAACCACTGATGTAATATCCTAACTTAGCCAAAATTAGAGATATCACGGAAGAACTCATTGGTAGAAAAGTCTCTAATTATATGGTTGAGGATAGAGGCAGAATGAAGTGGAAACAAATAAGGATTCATGGATTTCAAGCAGAATCAAATGATCTTTGTAACATTCTTGGGCAAAAATTTATCCCCATGAGACCCAATGAAGATCAAGTGACCTAGGCTCCTACGAAAAACGAGTAGTTCACTATTAAATTAGCTTACAAGCTTCTGCTTGATGATGAGGATATTTTCCTCCAAAAGGATTTACTTTGGATAAAAAATGTAATTCTAAAAATTGTAGTCTTTTCATGGCTGGTTATCTAAGGAAGAATTCTAACCATTGATAATATGATGCATAAAGGTATTTGTATCACTAATCATTGTTACTTGTGTAGGGCTAATTGGAAGACCATTTATCACATTTTCCTTGAGTGCCATTTTTCCTTGACTGTCCTAAGTGGGTTTTTTAGGCCTTCAATATTTCCTAGGTTAAACCAACCATCATACTTGATTTGTTCATCTAGTGGCCTTGCCCATTTTCAAGCCAAATACTTAGATACATGTGGAAAATTTGTCTCAATCACTATCTTTGGTAAGTTTGGTTAGAAAGGAACCATAGAATATTTAATGAGTCTATCCATGATCATAAAACTATCATTGCCAAAATCCTATCCTTTTCCAATGAGAATGTGAATCTTATCCCTTTTTATAGCCGTAAACCTCATTTGCAAGAGACCACAATTGATCAATATTTAAGCTTAATCTTGTTAGATGAGTCTATGCCTATGGTAGTCAACCCCGGAGCCAATGTTAAGTGGTCCACACCTCCAATGGGTTGGTTTAATCTTAATTTTTATGGAGTGGCTAAGGACAATTCTGGAAGAGCAGGTGCTGGTGGCATTGTATGAGATCATAATGGGAATATGATGCTTGCATTTTTTTAATATTTGGGAACAAGGACGGACAACAAAGCTGAAGCTAGAGCTATGTGGAGAGGCCTTCAAATGACTCAATACTTAGAATGCAATTGGATCATAGAAGGAGACTCTATGCATGTTATAAATCTCCTCAATAATTGGAAAACACCTCCTTGGAGGATTAAAACAATTGTTTAAGATGCTAGGATCCTTTTCCAGGGAAGACAGGACAAAAAAGCCCAACATGTCTTTCGAGAAGCTAACAAATTTGTTGATAAGCTGGCCAATTTGGGTGTCGATGGTGATATAATTTTTAAATGGGAACGTGTCTCGAGTGAATTAGAGGAGCTTATTCAACAAGAATGCCAATAATGATAGTCAAATTTACCAACAGGGAAGGCACTATAAGTTCGAAGGCTAAGAGTATTCCCGTATATTTTTTGAAATGGACACAATAAAAATTATTTGAGCTATCAGTCTTGGTGGATGCTAATTGGAAATACCATAAATACTAATGGATACAATCACATGTCAGATAACATGGCTCCTAGTTGTCTTAGTAATTTGAGGTTGGTTGATAATCACAGGGCAGGAAAGAAACAACAATATAAGACTTCGAACCAGAGCCATGTGGACCACCAGATAGCCACCATCATAAATATAGCCAGCAGGTTCACTTCTCCAAGGCTGATTGGCCAAGACGAGATGTGGTCCCAAAGCATGTCATATATGAAAGAAAGCAATTACCAAAGAATTATTAAGAGTAACTATCAATACAAAGCTTGTGGGAGTTTTTTTTAGTACTCTACTATGTGTGTCTGCAACTTTTTGTTTCTCCACTATTTCAAGGAAGGAATCTGTGTTTGTTTATTTTTTTGTAATTATGATGCAGGTATGTTTTCTCGGGGTATACCCAAAATGTTGTATGGGAAGTTTCTTTTTGATAATAGGCTATGTGCCTTACCGGATGTAATGGCTTTGGCGACATGTAGATTTTACATATATAGGATCCTTATTAAGGACATGTTCATAAACAACCTTGGGGTGATTTTTGTAAAAGGCTTTGCGTCAACCTATAAAACCCGGTACTAATGCTATAGTATCTTATCTACCAAAAAAAAAAAAATCTCACAACCATGAATGAACACAACCATTCATTCTTATGAAATAACTATTATTTTCTATGAAACAAACACACAACCATTCATCCTTATGAAATAGCAATTATTTTCTATGAAACAAACACACAACCATTCATCCTTATGAAATAGCAATTATTTTCTATGAAATGAACAATACCCACTCCAAATAGCAAAACAACAATTCCAGCTCTCATTTTTTCCTTTTCATGTGCTATAACTATGCTTATATTTGTAGTTTATAAGAGCAAAGAGTAACTATACCTATAATTGTATCTTTATCAAACTCCAAAATTCATGTGCTATAACTATGCTTATATATGTAGTGTATAAGAGCAAATATAAGTTGTAGTTACATGCTAATGCTCCTTTTTGGACCTGGCCTTGGATGCTTTTGGTGGCTTCAAAACAAATGGTACTAGTGTCCCTACATAGTGGACACTACTATATGAAGCCAATGTCTCATGCAGGCTCAATACCTTACACACATTGGACAGAGTGAGTTAGAAGTATAGTTGAAAAGAATTTGTAAACTTTATTATTAAAGAATAAGACTATGACTCTATCAACCTAGAAACATCTGAGAAACATAAAACTTGGTAGAAGTTGACACTATTATTCCCATATAGGGTTAAGTACACAAATTGTAATATTTTCCATATAAATTTCTAAAAATGGACAATGTTGAATCAAGATAAAGAATATTTAAAAAAAAACTACTTATTCACAAAATCCCTTCTAGTTAGTTAAAACTAGTGCCACAAAAATGCATATTCTTTTTCATTTTTCTTGAGACCATTCAAAAATTGAAGAGTTGATACAAATCAATCAAAAGAATCCAATAAGAATTTAACTTGATTACCCTAAAAATCAATAGAATGAAGGATTAGGAAAATATTATTTTTGATGAAAGAGGGAGTTGGTAATCATTTAACCAACATGTTTCTCATCTCAAACAAGGTAGTGAGACAACCATTATAATGACATGTTATTTTTCTTCATTATAAAATAACATTAGTTAATAAATGAATTTAAAATGTTGAAGCTTAGAATTACACACCATTTAGTTTGAATAATACATGGAATATTTTCTCTTATATTATTGGATGAAAACCAAGTTATTGTTTACGAAAAATAATGATCTGTTGCACCTCTTACATGGACAAAAACAAGCAAGAAATAAATTAGTTATGATTATATATGTAAATGAAACATTCTTATTTCAAGTGCAATTCTTATTTACAAATATAGGTGAATGGACAACCTGATCCCTCCATATAATGGGTAGATTTCTAAATATCCCTACCCACCCCAACCATCATAGATGAGGTGAGAGGGTATCCTGAGAATTTTATTAGATACATAAATATACATATATGCAAATCAAGTACTATTTCTAAGGACTAGGACTAAGAGTCAAACATGAAATATCAATTACATAACTAACACTCACTCAACACAATAAACATTATTTTCAATACATTACAACATGCAAGCATGATTGGACTCTTAATCCTAATGCCCTAGCAACACTTGCATTCTCTTTTTTTTTTTTACCAAATTAACTTCTTGTATCTGACTGGCCAACTTCATGCTTAGGATACCTAATTGCCTCACTCCTAGCTTGGCTACCTATTAATTATCTACTAGAATTTTCTAAAAATAGAACAAAATATATATAAAAAAACTCATGAAGTATTTCCATTAATTATAACTACTTTTGAAGTGTAATAATAAGGCTTCCAACCATGTACCCTCACATTCTTCATGGACATATTAAATTTCATCTTGTGTAATTTTAGGTCTAATAAAATCTGTTGCTCTAGAGACACTGACATATTCTACCTCGTATGCTTCAATGTCTTTGATCCCTCTTGGAGGTGATGTGAGAACCACATACCATACTTGCTTGGTTTGCAATGCTAGGATAAATGGATCATATTTTAGTCTATCCTAGATAAGTAATATATTCATGTTGAACAGTGTGAAGCTTATTTCATCCTTTCTACATCCATTCCTCATATTAAGAACATATACCCAGTCACATTTGAACAGGGTGTATTGAAACTAATACTAATCCAACAAGATTATTTTCCTAATAACACCATAATATGTGACTATTTGAAGTATTGGGTTTGTGTCTTTTGTGCTCTACAAAAATTAGTAGCATACACACACACTACTATTTTGATTTGTTCTTTGGTCATCTTTGTCTTTGATATGAAATCTACAACCATTGATCAAATAGCCTGAATGTTTGGTTGCAGCTTTCCTCAAACCACGTGCCAACCATTTTATTGTGTTGGATTCATTGTCATTATATTTCATTTTATATCCATGAAACTAAAACAAAGAAGAATAGTTTAAATATGATTACATAACATTACATGATGTTCAGTACATGACAATCAATATAAATGTTGAAAATCATATTCAAGAGGGCAAAAAATAACCTAATCTCGTAACTAAGAGATGAATTTCTGATTATGGATTTTTTGCAACACCCCTTCATCTCTTATTGCATGGGGGTTGGTTTCCTTGATAATATTTAGGTGCTTCTTTATTAGGCCAAATTTTATCAAGCTTAGATGGATCTAATTAATATTCTACCATATATATAACAACAACAAATAAACATCTAGTTATTCTACCGAAGGCTAAACTTATTCCATGTTAAAGAGAATGCATAGATGGGATTGCTCATAAGAAGTTTCATCCAAATAAAATTATTTACCACTAGACAAAGGCTTCCCATTGATTATATTTTCATTGTCCTCATCACTCCATGGTGTAAACTCAGCTACAAGAGACCAAAAAAATGGACTCCAATCACATAACACAAATGCAATAATGGAATAAAACTGCCAATTGATATTATTATCATTCCTAAATTCACACCCCTTATACAAAATATTACAATCCATCATATAGCAACCAAAAACCAAATAAACCCTAAAGAAACCCTAAAAAATTCTTTTTTCTAAAAACTGCTAAAAATAGATATTTTTCCTAAAAACTGCTAAAAATAGAAATGAGTCGGATTGTGCCAAAATTTGGCACATACATCCTTCTTACAATAATGAACCTTAATTTAAAATATTAGGTCTCAAATTAAGGTATAACAAAATATAATAAACTTCTAACAGCCAAAAAAACCCAAAAAACCTAGGAACCTATTCTAAAAGCTAATTTTGGGGCACTAGATGTCGAAGTTAGGTCCCAAAAACATGATTTTTGGAGGGTCAGGAGGATCAAAGATCATAATTATGCATAACATGCATGTGGAACCACCTATTAAATTTCAAGGCAAATGGGAGTACGGTTCACAAGTTATGGCTCTAGCAAGGTGCATCACTCCATACCTCATTATCAAGGTGATCACTAATTACTTCCATACCTCTCATGTAGTTTGCATAGAATGAAACAAATTCCTCAACAAGATAATATTTGACAATACAACCTTTGGACCTAGCTCAGTTCTTTACACAACCATTAAAAATATTAATAATTCTAATAAATGAAACAAACAATTTTGATTAGATGATACACTACAAAAATTATAAAAATGGTGATTTATGAAACTGATGAATGCATACAAACCTCTCGAAAGGGTACACCCATCGATATTGTACAAGTCCACATAGATGTACCTCCCACACCAAATGAATAGTTAGGTGCACCATGATATCAAAAAATGAAGGTGAGAAGTACTTTTCAAGTAAACATAACGTATTCACAACCTCTATTGAAAAATTCTCTATTTTTATAGGATCCACCACTTTAACGTATATATCCCTATAGAACATGCACAACCAAAAAATGGTTTGTTGCACTAACTTGTCAAGAAAATGTGATAGTGCTAAAAGAAGAAGCTTTTGCATGAGAACATGGTAGTCATGTGATTTCAAGCCCTAGATCTTAAGCTCTTTCATAGAGACACATTTTCTAATATTCGAACTATAACCATTTGCTACTTTCATATTGTATAGTGTACAATAAAATATTTCTTTCTAAACCTTTGATATATTGTAGAGTCCTGGTGGAAGATATATCTTGTTTCCATTTAGAACTGGCCACAATGTGTTTATGATACCCATATTTTTAAATTCTCATGGGAGTTTTTGCCATTATATAACTTTTTGTTGATACCTAGCAGTATTTCAAATAGAATTTCATAGATGTTTTTCTCCACATGCACCACATCCAAGTTGTTACGAACTAGAATATGTTGTTCATAGATAGTAACATCAAACATAAATTACTCGATATTGATATATAAAAACAAATACAAAAAGAAATTTGCATTTTATACCTCCCAATACAATA
Organism: Wollemia nobilis; assembly: GCA_028583015.1. Lineage (NCBI taxonomy): Eukaryota > Viridiplantae > Streptophyta > Pinopsida > Araucariales > Araucariaceae > Wollemia > Wollemia nobilis. The sequence goes on from JAQPPZ010001045.1 coordinate 8,233,870, forward strand.
GATTGAAGAATATAGATTTATTCCATCCTGCTATAGAAACAATTATGCTATCCTCATCTATGTTGTGTTTCCTTTTATTTGAGTTGCTGTTTCCCCAATTGGTGGAATTTCCTATACAATTTTTAGTATTTTTATCCCATTTAAAGGTTTGGGTGGTTTATCAATCTCTTTTTAACCATTTAAAGATGTCCTCTAATGATGAAACAAATGATCTAGAGGAAGGAATCTCCTATGGCCTATGTAAGCGATATTTCTATTGCATTTAATATATTCTACATAGGTGTTTTCCTTGCATATTGGACATGGTTCCTTTTCCTTTGTTATACATCTCGATAGATTTCCATAAGTAGGAAAGTCATGGATGGCCCACATCATTATTGCTCTCATATTGAACATAGTATTGGAAAATACATCATACATTTCTTCTCATTTAGTCCATAGTTCATGCAAGTCATCAACCAACGGTTGTAGATAAACATCAATATCATTGCCTGGTTTCTTGGGACCAAGTATTAACAAGGTGAGCATTGAATATTTCCTCTTCATCCACATCCATGATGGGAGGTTGTAAGTGACCAACACAATGGGACATCAACTGTAAGTAGTAATAAAGTCAGCAATAGGGTTGAACCCAGTAGTTGCCATTGCAATTTGTACACTACATGGATCATCTACAAAATATTTCTACTTAATATATATAGTTTTCCAAGCCGAGGAGTCAACTGGATATCATGTATTGCCATATAAACTCCTATGTTGAGAATGCCACCTCATATTCTCCATAACCTTTGTAGAGCTACAAGAAGAAACCAACTCACTTCAGCCAAGTCTAACAATGATGAAAGAAACAAACACACCAAAGCTAAGGATATAATAAAACCCCTTACCTATACATTCTTTTTAACCTTGGTATAATGAGGAAATACCTCAACACATTCCAAGGAACATTAATGCATATCTTTTGTGAACTAGGGTTAACTTTCCATCGAGATGCACCACATGTTGGGTAATATTACTTCCTTTTATAATATTTCTAATATAAAATACAATCATTGATGTATGCATTTATCTTTACATAACCTAATCCCAATGACCTCATCATTTTCTTCATTGCATATGTGGACTCTGGAATTGTATTATCGATTGAGAGCATATCTTTCAGCAACTCCAGTAATTCACCAAAGATTTTGTTCAAACAACCATGTTTTGCTTTGATATTATACAATTTAGTGATTATCGATAGCTTTGTGTACTTTTTACAACCTAGGTATAATTGTTTTTTGGTATCTTTGAGCAAGCTACAATTTTCATCAATAGAAACTGCTCAATAAGATGATTAGAACTCAACATCATCTCATAGTTCTAGTCCACTCTCTAGGTAGTTGACATTGAATAATTTGTATGCATCATTGACCATTCCAATGATGTCATCTTGTACATCTTCAATAATTGGACCCTCATCAATGGTAGAACACATGCTCAATGCATATTTATCAAAACTAGAGGGTTGTTCTTTGTGCAAAACAAACTCAGTATATGTCTTGTCAATCCCATGCCAAATTAGGTGGTCATGAACCTCCAAAAAACCAAGAGTTTTCATATTTGAGAACTTTCAACATGGACATCTAGTTCTTTTGAGGCCCGTTGAATTCTTTCTTTTGAAATATAGGAATTATTGAACCCCATGATAATAGTCCTTATTATTTCTACAAATAGACCCCCAAAAAAGAAAGTATAGTTATATGGGTAGAACTAATCAAAAACACAACTTTTCTTTGTTAATGGAGATAACATAGTTGAAATACCTGGCTACTCCTAGCCAAGATTTGCATGATACTTGATGGACAAAAAATATTGATCCAATTGACCTGACTAGAGTTGGTGCTCTGAGTCTTGAGGATGATCCAACTGTTGAAAATAAATATAATAATATTGCTTACCAAGCACAACTTTCACATGGTAAGTGGAGTTTCTCATGCAACTTATTACTACATAGTACACTCTAGGAATAAAAGTAAAATACTAGATAAAACTAAAATAGAACTATACCTAAAGGAGGTAGCAACAAAAATGAGAGAATTTGAATAGACTCTTCTAAGACAAAAAGTAGAAAATGTTGCTGCAAAACAAAAAGGAAGAACCCTTAGCTAAACAAAAATTAGAAGAGTCAATTGAAATAAAAGAACTAATTTTAGAACAAAAGAAAGAGCCATGGTTGTCTCCATTAGCATTAGTTGTTTCTACATCAATTCTTTCAACTACAAAAAGTTTTAGAGCACCACAAATTAAGAATGCTTATTCATCAAATAGTACATACACAATCCAACATGCACACATGGACATAAACATAGATGAATAGTTAAAAGCTATAAAAATGGAGATATTGAATGACAATCATGACATATAAACTAATTAAGGTATATACTAGCTTATTTTAAAATATCATGATCAAGTATTTTTTTCTATGAGGATAAACTAGAATATCTACGGAGGAGTAAAGTTGTGTTATACTTATTGTATGAGAAAAATATATATTCATGAAGTAATAAAAATAAATGATCTTTATTTTCATGAAGTTTGAAATTCTATAGAAGGAATTTCAATACTTGGAGTGCTTTTCAAGAATGGGTTCTAATAAATTTTCCAACCCACAATACCACTTAACATTTAAGAAGCATAATGTAAAATTATTCACAAATATTGCTTTGAAGTTGTACAAAGTTTTGTTTTTGAGTACATTATTCCTATGATAAATGTAACAGGTAAAGTACTGAGCTTCAAGTGGATAAAAAAAAATTCAATGAAAGGATGGTCTGATTGGGTTTTATACTTATTCTTACTTAATTATGTTTATTTTCACTTACTCTGCATTTTATTCAATACATGCATAAACAAAACACTCCTGGATTCTAAAACACAATGGCCAGGCTTGGTTAAATTCAATCTTGGTAACTTGCTTGAATCCTATGGGGTAGGGTAGGTGTGTCCCTCTAGGGGGTCTCAAACTCCAGACCAAGAATTTTGGGTTAGATATAAGCCCTACAAAGTTCCTTGACCTTAAACCTCTATAGTCAAATGCAATCAATAAATCTAAAAGGAACCAAAGCAAATGAATGCGATATTGATGAATAATTACAAGATAAAATTTACTAGAATACTACGTACATACACTCAAATGGAAGCAACAAAACAAATGGTAATATTTCAAGGTGCAAACTCTATAAATCATAGATCCTCTAAAATGATATTAAGACATGAAAACCTTAAGGGTTTGGGTGTTCCTTGTACTCAAGGACTTCTATCCAACTTATACTATTCAGGATGCTAATAGAAGCTCAATGATAGAGAGAACTCAAAACTCATCAAATCCAGGACTAAGTTTCCAACATTGACTTAGTTGCATGGGGTAATTTCCCTCACAAGGGCTATGATAAAAGCTACCTCATATTATGGATTCTTGCCTTATAGTGGTCACCATTTTTTATTTCTTGTATTTCTAATTCTACCAATGTTTAAGAGGTACTTTATGGGCTCTTAATAAGTTTTGATTTCAAGTTGGCAAGTCATAGATGGTTACAAACCTCATACCAAAGTTTTAATAATAACATCCTCCAAGTTATGTAAATTGCATGACTCTATGAACAACAATGAGAGTGGGAATACAAGATATGGATAAGAAGAATGGGAATACAAGATATGGAGAAAATATAATAAGAACATATGTTTATCAAGAAAATATTATCACAAATTAAAGATAATCATTAATATGATAAAAATAAGAAACTCCCAAATTTTTTAAATGACCAATTATTCAGATTTCATAATCAAGTGATCTCAAGGACTAAAATTATAGGTTTGTGTTAGTTGATAGAACATAAATTTCAATAAAAATTAAAGGTGTTTTTTATAAAGTGAATAAGTAGTGTATCATCTCTAGCACTAAAAGGATTTTGTAGACATGAAAGCAAACCATCAAAATTAAACAATATAGCCTTTAAAACAACAATAGAGATGCAAGTAGAATATCTGGTGTTATAAGAACCATCAAAGCAAAAGTAAAATCAATAGTAGTCATTGAAAGGACAATAAAAATAAAAACCAAATATTTGGTATTATAAGAATATCAACAAACCTAAACTAGAGCATTTAACATGCCTTCATAAGGCAAAATCCCTCAAGAAGAAAATCATATTTGCAAAACCAAGAACTAACTCACATGAACGACATGGTGAAATCCCTAAATAGATCTATCCACAAAAACCTTAGAAAGTATTTCAAAAGTATTAATTAGAGAATGAAACAAACTTCATATCCACTTGCAAGTTATATGATGATATAACTAACAAATAAATAGATATTTGTAGTTATAGACTATTATATGAAACCTTGAATAAAATGATCAACACAATAAAAAAAATCTTAGGAATTTTATATCAGAACTAGAATGATAGGAGAGATCATCTAAGCAAGTAGGGGAGAAGATCCAATAGTTAAAAACCCTATGGTAGCACATGTGCCAAGATCATATAATGCCATTTTAGCTCATGAAAATTTATGAGCAACATGTTTATCACATTGTCATATTATATATTTCATTTTAGCATTGTCAAATCATGATAGATGCCTTTCTAAATAGATATTTTCAAAGGTGTCAATTTTGGGATATCCACGTTCTCTTTATGGGCTTGGCAAGTCCATAGACCTTGACAATGAGCATAACCAAGAACAAAGCAACAAAATATGTTCTCCAAGTATGTAATAACAACTCTAATTTCTATTTCCTAAAATAACCATCATTAAAAAAAATCTCACAAGTCAAATAAAGAAATACATTGCATCCTCCCTTAATTTCAAATCAGCATAGCACATTATTAATTAATTGGTTACAACAGCATCCCAAAACCCTAAAACCTTTACATCCCCAAGCCCATAAAGGACTATTATTAGTATGTGTCATTATATGTTCATTGCTATTGTCACATTGAAAATTTTGTTCATAATTCATGGCTTCAACAACTTTTCCATATCCTTCTTACCAATATTTTCTACTAGAAACCAACATGCCTTATAAAGAGAGTTTCAAAAATAGCCAAATTAATCTATAGCAGAGAGATATATTGACATGCTAAGCATCAATTTTGGGATATCCATATTCTCTTTATGGGCTTGGCAGGTCCATAGACCTTGACAATGAGCATAACCAAGAAAAAAACAACCAAATATGTTCTCCAAGTATGTAAGAACAACTCTAATTTCCATTTTCTAAAATAACCATCATTTAAAAAAAAATTAACCATCACTATAAATAAGAGAATGAAACAAAATTTGTTTCCAATTGCAATTTATATGATTATATAACTAATAAATAAATAGATATTTGCAGTTACAGACTACTGTATAAAACCTTGAATAAAATAAACACAATCAAACAAAGCTTGGAAATTTTATTTCATAACTACATCCTCCCTTAATTTCATATCAACATAGCACATTGTTATTTAACTGGTTATAGTAGCATACCCAAACCCTAAACCCTCTATATATTTAAGCCCATAAAGGACTATTCTTAGTATGTGCCAATGTATGTTCATTGTTGTTGTCACATTGAAAATTTTAATCATAATTATAGCTTCAACAACTTTTCCATGTCCTTCTTACCAATATTTTCTACTAGAAACCAACATGCCCTATAAATAAAGTTTCAAAAAACATCCAAGAATATCCACATTCTCTTTATGGTATTGGTAGGTCCATAGACATTGAAAATGAGCATAACCAAGAACAAAACAACCAAATATGTTCTCCAAGTATGTAAGAACAACTCTAATTTTTATTTTCCAAAATAACCATCATTTAAAAAAATATTAACCATCACTATAAAGAATAAAACCCTAAATTTTGAACATAATTTCCCTTGCATCCCCAAACCCTTAGTAGTATGTACCACTTAAAATATTGAGCTCTCTATCAAGCCCTATCTCAAGCTCTCTATCCAAACCTATCTTGAGCTCTCTATCCAACCTTCATCTGAGTTAACACCTTAGCTTGAGCTATCTATCCAAACTTCATCTGAGTGAATACCCTAGATTGAGCTCTCTATCCCTCCATCTAAGTGAACACCCTAGATCAAGTTCTTTGTCCTCCATCTGAGCAAATTCCCTAGGTTAAGATCCCTATCTAGACTTTGTCTGAGTGAACACCTTAGCTCAAACTCTTTGTCCAACCTCCATCTGAGCAAATTCCCTAGCTCAAGCTCTCCATCTAGTGGTAAAAGTGAAATAAAATGCTTATTTTGCTTTTCTTGCTATATTTGTATTTTTTTGTTGAGATTCTTAGAGGGTGGTTTTAAACTACCCTCTTAGGGTTTCCTAAACAACCCTCTTAGGGCTAAGAGGGTAGTTTAAAATCACCCTCTTAGGTCACCCTAAGATGATGGTTCATAGCCATCATCTTAGTGCGACCTAAGAGGGCAGTTATAAACCATCCTCTTAGCCCTAAGAGGGTGGTTTAAAACAACCCTCTTAGGGTCACCCTAAGAGGGTGGTTATAAAACACCCTCTTAGGATCTATTAGGATAGTTTTTTACCACTGTAAAAAATTGCCTTATTTTAGCTATCGTTAAAGCTCTTTTTTGGTGTAGTGTAAAACAATAAGATAAGAGCTCTTTAGGATGATAATGATATCTCCTTTGATACAATCCTAGGTATGCATTTCCATTCAATGGATTATTTTTCTAAATTGTTTAAGGTATGTTGCAAGACAAAGAGGCTCAAAAAGGAATTATTGCTATTATATCCTCTATTATCTCTAAATAAAATAAGTAGGTCATTCATAAACATGTTGATAGAGAGAAGATAAAGAATTTAGTATTTGGAATGGGTACGAGAAAAATACCAAGTTCTAATGGCTTCCCAATTGATTTTTTCAAACCTTCTAGGACAACTTTGAGGAGGATGTAATAGTTGTTATATAGGAATTCAAGGTAGTAAAATAATGCTTAAAACATTAATTTAGACATCCATTACCTTAATACTAAAAGGGGGTAGGGGTGCATATTTTGAATTACAGACCTATCACCTTATGCAATGTCATATACAAAATAATTATGAAGGTAATGGATGAGAAACTAAAACCTCTCCTAGATAGCATTATTTCCTTGAAACAAGGGGTTTTTATAGAGGGTAACTAGATCTTTGATGGTGTGGTTCTAGATTAGGAGGTAATCAACTCAATGTTAAAATTTAGCAATAGAATAATGTTCATAAAATTGGATATGAGTGGAGCTTATTTTCAAGGATGATGGCAAATTTTAGCTTCTCTCAGGATTGGATAGAGTGGGTCATGAATTGTGTCTCTACTTTGACATACTCACTATTAATCAAAGTTCTTTCCTCGTAATTTTTTGGAGCTACTAAAGGCCTTTGTTAAAGATATCCTTGTTCCCCTTATTTTTTTCTCAAATTGGCTAAAGGCATGGGTAAACTTGTCTTGAGGAGAAGACAATAGGGTTTACTAATAGGTATCAAGGTGGATGAGGAGGTTTTGATTCACCTAAAATTTATGGATAACACAAGATTAATGGGAGTGGCCAACCTTAGGGAAGCAATAATTATCATAGATACTCTTAATGTTTATCTTAGGGCCACAAACCAAGTCATAAATGATAAGAAATCCAAAATGATCTTCTTCAATCTTGACCAAAGGCTTAAGGATAGAATTTTAGAAATCTTGGGATTCACAAAAACTTCTCTCCCAATGAGTGGTCTATTTAGGGCTTCCTCTATATTTTAAAAATTTGAAGATAATTATCTAGAGGAATCCTTTATACCATATCAAAGAAATACTTTACCATTGGTATCACAAATGGTTAATCTTTGGGGGTATATTAAATTTTTTATAATCAGTAATTCATGACATGTTGATCTATAATTTTTCTATCATTTTTACCCCACATATCATATGGAAAGAACTGGATAAGATGGCCAAAAAATATTTATAGGTAGGAGCAAAAGGAGAGAGGAAATATGCATTAGTAGAATAGAAGAAAGAAATCTAATCCAAGGTAAAGGGAGGTTTGGGTCTAAGGATATCAAATATAAATAATATAGGTTTGGTTGAAAAGCCAACTTATTTATTCATAAGAGTTTTAACTAGTAAATATTTGGGAAAGATGAATTCAAGTGAGGTGAGTCATTTCTCTTTGGATGGTAATAGATCCTTAGTGTGGTAGGCATGAAAGCTAGGATCTTAGGTAGTGAAATATGGATTATTCTGAAAAGTGGGGAGAGGAGAGAAGACATGGTTTTGGATAAATTCATGGGATCAATACCCACCTATCATTGTTGAAAATCCAAAATTACAACCAATAAAAATAGCCATGGAAAGTAGGGGTTAGATCAAGATTGAAATTTATTTCAACACCACCCAACTAGATAATTATATGTTTAATTTGTTTAAGGATTTGGACAAGTGGCCAATTCCATTCCATCCAAATTTACACATATTATTGTGATATTTATCTATATATTGAGATGAAGACACAAGACCTAATATCTAGGTAAAGGAAGGAAGTTACATAAGTAATAATAAAAACTTTCTAGTATAGAAGGTAAAAATATGTATAATTACAAGTAAAAGCTTCATTCAATCTCACATTCTTCTATTAAACATTATACATAATTATAGGTAAACATTCATCCTTACAAGAGAATAAGAGATAAGGTTGAATTAAATGTTAGAAGCAGAGATAAGGCCAAATTAAATGTAAGAAGCCATCTAGAAAGTGCTCCATTAAAAGGCCTATTTAATTCGCATGTGCTTGCCAAAAATGTTATGCATCATGTGCATCTATAAGCAAAAAACCTACCTAAGCAAGCTTATCCAAAGTGTTAGGATAATTAACGCAAAAAATATTAAAATGCACTAACACCCTCATATACACAACTTAGATACTTATGGATAGATGGATCCCGATAAATGTGTAGCCATATTAGGTACCCATGTATACAAGATCTTTTATAAGTGGGAAAAATAGAAAACTTGTAGGAAAAAATCCTTTCCAAAAGAGAAAATATCCACAACTTGCTTTGATGTAGGATAATATTACAAATCAAGAACCTAATCATATATGGTAGTTAAATGTGTTAATGTAGTTGATGCCTATTTCCACAAGTCATGCTTTGAACTTATCAACAATTTCATCATCAACATATTTTATTTGATAGATCCACTTGAATTGAACTAATTTCCTTCCCTTAGGAAAGGGGATCAAGTCCCATGTATGATTCCTTATCAAGAAATTATTTTCTTACTCCATTGCTAAATAAAGAAACCCCATAGAATTACTCAATAAAAAAACTCCTAAAAATAATATTTAGCACTTTATAAATAGTGCAATTACAATTTATGGCCAAATTTTCAACAAATGGATGTATTTGAAAATATTGGTGTGATACAATAATTGCAACTAGAAAGATTTTACAATCTAATACCTAAGAAAAGGTGAATAAATATCTAGCAAGGGTAATATGTGGAAACCCTTGAGGCTAGATGTCTAGAACCCAAGATGAGGTATTTGGTAAATATTGAGCAAAATATTTTAGAAGACCAAATCCAAATATAAAATACTATATTTTTAATCTTAGTTTTTCTAAAAAAAATAAGAAACAGAAAATAAAATAATGTTTTTTTCAACCACTGTTATTATGAAAAAACAATTAAAATAGACATAAATATAATATACTATTTTTTAAATCCTAGTTATTTTGGAAAAAAAATTAAAAAAATAGAATATAAAATAATGTTTTTCAATCATTATTATTCTGAAAAAAAAAATAGTTAAAAAATAGATTTGATATAGCTGCGAGTCTAGGATAGCCATGAGATTTAAGATGGCCATAATATCTAGGATGACCATTAGATCTAATATATTTATGAGATATGATATGGCCACAAGGGTCCGCAACTGGGAAGTGTGCAAAGCGTCCTACCTCTAAGTCTACAAAAAATCATTTTTACAAAAAAAACAGACTCCAAAAATTTGAATGAAGTTTTCAAAGAAAAAGTAATACTTGAAGCCTATGATGACCCAAATAGAAATGAACAAGCTCTTTATCTCCCTCAATATTTAACACCATGTGAGATTCATCTATGGATTGAGATGAAGATACAAGACCTAAGATCTAGGTGAAGGAAGCAAGTTACATAAGCAATAATAAACTTATTCTAGTATAGAAGGCAAAAATTTGCAGAATTACAACTGAAAGCTTCATTCAATCTCACATTCTTCCATCTCTACCATTATACATATTTATAGTAAAGCATTCAACCTTGCAAGATAAGAAGATATAACATCAAATTAAATGTTGAAAGCAAAGATAAGGCCAAATAAAATACTAGAAGCATAGATAGAGTCGAATTAAATGTTGGAAGTCATCTATAAGGTGCTCCATTAAATGGCCTATTTAATTTACATGTGATTGCCAATAATGCTATGCATCATGTGCATCTATAAGCAAAACACCTACCTAAGTAGGCTTATCCTATGTGCTAAGATAAGTAATGCATAAAATATTAAAATGCACTAACAATTATGACTAAAATATTGGTAGAAAGATTTCTTACAGGTAGAAATGAGGAGGATGAATTATCTTGGGGCTATTGGAGTCTTGGATTCTACATGGTGAAGAATGGATATGAAAATATCCTTCTAGAACCTCCACCTCATGCATAGTAGGTTTAGGATTGGAGAAATATTTGACAATCTAAGGGTTGGCTGAAAGTAAACTTCTTTGCTTGGTAGTTCATGCAAAATGGAATTCTTAATTTTGATAATATGATATTTAGGGGAATCATTGGACCATCCTAATATTTTTTATGCTAAAAAAATTATGAAACACCTAACCACCTGATGTTTAAATGCATGTTCATGCACCAAATCTAGGATAGATGGTTTTTAGTTTATAAAATCCAAGCCATGGTAAGTTGAACTAGATTAATATTTGGGAAATATGAAAGAGGAGCATATTTAAATTAAAGCTCTTTGTATCAATTGGAAGATTGGATTAAACTTTATTTGGTGGCAATTGTAGTTAAAGAATAAATGGTAAAATTTTTAGAGAAATCTTTTCATATTTGGATGACATCTAGTAGGTCATTTGGAGCAAAGTCATGAAAAATATGGTAGTGTATGCTAAAGAGGAAACTTAGACTAATATAGGGATAATGGATAAGGAATATAAAGTGCAGGAGGGGTAGAACAAAGATAGTTGAAAAACACATTCAAAAGGATGGATTAAAATTAATATTTATGGAACTAAAAAAGGTAATCCTAGTAGAGCTAGAATTAGAGTGGTCTACAACAGTCGCATTGGGATAGTGCTCTATTGGGAACTACAGGGCTTAGGAAAGGCCATGAAAAATGAAGTAGAAGCCTTAGCTAACAAATTTTATTCTATATGGGCAGTAATACAAGGTTATGGGAGGATAATCATATAATTATATTGTCAAATATTAGTAGGAGCTCTAGATTACATGAGAGAACTTATTTTGCAAATGTTGAGGTTGAGGATTCTTGTCACCCAAATTAAGGATATGTGAAGGGAATTGGACGATGTGATCCTGAATGGTAGATTTTATGGTTGAGACAAGTACTAAGAATGATGTAGGGGTTCAATGACACAATTTCATGGCTATTGAGGATGATTGGATTGGGCATGTTGGTAAGCAAATCTAGCTTTTGGCTAATTTGGATAGCCATTATAGACATATGTTTTAGGAGACTTGGCTCCAATGCAAATCTCCTTTTAGTGTTGTAACTAAATATGGTTAGTTCTTAGGATATTATACTTTAGGGTTATGAAATTTTGTTAGAAATTTAAAAGGAGGAAATAGGTTCTCTTGCTAGCCAAGGTTGGGATGAGTCATGTCCCAACTTGTAAATAATCTTGTTCTAATTTGATTTTTTCAAAAAAATTTAAAATAAAATAAAATTCAAAGTTTAAAGGAAACATTTGAAGAAAGTTTAAATAAAATTGAAAAGTCAGTAATTCAAAGTCTTAAAAAGGAATATTTAAAAAGAAAGTAAAATTGAATGTGAAATTTTGAAAAGAGAAAGATAGTTGAAAGAAAGGAAAAATGATATTGAAGAAAATTTAAAAAGTGAGAAATAAATTTAAGAGGAAAAATATTAAAAAGAAAATTAAGAAAGATAAATGATTTGAGAAAATATTGTGAAAGCAAATTGAGAAGAAAAAATTAAAAGAAGAATTATTTGAAGAAAAAATTAAGAGAAATAATATATCAAAAGATTTTTTTTCAAAGAGACGAGATTAATTAAGTTTGAAGAAGAAAAAAAAAATTGAGAAAAAATATGAAGAAAATTGAAAAAGGAAATCATAATTATTAAAGAGGGAAAAATTAAGAAGAAATATTAAATATTGAATTTTGGAGATTTCTACTAGAAAGGAAATTAATTATATTGAAGGAAAAATAATTTCTTAAAATTAAAAACAAGATTGGAGAAGATAATTCATAGATTTGAAGAAGCATTTAAAAGAAGAAAAATATTTAGAGGATTGCTTTAAGTGAATTTGGAAATATTATAAGGTATTTTTAAAGAAGAAAGAAATTTCAAGGAAATAAAATAGTGAAAAAAAATTGGCATGCATATTACCTTCAATATTGAAGATATTGTTAAAGAAATATATGAAAGGTACATTTTTTAAGAACTATTGGATGCAAATATTTGATAATTCAAAGGAGACAATTATTTAAATTAATTTAAAAAGGTTAGAAAATTTAGGTCTATAAATATTTTTTTAATGTCCAAAATGAGATCCAGGATAGTCCTTAAGATTAGTTTCTAGCAAGTATTTAAACAACTTTTAGCAACTTATAGAAAAGTGAATATTGACTTGATTAAGAAACAAAAAAAAGGCATATTGTAAAATCAAATATGATTTATATAAGCATATTAAAGTTGGGGGATTTAAATAAATAAATCAAGTAAAATAATAATTGATAAACAATGATTTCATTTATGCAAAAAGATCACTAATACAGGAAATCTTTCTACTATAAAAAATCAGCCAAAATGGGTAATAAGAACTCTCCTTCTGGTAAAATAAATGGAAGAAGATGAAACATTAAGTAATAAACTCAAAATGATAAAACATGACCTTGTTTAGTATAACACTAACCTAAATTTCATGAGCAAATAGTGTGCAAAAGATGCAGAGTAGGTTGACAAGAATAAAGGTAAAATTGTAAATAATGGTATAAAGTCTTCAAATAGTAACTTATTACTTTCAAAAGGTTATACAAAAATAGGTGGCACTAAAAAAGGATATGATGAAGTAGTTTAATCTAATAACAAGGATATCTCAAGATATGAGAATGATGAATTGTTACATTCTACATTTGATAGCATTAATAACAAATTTGATAATGATGGTTTCATAGGTATTAATAAGTTGTGGTATCCAGATAAAATTAGGTACAATGATGATGTAAGCCATAGTGTGTATTATTATGATGAATTACTTCCTGTTTTCAAGAACTTCATGACAAGAAACAATAATTTCAAATTCAATACAAAACTATAAAGATAGAAGTGTGATAGGCACAGGTAACAACTGCTATCAGTATTAGGACAAAAATAGGTACTTCTTGAATAAATATAAAGATAAAAATCCAAAAATGATCAAGGTATAATATCACCATGAGGAAGGACAATAAGTGATCAAGAAGACCAAAGCAAATGAATACAATGAATCTTATACTAAATAATGTAATACAGGGAGGTATTAGAGGTACTACATTAGTTGATACCTTGCAAGCAACTTGTAATTACATGTAAATATTTTTATAAATACTTTGTAAATGGGTGGTGTGAAAGAGTATTGTAAAGTTTATCTTTTAGTGTGTCTAATAATTAGTGGTTTGTTACTATTAGGATTCAATAAAATATATTTCTCCTATGAGAAATATGAAGAGTCATATCTCTCGTGAATTTGAGGAGATGGAGAGTTAGTGAAAGTAGAAAGATCAAGAGTCTTGTGAATATGAAGAGTCTCATCTCCAAGTTTTATTTGTTGAATAAAAAGCATTGTAATGGGTATCAAAGAAGCTCTACAATACATTGTATTTGCATGGCTTAAGTAGATAAATTTTTCATTAATATTTTTAGTGATTTTCATTATTATCATGGATTCAATATATGTTAGTGTGTGAGGATTTTAAATTGATATATTTTGAGAAATTACTTAATTTCTAGCACTTCTAGATTGGTTCTGGCTCATCACTATCCTCATAGAATACTTTTATACTAACCTGCAATAGTTGCATTAAAATAAAGTAAAAAATAAACATGCATTAAATATTACAGGTGTGAGGGATTCAAATTAAGTATAATGTTTAGCTATAGTGAGAAAGTGTGTATGGTTAATAAACACAAGAGAAATAAAATATAATCAATATTCTACCATTTTATAAGTATGAATTATAGAAAATAATAAGATAGGCAAAACGACAATGCCTTAATCACCTTGCACCTAGCAAACTAGGATGGTAATGCCATTTATGGGATGCATAAGGATTTGATACTTTTTAAAATAATCTCATGAGATACAAAGTACAATGTGGGTTTCAAAGAGTGTATATTTTATTTCTCATGGCTAAATGATATTTACAATGGATCCCATAGCTTCTATTTATAGTTAGAGTTTATCCTTAAGTTACCTAGGATGAGAAATAATTACTCCTAGTAGAAGGAAATATTTGGGAACATATCTAAAAAAATTGCGTACCTCTAAATATACCCTTAACAAACTTGTAAACCACTACATGCCAAAAATATCTCTCAAAATATTCTTCTTGGGGCATCTTTATTTTTACCCCTTTCTACTAGTTCGTGAGTGATTTGCTCTAGGAAGTGAAAAAATCACTAGACTTTGCTAGTGAATTGGTCCTAAGTGATTTGCTCCTCTAATACAATTGGGTCCTTTTCCAAGTGAATCAATCCTAAACCAATCAACACCCAAGATAGATTTAGATAAATTCTAGAGGATTTTGGAAGTCATTTTCTACTTGATTTTAGTAGTTTATAGTTTTTCAAAAATTTAAATTTCAATATCGTCTTAAGGAACTTTACTTCTAGTGACTTCATATGGTGCTAAGCTCAAAATTGTGCTCTACTCATCCCATATTATATAGAAATAGTCCCAATAGTTTATGCCACTCTTTATTATTTATAAATTGGAAGCAAAAAAGGTCTTTAGGCTCTCCCATAAGATCTTTAGATGGAGTTTTAGATAACTCATCCAACTTCCTATTTAGTTCTTATAGTTCGATGCATGTGGACTCTAACTTCTTATACATCTCAAACGCATCCCCATTATCAACTTGATCATTATATTTCTTTAAAATGGTGTTGATAATATCATTATCGAGGGTCTTCATTTTTGGGTCAAAGATATAAAAAAAATTGATAGTATAAACCCCTAAATTTCCTTAACCATTTATTACACTAATATTTTTAGAGATGCTAAAAAGTTTTTACAAGTTTGGAGGTCTCTTTAAGAATCTAGGTTTTTTTAAAGTTTTCTAACCAAGTCTCTTCTATCCATTTCTAGTTGTTGCACCTATGATTCCATAATATAGGATAAAAGCTTCTATGCTTCCTTTTTTTGTCCCCTTGTAGTAAGTTTTTCTTCCACCTAATCAATGGTTTTTATCATTTTGTTCAAAGTGTGTTTTGCATAGACTACAATGAGGAATATTTGTTGTGCATTCTCTACCTCTACCCTAATTTTATCTTAAAGGTACTTGACCTATTGGACATCAAAAGCTTTGTTAGCATCAACAACTACTTATATTTCATGAAGCTATCGACTATATATTTTTTTTTATCTTTTATCTATAGGGATTTTTGAAGTTTTTTGATCTAGTTGTTCTCTTATGCAAGTTGCTATAAAATATCCTCTAGATACTGTATGATTTTTTAGCTTCAAAAATTTAGGATTTGAGGTCCTCAAATTATTTATTTAATTGATATTATTTTGAGACATTTTTCTATAGAGCCTCATTTTTTGATTGGATTTGTTCTTTTTTAGTCTTGAGTTATCCTAACACATCCTCCATTTCTTCATTAAAACTTTACCCTCAATTGCTAGGATGCATCGAGTGTTAGTTGATTCACAAGTTGAATTTTCTAGTATAGATACATTTGGTTCAAATACAAATTGGAAACTCTTGTACTCAAGTCAATAGGGGTTATCACCACTTTGGATGGGTTGGATTTTGATGTCTCCATGGTGTACATATCACCCCTCTTTCTTGTTAGCCATGATTGTATTAGAATTGATGCCTGAGAGGTTTTATTATTACGACATATACATTTATTTTTTCATTTATTCTCCTCGATGACAAGGATATTAAATGGCTTCTTGACATCTATCTCATCTAGATCATAGATATTTTTCCATGCAAAGGCCTAACTTGATATTGTTACTACATTGTATTGAGAGGGTACTCCTATAGAATCAATTCATTTAGTTAGGGTAGGTGGTATTATTACCTATAATAGGATCTATATTACTTGGGATGGTGGGTGTGGTGGGTGTGTGGATACTATTGATGGAGTGAATTGAGTGGTGATATAAGGGGACGTGGAAGATATAAAAGATATGGGTTATGATACTATTCCCATTATCATTTTTTCTAGTGGAGACACCATAGATGATGATATGGATGACAACAAAGAAGATGTTTTATATGGTACCAATGGTTGAGGATACCTAAATGGAAGATGATGGGAATGAGGTGATGGATGATGTCTTATATATGATGGAGACTATTGGAGATAGGGTGCCTCTAATAAAACCATAAGATACAATTTTAGAGGATGAAATAAATATAACAAAAGAGGGAGAGGAAGACATGGTAAGAGAAGAAGAAATGATAGAGAAAGAAGTAATAATGGTGGAGATTAGAATGTAAATAAAAATTGTAGAAGATATGGACATAATTTTGGTCATTCCCAACTTAGGAGGGGAGCCTCCTTGAGGGATTTCCCCATTATTTAGATGAGTTATATGGTCCTGCTACTCCTAGTCTGCTACTACTTTGCAAAACATCAACCCATATTTTACGAAACCCCTTTACCCCTTGATGATTGTTTGTGTCACTGGTAAATTGACCATTACTAGTATCATTAATGCAATAGAATGGTGATCTTAAATGATGTTGTCTTCTTTGGTTTTGAGAGTTTGATTTTATAGTCAACTATTTATTGATTGTATTGGCCCTCTTGGTGCTCTTTGGGTTATTTTTTCTCATTTTAAATATAATTGGTCACCAATAAAAACAAATTTATTGGTCTTAATTACATTCCTATCTCATACCTCATATTTTTTTATGCAATGTTTTTACTATACGTGTAGCCCAACTTCTTCAAGGCCACAAGATTTTTATCATTCATATTAATATCACCAAAGTCATCCTTAGCCCTAACATAGAAAAATTTCCACTTAGGTGGGTTGTTATACCATATCTAGTTTTTGTATTCATAACCATGGTTTCTTCCTAATGTGGTAGGGGCTAGTTCTTCACTTGGATTTGCCTCTTTTAATATTGTTTCTCTTCTTATATACAAATAAGATGTCTATATTCTTATCTCTTAGGGTCTCCTTGAAGACTCCAATTGAACTATAGGACCATCAATCCTTAACTATTTAATGACCATGTATCTCATATTTTCCTCCATGGCCTAGTGGAACCATGTAGCTTGGGTGTGATTTTCATGATTTTCCACTTGAGTGGGTAAAATGTGGTCACCTTCTACCCCCTAAAATATTTTAGGTCCACATAATCGAGTTGCTACATATTTTCAACATTGAACATATAGTTTAGCACATATATAGGCAACTTGAAAGGCATGTCTAAAAAACCATATAGGAGAATAAATAATCAGGACCTCTTTAAATAATAGTTATCATTTGCCCATTTTTGTAACTTTATGAACTATCATACCTCATCCAATAAAATTAGTGACTTACCCCTAAAATTATCCATAATAACCTCATACACCTTGTTATAAGAGTGATATGAGGTCTTGTCTTCTTCTTAGTAAGGTACGTCTATGATATCTATGACTAAAAGAGACCCATTATTTGCTCCTATGAACTCTAGTTGAAGGGTCAAAAACCAATGTTTATTTTTATATATGATGATCCAAAATAGGTATGAGGTGTAGGTAAACTTCATTTATTCCTTGAAGGATGTTAACTGACTATCCATATGGTCTACAGTATATCTGTAATAGTCAATAATTTTTAGTGCATAAGTGTAGCAAAATTACTGAATACTTGCAAATATAAAATCACACAAAGACAAAGATATTGCCAAAAATAAATCCTTTTATATTGAATTTTGATACAAATTTACAAGCTTTGAACTGTCCCAAGTATCTTGGGAGCAATGTTACAATATGCGTCTCAGTATGATACAATATCTTCTTGGGGGGTCTTCTAGGTTCTCAGCAATGTGCAATATCCTTATGATCTTCTGCTACAGCTTCAAATATAAGTGGGATTTGGTATCCAATGTGGACCACTCTAGCTTCAACAACTTTCTCAAATGTACCTGTAACCTACACATATTCAAACCAACAAAGAGTCAATAGCACCTACAAATAAAGGAGTAAGATCAATGCTACACACAAAAACTTTGATCTATTAATCATGCAATGTAAATCACAGAAGAAAATAATAATATAAAAGCTTTTCTAAAATAATAATTACTGATCTATGTTGTCGTGCTCTTAGATCTATGAAATCGTGGGTATGCAATGGTAGATTGGAAATCGTGGATGCACGGTCGTGAAACCATGGATACGTGATTCTAACTGTGAAATCATGGATGGGTGGTTTAGGTTGAAACACAAGTTGCCTCGATAAATGTACTTCTAGGATCTGGTATGTATTTCACTTGTGATCTGCTCGAGGGTTGTGGTCAATTTTAGTAGCTTGGTGGTGTATGAATTTAGCTCCCTTTGTTTGGTGGGGTAAGAGTGCCTTTATAGGTCCCTTAGGATTTTGGAGGGAAATGGGGAGTGGCAAGCCTGGATTACCAAGTGGCAATTCTAGGTTTCCAAATGGGTGAAATAGTTACAGTGAGTCACTCAGTGTGCCTCACTTAACTGGGGTGATGTAGCTGCAAGTGGAGTGGGATGTGGGATCCTATCCTATGTGAAGGGACAAGGGAGACAATATGGATGAGATGTAGTAAGGGTGTTGGGTGGAGTGTCTATGACACCTATCTAGTAGGTAGGTAGGGTATCCTAGGGTGATTTTCTATGAAAAATAGGATAAAGTGCAGGATTTTATATCCCTAAGTTGGGACTTAGGCATATAATTTTATTATGCAGAATTTTGTGGTGGGGTGGCAAATGTGGCTTTGTGGGTGTTGAATTTTGGTGTCTACAGATGCCTCTTTTTTTACTGCATTGTGTGCAACATGATCTAGTGCAAAAACCAATGACACTTAATTTTATTTGGATGGAGAAATGGACTCAATTCTTCTCGGCACAAAGAATGAATGACTTGAAAATTTTAATTTTGGCTTACCCCCTCAATTGGCGAATGGGTAAAGAATGAAACCCATAAGCCAATTGAGGGGGTAAGCCAAAATCAAAATTTTCAAGTCATTCATTCTGTGTGCTGAGAAGAATTGAGTCCATTTCTCTATCCAAATAAAAACAAGTGTCATTGGTTTTTGCACTACATCATGTTTCAAATTGATGAAATGTAGATGATGAAATTATGGGGTTTACAAAATGATGTGGATTAAATGCAATGTATGAGTTGTTGATAAAATTGATGCCCCATGTTTGGGATTATTTGTGTTGTTGCAAAGTTGCCTTTGGTTCGTTGGTGAGCAATGTGATGTGGTGAAATATTTAACCAAGTGTGTGAGATTGTGAGTCTTGCTACTATTAGTCACTCTTGTGTGTCTAAGTCAATGCACTCAGACTTTTATGCTTGAGTGGCTTCTGATTACACCAAATTTGATTTGATTTATTTCCATTTTTGACCCAAAAAAAAGGTTTAAGGATAACCTTGTGCAAATTTGTGTTGACACAACCAAGCTTAATGATTGAGGTTGTGAAGATGTATCCTTATGGTGAGTTACCCATCCGATTGGATTGCATGGATTTCCAGTCATTGCAACCGCTAGGTGTATAGGGTAATTTACTAGTTATGAGGTGCACTATTGGTTTAATGATGATAAATTGCATTGATGGATGTGTGTGTGTTTTTATTTTAGTTGAAACTATGGACATGTGGTTCTACTTTGTTAGAACTGTGGGTCTGCATTTTCATGCGCAAATAATAGGTCTATGTTTTGACACACTTTCACAAAATGTGGATGCATGTTTTCCACCATAAATCATAGATGAATGGTTTTTGTCATAAAATTTGGCTATAAATAGGTGTAAGGTCATTTTTATTTTCATTCTTTGCCAGTTGGATTTACTTGATTCACTCTAGCCCATTTTGAGATGGAGATTGGTGAGGGGAGCGGAGGTGGAAGTGATGTAGGTGCGGGTGGCAATAGAGGTGGGGGCTCGGATGGAGCGGAAGCTGATGTGCCTATGCGTAGGTAGGTTGTCGAAGCCCTTAGTGTAGTTTTGTTACTTTGTTTTTGTTTTGTGTTTGCTTTTGTATGTTTTTTTTTTTAAATCATTAAGAGGGGATTAATTTTTTTTTTTGTGTTTGTTGGTTGATTGAATGCAATGTATTGTAGATTTGTTTTGTATTGTGTGTGTTTTTTTTGAAGTGCTTTGAAGGTTTATTTGTGTGTGCATGAAATTTAACTAGGATGAACGTGTTGTTTATTTTTTTGCGTGTTTTGTTTGTTTTTTTATACATATATTTTTTAATACCATGCACAAGGTAGGTTGAAAAGTTTTTTTTATTTTTTATTTTTTATTTTTTTATTATTATTATTTTTTTTTTTGAAATTCCTATTTTTAAATTCATTAAGTGGGGTGGAAAAAAAAATTCTCTCTTGATGTACTTATGTTGTTTTTGTTGCTTTACTGCAGGTGAAGATCCTTGATGCCCATCATAGATGACCTCACACTATCTCCAAAGTGTGAAAGGCTTTGATTGATGATGATTGGAGGTTCTTGGAGGTAATGGGATTTGATGGTTGTGGGTATTTGGGCACTATGAAGGTGGATGAGTAACTCCTTTCTATGCTTGTTGAGAGATGAGACATAGACAGGGGTTCTTTCCAGCTCCCTACAGGGGATCTTACCATTACCTTAGAGGACATCTATCATATCTTTTGAATGTCTATCGAGGGTCCACTAGTGAGTGTGGGCCATGATAATAAGGAGGCACTCCATCTTGTCTTTGGTGAGTTGTGGGATGTAGATTGCATCAAGGGTAACATTGCTTACCTTAACTTGTTCAAGGCTAATATATTAGGTGCAGTTCCAACATTCCTTATGTATATATTGAGCAACATGATTTTTCCCAATAGCATGGGATCGAGGATCCCATGGAATCAGGTTCCTATTATGCTTGATTTGATGTCAAATCCATAGATATTGGCATGTGATCCTATTTTTCTATGCCAAGTTTACAGTGAGTTGTATGATATGAAGAGGTGGGGGTGAAAGGGCCTTAACTACAGTCTACTACTCTAGATTTTTTCATGGGGGCATATCATTGTGGGTCGCCCTCTGGGACTTCCTTGTGCCTACGGTCCTACTAATCCTCATGCATATCAGTTGCTTCTCAATGAGGAGTACTCTACCATGTGCCCCTTATTTGATGATGCTACCTATAAGGCTAGCTTGAGTGGGCTAACTAGGGATTGGATGTGTTGGCACCCATGGAGGGGCTTGGCCTAGCAGAGATATGTTGTGGAACTTCACCAGATTCAACAAGGGCAATGGGTGGTGGGAAGCCACACTTGTGATATGGAGTACATCCAGTTTTCTTGAGTGCATAGATAGTTTGGACTTGTGCAAGGTGTTCCAGATGCATCGGTGATCTACATGCAATGGGGTGATGAGCTACGCCTACCCATGACTCCCAAATTCTAGACCATGGATGATGCATCTAATGATCCAACCATTGATTTACTTGTTTTGGATGACATGGGTACTACTATAGAGTATGATGCTTGGTTTGTGGTGCAAACTCCTTAGATACTGATCCAAGTTGTGGATGATGCAACTAGTGGGGATGAGACCAATACTAGAGATCAGGCTTGTAGGTGAGAGAAGAACCACCAGGGTAGTGATATTGGGATGCAGCCTACCACAGAGGTGCAGCAACCTGAGGTGGATGTGGAGGTTGAGGTTAATGAGGAGCGAGATGGAGGTGATGGTGATGGTGATGCGATGGATGGAGGTGATGGTGATGAGGGAGAGTGGGATATTGGTGAGGGATAGGAGGATGTACCTCCTCGTAATAGGGAGGAGGAGTGGGACCTACTCCAAGCTGAGCGAGATAGTTTGGATTTGGAGGTGACTTGTTTGAAGGGTGAGTTGACTTGATATCAGGACGAGGTGTCTCAGCTATAGAGCAAGGTGGACGGTCTATATGGTAGACTAAATGTGAATGATATCATGACTCGATATGTAGATATAATGAGGCTACAAGGTGAGGTGACTCACTTACAGGGTGAGTTGGCTTGGGCATAGGTTATGCTAGGTGGAGGGGATGTTGCAACTACTATTGCCTCCATTAGGGAACATATATATCAGTAGGTAGCTCACCAAGGTGTGTATTTGAGGACTATCCATAGGTAGGGTGAGTACATAGTGATGTTGGAGAGAACTTTTCATGAGTGCAAGATCCCTTTACCTATTCCTCTTTATTTATCTATTTTTGGTGTCAATCGATGGACCGAGGTGAGTGGCAAGGCCCATCGAACATCTAGTTCTCATGGTGCTTCATCAGTGCATGGACCTCCTAGGGGTCATGGTGGCACTAGCTAGTAGTTATTTATTACCTCTTTTTGTTTTTTATATTTTATTTATGAGCCTCAGTGCTCTGGTGTATATAGCCTACGATCATTTTGTACTATGTAACTCACTTATATATATACATGGTTTTTCATATTTTGCTTCATGTGTGTTTTATTGATGGATGAATGATGGAATGGTGTAATGCTTAATTATTTATTTGTGCTTGGTAATCTTAGACTTTTAGCTTGATCATTATTGTTTCCTTTCCTTAATCAGGGGTATAGATAGATGGTATGTATGGATATTATGATTTGCAATGATGCGATGGATATGGTGTAGGGTGTAGAATATTTTACAAAGACTCAACCAATTTAGTGAGGCAAACAAACTCTTTTTATAATCTCGTAGATCTCCATAATGCTAAGGTTGTCCTAGTGTTTTCAAATCTCTTCAAGGACCAATTGTGTGTGCAATGAAGCTCATTTATCATTATGTAATAGGTCAAACTAATCATTTGTAACTTATGCCAATAAGCTAGCTCATCCGTGAGCTCTCCTTGATCTGTACAAAAGAAGGTCGCTAATGTGATAGATTTGATGCCACATGTAAGGATACCCCATTGCCAATTTGGCTTGATGCCATCAAACATGTAATGAGGATCACCCCATGGTTTTTGAGACATTAAGATTTCCATGGATTCAAGATCCTTTCCTCCTTTATTGCTTTTGTATTTTTGAGGGGTTGCTCATTTTGTGATTGAGCACTTGATTTTATTATTTTATTTTGCTCATTTTGAGGAGGAGCAAAGGATATTTTTATTTCTTTTTGACTTATTTATTTGAGACACTTTTCATGATACTTGCTCATTTTGAGGAGGAGCAATGGATTTTTTTGGGGGGATACTCGCTCGATTTTATGAAGAGTAAGGGATTTTATTATTATTATTATTTGGGGTGAAGGAGGACCTTATCCTTTTACCAACTCTATAGTATTCTAGACCATGTGCATAATTGGATGAGAAGGAGAAATATTTTGCTTATGGAAATAACAAATTTTGAATTCATTTTTCCCAGGGTTCAAAATGTTTTAAATGTGTTTTGATGTGAATGGTCCAAGATGAGATTTGATTGACCAGTAATGACCTTATTGCATCTAAAAATTGCTTGATTTTGTATGGAGGTTGTTTGAGACGCTAGATGTAGCTGGGTGATTGAAAATTGTAGGACTTTGATTAGGAAGCAATGTATTATTATGATAGATGCTTTTGGTGATGCTTGATGTGAGATGCTCATGATTAAGGTAGGAAAATATTTTAGACTTGGCATTGTCAAATTTTACCCCATGATGTAATGTAAATAAATGATATGTACAATATGCCTATATGGTATGCTCGAAATAAAATGTTTTTTATGTTTTACCTTTTTTAGCCATCTATATATACACATATTTGTAAGTCACTTTATGTATAAAATACCTTTATATGTATTATGTTCAATGATTCAGGCTCTAATTATCCTTCCAAGTTGGCAATTCTATACGTTCCTGGACCCAACTTATGTTTGATAATGTATGGGCCTAACCAATTAGCCATGAATTTATCTCTCAAGTGCAACAATGAATTGGTATTTTGTTGTTTCTCTTTGATCACAATATCCCCTACTTGAAATTCATGAGGATGGACTTTTGCATTGTAAGAACATTTAATTTTGTCTTGATATACTCACAGATGTTGCAAGGCATTAATGTGTATTTCATCAATGAGTGTTAATTGGTCAAGATGTGCTTGTCTAGCTGTATCATCGTCCATGAATTCCTGTAATGTGATTCACAAGGAAGGAATATCAAGCTCAAGAGGTATTATTGCTTTAGCACCATAGACTAGTAAAAAAGGTGTTGCTCTCGTCGGTATTATGATGCTTGTTCTATAAGCCCATAGTGCCAAGGGGAGTTGAGTGTGCCAATCTCTATGATTTTATTTTATGAGTTTCTTGAGAATGGCTATCATTTTCTTGTTAGTTGCTTTGGCTTACCCATTTGCCTATGGGTAATAAGGTGTCGAGAAACTATGTTGGATATTGTACTTATTGCATAATTCTTGAACATCCTTATTCTCAAATGAATTTTAATTATTAGAAATGATCTTGGAAGGTATCCCAAAATGATAGATAATACATTGAAGTATAAAATCCTCTATTTGAGGTCCACTTGTAGTGGTCATTAGAATTTGCTTCAACCCATTTGGTGAAGTATTTCGTGGTAGTTATGATAAATTTATGTTGTCCTGATGAGGCAGGTGAAATTTTTCCAATAAAATCAAGGCCCCATTGAAAAAAGGGCCAAAGTATTTGAATGGGTTGTAAATATTGTGATAGAACATGGGTTAAATTGGCATGATGTTGGTATTTTTGATATTTCTTGATATATTGACAACAATCACTTTCCATGGTGGGCCAATACATAACCCATGTGTAAAATCCACTTTGCAATGGCCATTCCACTAAAGTGACCACCACAAGTACCATCGTGGTCTTCCATAATAGCTCATTGTGCCTCAACGAGATCTAGAAATCATAGTAGAATTTCATCATAGCCACGTTTATACAAGTCCCCCAAGAGTCTGAAGCAAGTTGATTTTTTATTTGAACGTTCTTTTTGCAGCCTACATCATTTTTATTGGGAGGATCCTAGACTTGAGATCTCATCAAGGTAAGAATTGTAGGGTTCAACATGGACCAAATAGATATTCTTCTCACCTTTAGACTCTGCTCGTTTGATTTTTGGTTTGGACACATTTGTTATTATTAGAGGTTGGAATTATCCATGCTCATTCTTAGGGATCAAGGATCCCAAAGAAGCCATTTCATCCACAAATCTATTGGTTGAATGAGGTAAGTTACTAATTTTATTCCAGTCAATTTTTTCTAGAAACTTCATTGCTACTTCGTGATATTGTTTCAGGATGGGTTCCTTGCATTGGTATTCTCCTTTTACTTGGTAAACAATGAGTTGAAAATCACCAAAAATTCTTAGTATTTTGATGCCCATAGCTACGACTAATTGAAGCCCCAATATTAAGGCTTCGTACTTTGCATTTTTGTTTGTGCATGTGAAGTCGATTTTAAATGATAAAGGAATTGGGATTCCTTTGGGTGTGTAAAACACAACTCCAACACCTTGTCCTCTTTCACACTTTGACCCATAAAAGAATATTTTCATGTCAACTTCATCCTCGGGAGGGATTAAATCTTCTTGTTTAGTGATGGAAAATATCGAATCATCTAGAAGATAAATGATAAGTGGTTTATCATTAGGTAATGGAGCTTAGGTGAGTTGATCGGCTATCACCTAACCCTTGATGGATTTTTGACTAATGAATTTGAGATCAAATTCTATTAAAAGAATTATCCATTTTATGGTACGATTGTTGTTGTATGTGCAAGTCATCATGTATCACAGAGGATTTTCTCTAGCTATGACATAGATAGTGTTACTTAGCATGTAATGTCTGAGTTTCTTAGTGGTAAAAACCACTGCTAAGAACAACTTTTCGACATAAGAATATCTTGTTTCATAACTTACCAATGTCCAAATGATATAGTAAATGTCTTGCTCCTTATGATACTCATTTTTTCTGAGCAAGAATTGTCCCTAGTGCAAAATATGTTGCAGAGATGTAGAGGTGAAAAGGGACTCTTAAATGAGGTGGTGTAAGAACTATTGGTGAAGCCATATACTTATTTATGTCATCAAATGCCTCTTGAAATTTAGTTTTCCAAGAGAATGTCACCTCCTTCTATAGAAAGCGATTTAAAGGCCTACATTTATCTGAGATTTGCACAATGAATCATCGGATAGATTGGATATTTCCTTGTAAACTATGCAACTCTCTCAATTTTATCGAAGGTGGCATCTCTATTATGGCCTTGACCTTGTTGGGGTCCACTTCAATACCTCACTTGGAGATAATGAATCCTATAATTTTTCTGGATGTGACACCAAATACACACTTCTTAGGATTTAACCTTACCTTGTGCTCAAGAAATCGATCCAACACTTTCTCTAAGACTTCAATGTGCTCAAGATATATTTTTGATTTAGCAATCAGATCATCTATACAATACTCAATGATCCATGTAGTCATGAAATATGTACGTCATGGCATGTTGATATGTTGCTCCTACATTTTTGAGGCCAAAAGGCATCACTCTATAAAAAAATGTGCCCAAAGGAGTTTTAAATGCTATCTTACGTTGATCTTCGAGATTGATTCGAATTTTATTGTATCTCGAGAAACCGTCCATTAGTGAAAGCATTTCATGGTTAGTGTAGGAGTCTACTAGATGATCGATGTTTGGTAGAGGAAAATCATCCTTAGGGTATGCTTTATTTAGATCTCAAAAATCATTGCATACGCGTACCCCCCAATTTGGATTATGAATGGGTACCATGTTGGAGAGCCACTTTGGGTAATCAATTAGGACTATGAAATGCACGACCAGTAGTTTTTGTAGCTCTTATTTTACAATTAATGCAAATTTTAGATGAAGTTTCCTAAGATTTTTCTTGAAAGTTTTAGAATTTGGTGCCAAAATAAGGTTATGGACCACCAAGTTCGGATCTAGGCGAGGCATGTCTCTATATGACCATGCAAAAACTTCCTTCTTTCTCATCAAGATGTCAATCATATGTTCTTTTTCTTCTACGAAAAATCTTTAGCAATTTTAAAAATTTGAGGATTTTCCATGTCTAGGCTAAGGTTCACATCTATATATTCTTTTATCAACATGTGAGAACCTTCCTCTAATTGATGTGGAGTTGGGATGAGATGGATATCATTTGCCACATTCTAAAATGTCTCATGGGTCTCCCCCTCTACTTAAGTTTGAAAAACTATTGCATCGAAGGGTCAAGGTTTTTGTGGTATGTAAGCTTTGAATCATGTAGTAACTCTTTGAATAGGATAAATTCAATAATGGAGGGTGGGGATGAAATCCTATCCATGGCGATAAGGCTAGTTTTGACATGAATCACCTTCACCAAATCATAGGGGTTGCAGAGTGGGGTGAGCATGTCAACAAAAATCATATTGACTTTATGGAAATGAGGTGGTTGCAATTCAAGAGATGATGACTCATTCTCTCTAGGTTGCAACTAACCTAGTGTGGGTGAATTGCGGTGTTGCGAGAGTGGCCAAGGTGGTGGTGGAGGATCTAGTTCAAGTCAAAAGAGAGTGTGATCTATGGGAAAATATATTTTTGTACCACTCATATCTCTAGATGGATTTAAAGTGAACCTCATCATATTTGGGATCATCAAATATTTGAATGATCTAGTATAAATTTACTTCCATATGTCAAAATTCCCCAAAGTCTTCATCGAAGATATAATCCCTGAAATCCTCATAGGAGATGTAATCATATGGCATGTGATTAATCATGAATGTATGTAATAAAATCTCCAAAAATGTCTTATGTAAATGAGGAGCAAAGTCATGATCCAGGTACTCATCATCATCATCATCAGAATCATCACATTTGTCACTCTCCTCTTCCTCTTCTTCATACTCAATGGTGACTCATTGAAATATTTGATTAAAGAAAGAGTCTGAGGTGGAATGTCTATACCCTAGACTAGAGTGATCATGTGATTGTCTATATTTATGCTCGCCAATGTAATGAGGTCCTTGCTCATGTTGTCCAAGTCCATATCCCTACCTATTGATCCTACAAAAATATAACAATGGGAAATATGGGTTGGACATATAATCTAAATTTTTATCAAATTCTTTCAAGGGTTCCTCATTAGGAGGTAGATCGAATGAAGAATCCACTCCCCCATATATGAAACTAATCCTATTTTATCAGGAACCCATTCTGTACACTTCACCTATGGCTAAGGGTGTATCACGTGGGTGACCATATTCTATGACTAACTCAATAGGTGGTGTGAGTGTGACACTCTCAATGATATACTCACCAATGCTTGGATTAGCAAGATGTACAACAACTCGAGAAGGTTGGGATGATGATGGCTCGGTAGATGAAGAGGGTGCTTCTAAGCTAGTCTGTGGCTTAGGTGGAGATGGTGGATATTATCGGATAGGTGACCCTATCTACAAGACTATGGGTTATGATGCTTGAGATGTATGTGATTGGATAGGTTTGTTAGTGGATGGAGTGGGTTGTGATATGAATATGAATTGCTTTTGTGAATCTGATGGAGTTGATTATTGGTTTATGGGATGATCAGGTTTGATGGGGAAATGAAATGTAGTGGTTGAGGGTTGACTAGATTTGGTGCTCTTGGATGCAAAAGCAAGATCAACTATAGGAATTTCCTCCTAAATGGGGGATTTTTATGAAGTGTTGTTAGTGGGAATGGTTATGATGGTGAGTGGTTAGATGGATAGGTGGGTTTATGGAAGAAAAGGCTCATATAGATTTGATATCAAGTTGCAATACTTAAAAGGCTTTGTGTCAGTTAGAATACAATGTACTTTGCCCTCATGTACATACTTTAAGCACTGATGCATTGTTGAAGGCACACACTTCATTTTCCTAATCCAAGGGCATCCAAGAAGTATGTTGTATTACATCACCCCCTCCAATATGTGGAAGAGGACATGTATAGTTTTTACCCCATGGTGACGAGAAGAACAACATTTTCCATGGTTGAGCATAAGGTATCATTAAAGGCTCTAAGGGTGAAGGTGGATGTTGTGATGTGTGATGATGGGATTTTAAGATATTTTATGGTGGGTGTGGTAATGAGTTTTATGGAGGAGTCGATTTCAATAAGGACTCTCTTGAATGGATTCCTATCAATATGAGCTACTATGTGTAATGGAGGATCTGGTAAATCTGATAAAACTTTCTTCTCCTCAAAGTCATAAAATGCTATCGAGAGCTCCATTAAATTTTTTACACTCCCTACAAAGGATTTGAAAGAATTTAGAAATTCTAATTGTACTTAGATGGATTTTAGGGTTTTCATCAATGCTTCTCGATGTGGGGGCGATTGTTTTATTAGCTCATATATTGATAGTTTTGCCGATGCCATTTTTAGACTTTGAGTCAATCACCTACTTAAGGTGAAAATTGGATGGGATGGATTGCTTGGATTATGAAATGGTGGTGGTGGAATTGATGGCCCTAGTTGTATGGGGACACTTGGTTGTGTTATAGGAGCTTGAGTTGTGTGATTTGATTATCCCTATCCGTAGGTGACCACACTAATAGTCCCTACAAAATCTTGGTGTAGTTGAGACATGTAATTGACTTGATTGGGAGAAGTTGTTTCTCCCTTTGGTTGTTTATTTGCCTCATGGTGGGGTAAAGGAGTTTGATATATACCAATGTTATTATTGGATTGGGCTAATGGATTGTCAACTTTGATCTTACCCGCTTCCAATAAGTCCTGTACAATACCTTTGAATCCATGGCAAACTTTGATGGCATGTCCTGTTTGCCTATGATAGATGCAAAATAGTTGCTCTTTATAGCCTTTTATCTTTGGCTTACTAGGGTCCTCGGGTTTAATCTTTGGCAATGTAAAGAGTTGTGTCACATACAACTTCTAAAACATATATGAATAGGGCTATTACAAGGGTGTGTAATTGTGCATAGACCTAAAGTGATGTTGTTGCCTCTCTGCAAATTGCATTTGGTTTTTGCACCTAGTATGGGGGTGGAACCGCTTGATAATTTGATTTTTTTTGTTGTAGCTATTGTTTTTAGGGTTTTTTGATATGTACTTGGGCTTGTTGATTTGACTGTGGTTGGCCCAAGACTATCTTATTAACCTGAGCAGCCTTGGACTGGTCGTGGTTATTCCCCTTTTGGTTTCTATTTTACTACTATTTATTCTTAGGCTTAGTATTACCCTCTTGGATATTTATCTCTTCTATAACTTTGGCTTGGGTGAGTGCCTCATCGAATTTTCTATACTATTGTAGTCGTAGTAACAAAGATATGGGCTTGGCACAACTCTTTATGAATATTCATATTATTTATGACATGGAGAGTGAGAATGGTAACTTAATCATAAATGCCCTCCAATGGTTGCCAAAGTCATGGACCGATTCATCATCATATTGCTTCAGGTAAATAAAATCAATCAATGTGGTTTGATTTCTGACATTTAGGGTGAATTGCTCCAAGAATTGGTCTACAAGCTACTCAAAGGTGAAAACACTCTGATGCGGTAGGTGGTTATACCAATCTTGGGATTCCCTCCCAAGTGTATGAGGAAATATGTATAGCATGAGTGTGTCATTCCTACTAATTCTAAAGCATGCATTTACAAACCTTATTACATGCTCTCTGGGGTCCTCTTCCCTCTTAAACTCAAGCTTTGACATCTGGAATTCTATTGGATATGGTAGCACATACACCGAAGCATGGATGGGATGATTGAGTAGTTACCTTAATGTCAGTTTTTTGTATTGTGAACCTGGGGTCTATATGACAAGACTATCAATTTTAATCTATAGGAACTAGTACCTAGGATCATCCATAGGGTTAAAACCCTGGTTTACCTGATGTTGCTAGTAATGGGGTGCATTGTATGTGGAATGTGGGTGATGGGAAATGGTGGGCTGAAATGTATGGTGATATGAAGGCTGATGAAAATTATGATATGGATGAGGTGATGGGGGGATGTTGGTATGTTGGTATGACCATATGAGTTAGCATACATGTGATGTGGTTGGTTATTTATTTGAAATATGAGTAAGTTTTGTTGTCATTGATGTCAAGAAATATGAGTAAGTTTTATTTCATCGAGGTGTTTATGTTCGAGTTTTGATTGGCAAGGTTGATGTTGGAATTCATTAAATCTTCTGGTGGTTTTTCCAATAAACCAAAGAAAAAGGTTTAATATTATAATATTTAAGAATATAGGGTTGGTTTATGAAAATAATTGCAAGGAGTTGTCATTATAAGGCACCTAAAAACCCATATGGTAGATTGATTGAGGGTTTAATTATTTAATTTTAAATAATTTATCCTTAAGGTTAAAATTTAAAATTAAATAATAATGTTTTAAAGGGCCTAAGTTTATAAATTATAATTCAAATTTTAAAAAATTCAAATTTCATGCTGATGTTGGAGAAAGGACATTAAAATGCATATAAATATGTCAAAAACTTTTGGCAAATATTATCTTTGCGAATACAAGTTAATGCAACAAATTTTGAGCGCCAAAGCAAAGCATTCGTATGTGTTTTGAATTCATTGGGCAGAAAAGAGAGGAGAAGCACGAGTGGAGTGCAAAAGGCATACCGAAGTAGCCTGTAGAAATTTTTTTCAAGGAACGCGAGATCAAGGTTAGAATCACACAATCATTTTGCCGAAGAGGGAAAGGTGTTTTGGTTTTTGCATCGTGAAAGGAAAAAGTTAAAGGCGTCGAGGTGCACCTTTAGTTCACATGAGGGTGAGTAGCCCAAACGGTGAAAGCCTAAGCACAAAGGCGCTTGGTGGAGGATAGGTGGAGAGTACGAAACCCGCCATGAGCTCTTTTGCAAAGGAAAAATGTATGCACACTGTTTTTAATTTTTATAAAGGCTTTTGCTAAGCGAAAATTGCGGAAAGTGCGCTAGAACATTATATTTATTGATTAAGGTGGTTGGAAGGGAAATAAAGAGGGAGATATAAGGTTTTGATTAAATAAAATATTAATTAGTGTTTTAGAAAGAGTAATAAGGTGTTAATAGGAATTATATTTTATTTAAAAGTAAAGGTGTTAAATAATTTAAGAGGAGTAATAAGGTGGTTAATGAAAAATCATTGTTGAAGTGAATTACTTACCTTTTGCTAATCTTTTAAAGTATGGACTTTATAAGGTGTAATTGAGAGTTAATGCTTTGTATGAGGAAATGCTTTAAGGGAATATTTGAATGAATATTTGATAAGGTTTTTGTTACCTAGGCTTTGAGATTGGCAAAGAGGTTGATTGTGTTTGAGATAAGTGTTGAGGTCAAATTCTCTTCAAACAAAAGGTATGGGCATATCTTCCTTGTGAAGTAAAATATTGTTTAATATTGTGAATGCAAGTTGGAGTGAAAAGGTTTTTGTTTGGTGAATATTGTTGGAAATAATTGAATATGTTTTCACATGCATGATTGGTGAATGTTTGTGAAAACAACTATGTGAGATTGAAGAATATCTTGAACTGGGGTTTGTGCAATATCATGAGTATCATTGTTATGTGAATGTGGAATCATCTTAAGTTACGATTGAGTTACATTATGAGAGTTGTTGAAAGCATTGAGTGAAATTATTGAGTTAGGGTTACAAATAAGTTGGTTTTATTGGTTGATTTGATTGGAAAGTGTTGAAGTGATAGTTCAAGTTTTGTGAAACAAATTGTTCTATATTTTGAATTAATTTAAAACAGAAATTTAAAGTGTTTGAGTACTTGTGAGTGTGAGAAACATATTGCATCTCTCACAATTCTCTATATGCTTCTATGAGTAAAACAATATTCTAAGTGAAACTTGTTGGTGTGATTGAAAGAGAATTTATTCAATAGAATGAGTTGCGTTTGTGTGTAAGTTTGTAATTGATTTGAGCAAGCTTTTGTGAAGACTTGTTGAGCATATTGGATAAGTTCTAGTGAGGACTTGTTGAGCATATTTGAGGTAAGTCTTAGTGAAAACTGTTAAGTTAGATTGAGTTGATTTTGTGTGCAAGTTTTATAATTGATTTGAGTAAGCTTTTGTGAAGACTTGTTGAGCATATTAGACAATTTCTAGTGACGACTTGTTGAGCAGATTTGAGATAAGTATTAGAGAAGACTTAAGATCATATTGGACAAGTTCTTTAAAGAACTTGATGGGTAAATTTATGATAGAGCAGAGTCATATCAGTGAGTAGAGTTGACTGAGTAGAGGTTAGTGTTTAGTACATATTTGAGACATAGATTGAGCAAAAATTTAGAGGTTATAGAGCAGAGAACAGTAGTCTCCAGTGGATAGAGATTCATTAGCCAAAGTAGAGAAGATAGAGGTCTTCAGTGGATAGATATCCACAAGCCAGAGTAGTGGAGGTAATAGTATTCAAGAAGATCACCATCTAGAGCAGAGGAGAAAGAATTATATTATGGATAGGTATATACAAACTTGATTAGGGGATTGGTATCTCCTTTGGATAGAGGTCACTAAACATTTTAATAGGGAAGGATTCCCAAGATATTTGTTGAGAAAGTTTTAGTGAAAGATTTTCTTTGTGGAGTAGCCCACATTGGGTGAACCACATTAAATCACGTCTCTCATGTGTGTGATGCTTTTGATAATGTTTACTACTTTATTATTGCTGATGTTATCATATGAGTTGAAAAGTAAAAAGTTATATCTTATACTATTTACCCCCCCTCTCAGTATAAGTACATGTTCTTCAATTGGTATCAAAGTGAGTCTCTCCATGAAAAGACTATCAACTTGGTGGAAGATCCATAAAAAACACACATGACTTCAAATAATGAAGAAGAGACCATGTTTGAAATAAAAGATGAATTCTTCACTACTCTTAGGAATATTAAAAATATTAGAAAGAATAATTCAAGCTTGAAGGAATAAATTCAAGAGGATGAAGAAGCAAAGATCAAACTTCTAAAAAGCCTCAAAAAACTAAAGATAAAGGTAGAAGTAGGAAATAAAATTGAAAAGGATATGACATTTCTATTAAGAGCAAGGTAAACAAAGTGTGAAAGATTGGAAGTAGAAATTGTATCACTAAAACATGAAGTTTAAAAGACCAAGCTTTCAAGAAACAAAGGCATCAAACAAAGATGAGCTTATCACTCATACACCGAAAGGAAAGGACATCAAGAAAGAAGAAAGCAAAGAAGAAACATGGATGATATTTAATCACAAAAGGAGAAGCACTCGACCACATTTTCAAAGGCATCCAAACATGTTAGAAAATTTCTTCCATGGCTATTGCTTGTCTTGTAACAAATATGGTCATAGAATTGTACACTGCATTGGTTATGTGAAAAATGATGTCAATAGAAATTTAAACTCTTTTGCACCTCTCATGAATGATGATATCATATGTTATAAATGTAATAATTTTGGGCACAAGGGTAGATGGTGCAAAATGGTACATCCTGAATCTAGTTAAAATAATACAACTTCAACAACTAGGAAAGAGAAAAAGGGGGATGAAAAATATAGATCAATGTTAGCTCAAATAGCTCTTCATGCTTAGGATAAAGAAGAACAATGGTTTCTTGAGAGTAGTTTCTCTAGGCACATTATAGGATACAAAGAAAAAATTCTTGTACTTAAAGAAAACAATAGAGGATCAGTAAGTTTTGGTGATAATGGATCAACAAAAATTTGTGGAAAAGGAACTCTGAGTTTAAATAACGAGAAGACAAGAACATAAAATGTACTATATGTCAAAGGGATAAGACACAATCTACTAAGTGTAAGCAAAATTTGTGATCAAGGTCATATGGTTACATTCCAACTAAATAGATGTGATATAAGAAAGTCTGAAACTAGAAAATCCATTGCAAACGCAGGTAGAACTCCAAACAACCTCTATATTCTTAGTGATCTTAAAGGAGAAAAGTGTTTTCTATCACAAGAGCATGAGAGCTGGTTATGGAATAGAAGAATGGGTCATTTGAATTTTGACAATATAGTCAACATAAGCAATAAACAGGTTGTCAAAGACTTATCCAATTTGAAGAGGCCATAAAATACAATCTGTGAACCTTGTCAACATGGAATGCAAACTAGAACAAGTTTCAAATCAAAGGAATATATGTCATATGAGCCATTAAAACTAATACATAATGATCTATGTGGTGCTACCAGAATACAGAGTATTCAAGGTGAAAGTTACTTCATTATTGTTCATAGATGATTACTCCAAAATGATTTGGGTAGCTTTCCTAAAAGATAAATCAAAAGTATTTGACAAATTGAAGGTATTTAAAGAACTAGTTAAAAATGAAACAGGAAATATGATTAAGTGTTTGAGATCATACGGAGGAGGAGAATTCACCTCAAATGAATTCATAGAATTTTGTGAAAAAAAATGGAATCAAAATGAAATACTCAGCTGCAAGAACTCCTCAACAAAATGGAGTTGTTGAAAGGAAGAATATGACTGTTGAAAATATGGCTAGAGCTATTTTAAATGAATCTAAACTTTCTAATGGTTTTTGGAGGGAAGCAATCAACATAGCAGTGTATATCATTAATAAGGCTCAAATAAGAGTAAACCATCACAAGAATCCATATAAGATTTGAAAATGAAGACCAACCATAATGAAACACTT
The DNA here is from genome assembly GCA_028583015.1 of Wollemia nobilis. Lineage (NCBI taxonomy): Eukaryota > Viridiplantae > Streptophyta > Pinopsida > Araucariales > Araucariaceae > Wollemia > Wollemia nobilis. The sequence goes on from JAQPPZ010001045.1 coordinate 8,270,150, forward strand.
CAATTTTTTTGGAAGAAAGTATTACATAAGACAAGAAGAGAAAAACTTGGGCAAGTTTGACCCAAGATGTGATGAAGGTATTTTTCTTGGTTATTATACTAAGAGAAAATCCTATAGATACTACAACAAAAGGAATCCCACTATTTTAGAAAGTATAAATGTAATAGTTGATTAGAAGATAGGTTTAAGAGAACCAGTTCAAGAAATTGTGTATCAGGAAGATGGAATTTTTCAAGAAGAGTTTTGTGAGGAATCAGATGAAGAAGAGGAAGAAACACAAAAAATTCTTCCTAAGACTCCATCCAAGTATGTACAAAAACATCATCCAAAAGAGCTAATAATTTGGAATCCAGATGAGAGATAGACAAGGAGAAGGGTACTAACATCATCTCAACAAACAATTTTTTCTTTATTATCTAAAAATTAAGCCAAAAGACTTCAATGAGGAAAGTGAACATAAGTTTTGGATTAAGGCAATGGATGAGGAGTTAGACCAAATAGATAAAAGTAAGACTTGGGAATTTGTTCCATGACAAAAAGACAAAACTGTGATTGGTACTAAATGGGTATTCATAAATAAGTTAAATGAATATGGTAGGTGGTCAGAAATAAAGCAAGATTAGTGTGCAAAGGTTATGCACAGGTTGAGGTAATCGACTTCGATGAGACATTTTCTCCGTTACACAACATGAAGCTATAGAGATGTTATTAGCATTTACAAGTTTTAAGAACTTCAAATTTTATCATATGGATGTTAAGTTAGCATTTATAAATGGTGTTATGGAATAAGTTTATATTGAACAACTAGAGAGATTCAGATTAACAGATACAATAGACTATGTATGCAGATTGAAGAAGGCACTATATGGCCTAAAATAGGCTCCTAGAGCATGGTACTCAAGATTGGATAAATACCTTCAGGAACAAGGATTCAGGAAAGGAATAGTGTACAGTAACTTATACATCAAAAATGAAGGGAATGATCTACTAATTATGGTTTTTTACATGGATGACATCATTTTTAGAGGAAACAATGATAAGATGTGTCAAAAAATTACAAAAAGCATGTAGAATGAATTTGATATGTCTATGCTTGATGAGTTGTCCTTATTTCTTGGACTTCATATTTCATAATCAAAGTAGGAGTATTTCTTTCACAAACCAAGTATATAAAAGAGATGCTAAAGAAATTCAAGTTATAAGATTGCAAACCAGTAAGTACCTCCATGGTTACATGATGTAAGTTAAGGATGATAATATCCAAAGGTAAATAAAAAATTATACAGATCTATGATTGGTAACTTCCTGTATGTCACAACTACAAGACCATATATCATGTAGGTAGTGGGATTAGTGGCAAGGTTTTAGGCAGCACCCAAGGAGACATATGTAGTGGGAGTAAAATAGATTCTCAAATATATAAAAGGGACTATGGATTTTGGGCTCTAGTATCCCAAAGGTTATAATTTCACTCTCACAACATATACAGATGCAGATTGGACTAGCAGTATTGATGATAAAAAAAGTATAAGTGGAGGAGCATTATTTCTTGGAGACTATTTAGCCTCTTGGCTAAGTAAGAAATGGTAGTTAGTATCATTATCCACAATAGAGGTAGAATATATTACATTAGTTGCTAGATGCACACAAGTATTATGGATGAAGTGAAATTTAGAGGATTTCATAATCAAGCATGATCACCCTATTCCCATATTGTGTGATAATACAAGTGCTATAAATATCTCAAAAAATCTGGTAATGCACTCCAAGACAAAGCAAATTTCGATTTATTATCATTTTTTGAGAGAGCAGGTGACAAATAAACAATTCAGGTTGGAATATGTCACTACAAAGGAGCATATTACAGATATTTTCCTAAGCCACTTTCAAAAAAATCTTTTGAGTACCTTCAAGAAAAGTTGGGAGTAGTTCTACTCCCACCCCATAATTAACCACCTCAAGAGGAGGTGGGGGAGGGGCTAAGCTAAGAGTCTCATACTTAGCATCGAGCCCCAAAGGTGACCTTTTGCCATTGATGTCAAAGGGGGAGAGATTTGAGTTAGGGGGAGAGCATTCAGTCAGGGGGAGCAGTTTCTCAAGGGGAGCAAAGCAGAAAGAGGTAAAAGAAATCGTAAAAGGAAAATGGGTTGCCATCAATGAAAAAGGGGGAGATTTTTGGAAATATGAGCAATTTTTGTTGTTATTGATGTCAAGGAAGATGAGGACCAAGTTTATTGTCATCCAGGTGTTTATGTATGAGGTTTGATTAGCAAGGTTGATGTTTGAGTTTCATTAATATCCTTTGGTGGTTTTTCCAAAAAGGAAAAGAAGGATTAATATTATAATATTTAAGAATATAGGGTTGGTTTATGAAAAATAAATGCAAGGAGTTGTCACATTATAAAGCACCTAAAAAACCCATATGGTAGATTGAGTTATTAAGGGTTTAATTATTTAATTTTAAATAATTTAACCTTAAGGTTAAAATTTAAAATTAAATAATAATGTTTTAAAGGGCCTAAGTTTAAAAATTATAATTCAAAATTAAAAATTTGAATGTCACATCAACATTGGAAAAAGGGCATTGAAATGTATATAAATATGCCAAAAACCTTTGGCAAAAATTATCCTTGCAAATAGAAGTTAATGCGACAAATTTTGAGTGCCAAAAGAAGAGCATTCACATGTGTTTAGAATTTGTTGGATGAAAAGGAAAGAATAAGCATGAGTGGAGTGCAAAAGATATCCCGAAGTAACCTATAGCACAGGTGGTAGCCAGGGGCTATGATAAGGTGTTAGAGGAACGTGAGGTTAGGGTTTGAATCATGCAAATTCTGTTTTGCTAAAGAGGAGAAGGTGTTCTAGTTTTCACATCATGGAACACAAAGGTTAAAGGTGACAGGGTGCACCTTTAGTTCATGTGAGGGCACATAGCCCAAATGTTGAATGCCTAAGCACTAAAGCACTTGGTGGAGGATAGGTGGGGAGTTTGAAACCCGTTGTGAGATCTTTTGCAAAGGAAAAAGGCATGTGCATTTTTTTAATTATTATCAGGGCTTTTGCTAAACGAAATTTGCAGAAAGTATGCCAAAACATTATATTTAGTGATTAAGGTGGTTGGCAAGGAAATAAAGAGGGAGATATAAGGTTTTAATTAAATTAAATATTAAATTGTGTTTTAGAAGGAGTAATAAGGTGTTAAGAGGAATTATATTTTATTTTAAAATAAAGTTGATAAATAATTAAGAGGAGTAATAAGTTGGTTAATAAAAAATTATTGTTGAAGTGAATTACTTGGTTTTTGCTAATCTTTTAAAGTGTGGAGTTTATAAGGTGTAATTGAGAGTTAATGCTTTGTATGATGAAATGTTTTAAGGGAATATTTGAATGAATTTCTGAGAAGGTTTTTGCTACCTAACCTTTGATATTGGCAAAGAGGTTGATTGTGTTTGAGATAGGTGTTAAGGTTAAATTCTCTTCAAACAAAAGGTATGGGCATATCTTCCTTATTAAGTAAAATATTATTGAATGTCGTGAATGCAAGTTGTAGTGAAAAGTTTTTTGTTTGGTGAGCATTGTTGGAAATAATTGAATGTGTTTTCACATGCATGATTGGTGAATGTTTGTGAAGACAATTGAGTGTGAGATTGAGTAATATCTTGAACTAGAGTTTGTGCAATATCATGAGTATCATTGTTATATGAAATAGGAATTATTTTGAGTTAGGTTTGAGTTTCATTGTGAGAGTTGTTGAAAGCATTTAGTGAAACATTTGCTTAGGGTTACAATCAAGTTGGTTTCATTGGTTGAGTTGATTGGAAAGTTTTGGAGTGATAGTTCAAGTTCTATGAAATAAATTGTTCTATATTTTGAATTGATTTGAGAAAGAAGTTGAAAGTGATTGACTGTTTGTGAGTGAGAAACATATTGATTCTCTAACCATTCTCTATATATTTTTGAGGTTAAGCGAGAGATTTTAAAAGTGATTAAGTATTTTTGTGAGTATAAAATATATTGAGTCTCTAACCATTCTCTATATGCTTCTGTGGATAAACAAGATTCTTAGTGAAACTTGTGAGTGTGTTTGAAAGATATTTTTTGCAAGAGTTTGAGTTGAGTTTGTGTGCAAGTTTTGTAATTTATTTTATAAAGATTTAGTGAGAGCTTGTGAGAATATTTGATTAAGTCCTAGAGGGTAATTAAGGAAATACTTGAGAAATATTTTATGGAATCTTACAAACAAAGTTGAGGCAAGTCTTGGTGAAGACTTGTTGGATAGATTTGTGTGAGATTTTATGGAAGCTTACAATCATATTGGATAGAGTTGAGGTAAGTTCTTAAGAGAACTTGTTGGACAGATTTGTTATAGAGTAGATTCATATTAGTTAGCAAATTTTATAGAGCAGAGGTCAGTGTTCAGTATAGACCAAAGAAAGAGATTGAGAAAAAATTTTCTAGATTGAAGGACTGTGTGTAGTGTAAATTTGTGACAAATATTTAGTAGATATTTGGAGGTTAGAGAGCAGAGGATAGTAGTCTCTAGTGGATAGATATCCATTAGCTAGGGAAAATAGGACAAAGGTCTTCAGTAGAGAGATATCCACAACCCAAAGAAGTGGAGGTAGTAGTCTTCTAGAGGATCACTAGCCAGAGTATAGGATGAGTTCTCCTGTGGATAGAGATCCACAAACTAGCTGAGGGGATTTGTGTCTCCTATGGATAGGTATCCATGAATTTGATTAGGGTATTGGCATCTCCTTTGGACAGAGATCCATAAACATTATAAAATGGAAGGATTCCCAAGAAACTTGTCAAGAAAGGAATAGTAAAAGTTTTAATTCATGGATTAGCCCACATTAGGTGAACCATGTTAAATCATGTCTCTCATGTTTGTGATGTTCTATGTGATGCTTATTTAATTAATGTTGCTGCTACTATCATATATTTTGAAAATAAAAAAGTTTTATCTTATACTGTTCACCCCCCTCTTAGTATAAGCACATGTCATTCATTATTTGCTATGGTGGTGAATGGAGGATACAATACCCAAGATGGATCTTGGATAAAGGTACGGGTTTGGTGATATGTGGGTGGTATGTTATGCTCAATCCTTTACAAATTCTTGTTAGGTTCAGGGTTAACGATGTGGTTAGCGTTATCCAAAATCATCTACTACAGTTGCAAGAAATCCTGCTACATAGCAATTGAATTTGACATGGGCACAACCACATGGAAGGTGGTAGGCTGAGTTGGTTATGAAACAACCATGGTGGTGGATGTGAGTGGAGGGTAGGTAGAAAAAGGTATTGCTACCGAATGTGGTATGGTGTGATGCATGGAACCTATGGGGATGGTGGATGGAATGGATGTAGGGATCTATGAAGCAACTTGAGTTGTTGCTTAATACAACGGATTGGTGCAAGTGATGGTTTGTTGAGGCAATGTAAGATGTGGTTGGATAGATGATGATGGTTGGCCATCTAGGGCTAAAATAGTCAACTCAAATAGTGGATTTTTAAAGACTTGTCTAGACTACTACGGATGTGTGAAGGTGGAATATTGATGCAATGATGGTATGGCATAAGATGGGATGGTAAGCGGTGGTAATGATGGAAAAACCATTCCAATAGCATCCAGGTACACCCCAATGGTATCCATATCCATAAGTATGACACAAGCATCCATTGGTGTGGGTGGTTCACTCCAAGGAGTCTCATGAATAACGATATGGGTAGCCCTATGTATAATTTCTATGTCCAAAATGGGAGCATTACCAGAGGCCCCTACATTTAGGCTCTGGAATATATGAGGGGGCATACTGACTTGCCATACCACCAAAGTGTTAGGGGCCTCACTAGACTGATATGCCATGGGGGAGGACCACTGACTATAGATTAATGCTAACTTCTTGGCCTGACTACAGGTCGTTACCATATGCTAATATGCAATGATGTGCAAAATTTAAATTCCAATATATGTGAGTGAAATGAAAGTACAATGCAATATAGCACACAAAGCAAATAAACATGTGAGGTTTTTGGTCCTAATTTCTCACTAGTTTGAATTTTTTTGTTTATTTTTGGAAAAGATTTTGATTTTTTTTCTTTTGTTTGAAGTTTTGGAGGTTTTTGACCATTTTTAATTTGAGTTTTAGTGTGTTTTTATGTTGTTGAAATTTTGAAGAAGTTTGTTTTGAATTAGAATAAAGGAAATTGATTAAGGTGGTGATTAGGAACACTAGTTCCAAGCATGATTTCTCAAAATATTCTAGGGTACACCGCTTAAAACCCAGTGGAGGGTTCACCTAGCTCTTCCACTCTGAATCAACAATTGCTCCAAAAATGGGAGGTAGCTTGAATACAAATGCCCTATATTATCTTTAAAGGAATTCCTTATTTTGTCTAAGGATATCTAGGGGCAAGCTGGTGGAAAGAGGTGAATTCCAACATCACCAGTCTGAATTGAGGGTTGGTGATAAAATCCAACCTTACCAATGTTTTGATGATACATGTGTGTGTGTGCAAAGGTTTCATTATTTATTGTGTAATGCAAATCTAACATGCAATTTTATTTTTATGCCTAATACAAAAAATAGGAAAATAAAGAATAGCAGACATAATCAAATCAGGGGTAAAAATGCCAACTTTAGGTAAGATTCAACCAAATTCTATTTAAAAGATAGGTGGTTGATTGGTTCTGGTAAACCATGGTGTGCGGTTTTCCAACCATACATCTGCATTTGAGAAATCCCAATCGTGGATGCATGGGTCCTTTCTATCAGTGGAACAGAGCCAAATATAGGCCTAAACCCTAAAAATTATGCCTAGATTATTTCTAACTCGACACATGCAAAGTGAATGTTCCCTATTGTATAGATGCAGTTTCTCTTAATTTCACCTTTTTATTGTGTGGATGAATACAAAAACTAAGTAAATTTCTCTATCCTAAGACTTAAATATAAAAATTGGCACACATGATTGAGATATTTATCCTACCTAGATGCAGACAAAAATGGTAATAGAGAGAAAAAAAGTAGCACGAGTACAAACTTGTGTTCCTTTCGCTGCTCCCTCCAACTCTCAATCGTCGATCTGTATTTCCACAATACAACAATTGCAGGTGTGCTTTTCTTAAAATATCCAATCGTAAATGCATGGTTCTATCTCCTCAACCACAAGCACACATTACCTCAGAACCAAAATTGTGAATGCATGTTTTCTAAAAAATAAACCATAGATGCATGGTTTCTCAGTGATAGGTTGAGCATAGCAACTCCTAGATCTGTCGACCTAATATCGAATCCTCACACATCTCAAACTTCCAAAACCTGCACATGCAAAAATAAAGATTATTAAGTTAGATAAAAAGCAAAGCAAGCAAAATGGAACCTTTGGGGCCCCCCACCATGATTGCCATTTTTGTAGTAAAATTACTAAACACTTGCAAATATAAAATCACACAGAGATAGAGATATTGCCAAAAAAAAAATCCTTTTATATTGAATTTTGATATAGATTTACAAGCTTTGAATTGCCTCGAGTATCTTGGGAGCAATGTTACAATATGTATCTAAATATGATACAATCTCTTCTTGGGGGGTCTTCCAGGTTCTCAGCAATGTACAACGTCCTTCTGATCTTCTGCTATAGCTTCAAAGGTGACTGGGCTTTGGTATCCAATGTGGACCACTCTAGCTTCAGTAGCTTTCTCAAATGTACATGTAACCTACAGATATTCAAACCAAAAAAGATTCAGTAGCACCTATAGATAAAGGAGTAAGATCAATGCTACACATAAAAAATCTAAGCTAGTAATCATGCAATGCAAATCACAAAAACAAATAATAATATAAAAGCTTTGCTAAAAAAAAAATTATTGATCTCTACTATCGTGCTCTTGGATCTACGAAACCATGGGTATGTAGTGGCATATTAGAAACCATGGACGCACGATTGTGAAACCGCAGATGTGTGATTCTGACTGTGAAACCATGAATGGGTGTTTTAGGCTAAAGCACAGGTTACCTTAAGAAATGGACCTCTAGGATCTGGTATGGATTTCACTTATGATATGCTCGAGGGTCATGGTCAATTTTAGCAACCTAGTGGTGTATGAATTTAGCTCCCTTTGTTTGGTGGGGTAAGGGTAATTTTATAGGCCCCTTAGGATTTTGGAGGGAAATGGGGAGTGGTAAGCCTGGATTACCAAGTGGTAATTTTGGGCTACCAAATGGGGGGAATAGTTACAGTGAATCACTTAGTGTGACTCACTTAACTGGGGTGATGTGGCTGCAAGTGGAGTGGGATGTGGGATCCTATCCTATGTGAAGAGACAAGGGAGACAAGATGGATGAGATGTGGCAAGGGTGTTGGATGGAGTATCTAGGACACCTATCCAGTGGGTAGGTAGGGTATCCTAGGGTTATTTTATAGATTTAATAAATCTATAAAATAGAATAATGTGCATGATTTTATATCCCTAAGTTAGGACTTAGGCATATTATGCAAAATTTTGTGGTGGGGTGGTAAATGTGGCTTTGTGGGTGTTGAATTTTTGTGTCTACAATAATATAGGTTTGCATGACATGGATTAGGGAAATGCACTCCTTATATATCTTCTAGGCATTCATATCTTCCAAAGTAATAGTGATTCCTAACAACATCATCTAGAAATTTCTTGAGTATATCTAACTCTAGTAAAATATTGAGGTTAGATGGGAAGCTGGGCTTCTTTAGGTAAGGGACTAATAAATCACTCTAGTAGGTTCTTGTCCCTTGATATAAAGACATTTCTACGTCTTAGGGTTACATGAAACCCACATATATGGATCATCTACTCCCTTAAGAATGTTTTTGATACCCCCCTCTCTAATATAAAATGATATCTTTCTCCATTAAGGGGGTTTAAAGTTGTATCCAAATGGGTCACACCTTTTAGCACAAAACTTAACTAGTTCAAGGAAGCTCCATAATTGAGCTTTTAATTTCATTCCTAGACCTAACATCTAGATCTAACTGATGCTCCATGAGTTAGTATGATGTCCTAGGTTGCATATCATTAGTACCTCTCTCTTGACTTGACCAATAGAATATGTATACTTTCCATACTCAATACTTTGGTATGGATCATTAAATAATTCCTTAGGTGTCTTTGAAGTAGGAAAGGCATATATATTTCTCTTCATCCATTTTATTCTTTCCCTTTTCTTTTGTAGGCTCTACCTCCTTAGGTAAGACTAGAATAGATGAAGGTGGAGTATATGTGAGTCGGGCAGTGGTAGTAGAAGGTGGTGAAGTGGGTTTGGATTTTGACATGGATAGGATATCAATAGAAAAGGAGGTATCCATAATGGATAAAATGAATAAAATGTGAAATTGGATTTTTTAGTAGACATTTGATAAATCCTAGAGAGTGTAGCAATTTACTTGAGAAAATAGATCGATTTTCTCCCTAAAAAGCACTTGGTGATTTTTAAAAATGGAGCAATTCACTCCAAAATACAAGCAATTTGCATGCATAGTTGAGTTATTTGCTTGCACAAGAAGTTAGAGGATATTTGGTAGTTTACTTACTTCTCTAATTAGTTTGTTCATATGAGCTAGAAAATTGCTACTTGATAATTGACTTGTAAGGATAGGATTTCTGTCATGACCCCCCCTTGGCAAAATTTTCTTATGATGGATTTTTGTGTGGTTATATGTTTAGATAATGGAATGATTGATGATTTTATGTAAATAGGTTATAAAATATCTATGCTTAAGATGATTGTGATATATTTTGTTAATAGAATGATTAATGGCTTCATGATAAATATCTTCAAAACATAGTTTTATGAAAATAAAATGTTACCACTAATAAATTGACATGAATGTAGGAACAAGATTGCCATAGGGGGAAGAATAATGCATGCCATGGGATTGCATTTTAAAATTATAAAATATTGAAGAACGTGTTGAAGCGTGATAATATATTCCATGCTAGAATTTTACTTGCTATGAAGGTTTATTGGAAAAATAAATATGGTTGTTTTATAACTCTATTTGTAATAAGAAAAACAAATGAAAGAATTTATTATGTTTTGCTTTGGTACAGAAGTATTAAAGAAGAAATATTACCTTACCTAGCATATATTATGTAAAATAAAAGATCATTTTTGGGAGGATTTTCACATTTAACCTTATGTTTTATTAGAATCCTAAGTTTGGGTTGCCTTCGAATCCAAGAAGAGAATATTATGGTTTGGGGAATGGTCGACATGCTTCAAGAATAGAGGAAGTCATACATTGAGGAGTAAGTCATTTGTCACTCAACCTTGACAATGTATTGAAGTAGGGGTGGGGGGAAATAAATGCAATTCAGGTAGGGATAAAATGGAAAAAACCATAAGAGTGAGGGAAAATGAAGGACAAAGGAGAAAAGGAGTTTTTTAACCACCAAGAGGGTTTACTAGACAACGAAGTTGTAGGCATTCAAGTATGTTTTGTGAATTAATATTTTACTATTCGTATTTTACCATCTATACAAATGAAATTTTAGGGTAGATTCTACCATATATAGATCAAGTTTAGCTTACACTATTATACTTGTTTGTTTGAAACCTTGGAGGCCACTACAAAACTCCCAATTGAGCAAAGCACTACTATCCACGGTGGGCTATAGAATTTATCTATTAGGAAGTTGAATCTATAGTATTAGTTTCATTTCAAGAATTAATATCTAGGTAGTATAGAGTGCAAGCCAATATTTGGATACGACGAATCCTGTAGTGAAGGCTTTCCTTTCCCAAGCTGCTAAGAATATCCATTATCAAATGTTTGAGGTGTTAAATCATTGACAACATTAGAGGTTACAAGTTTATTTGTAAGTGTAGAATAGGTTTGGTTACCTTTTCTTATGAATGAGATATTAGTTTAAGTTAGATGTTATTTCCAATTAGAGAGAAGATTATTTTGTGGGAGATATGAGTATAGAAGTGCAACTTTATGTAAGTTACTTCTTGGAGCTCATAGGAGTGGAGATCTTGAGATCCTCTTATTGTTTAATGGCTAAAGAAGCTCCCACCTATCTACACTATTTGTTTAACCAAGCCGAGTAGGATGATAATGAGACAATTCCTTTTTATTGAGTTCCAAAATAGACTCTCACCTTTCTATGTTGTGTGTTGGCTAATCTAGTTGCTTGTGCAATATGTATCATGTCTTAGAATGTTGTTAAGTGGAGTTTAAAGTATTTTTTCTATCAGTATCTTTCTCACCTTTGTCGGTGCTTGGTTTAGTTAAGAGTATTGGCTAGTGGAAGGTGAATATGTTAGTTGGTATTGTGATCAATAGGATCAATGAAATGGAGTTATGAGTTGTTATGTTTGATTTTAATTTCCTCGAAGAAATGAATTGAAATATAACTCTTATTGATTATGCTTCATGCTCTAGTGGAAGTGAAATTAATTATGAGATTTAAATGATGTATCTTTTAAATACTAAGAGAATGTGCATGGACTAGAAGGATGAGTTTCAGGTTCTGTTTTTACATATTAGATATTGTGCTTTGAATGCAAGTACATTGGGATCCTTATGGATATATTATCTAAATTAAAAGAGTGTGCTTTTATTAATGCATCTCAAGACAAATGTTAGCAGGAATTGTAACGTTTGGTTGTGTGTTTTAAATGATGTAAAGATTATTTTAAATTAAAGAACCAGCTAACAGGTACGAAGGTTCTCGAAATATGTTCAATAGATCCAAAGGAAATGAAGTGTGAGTTCTTCATTGGTAACTACACAATGGCGGTTTGAAAGAGAAAATTAGTCAAGTTGTTTAAATATTGTATTGCTATTATATTATATTGGAAATGGCTCACCAAAGAGATTACGTTCATAGTAATGTACAACTCATGATGAGTAGAGTATATATAATAGGATTTATTATGAGTTGGCTTTGAAAGCAATTTGTATTATCCTATCAATATAAATATTAAGACCAATTGATAATTGAGAAAATAATTAAGGTCGGGTTTCCCTCTGGGGTTTCTCCCAGGTAAATATTGTTGTCATGTGGAAATGGTTATTCTTTTCTTTATAGTAGAATTTACAAAGGATAATGGAATATGTTGTGGGTTATTTAATTGAATGTATATAGTAGATCATTGTGAGCTAATGTTAGGTTATTTGTACTTAATTTAAAAGGAAGCAAGCCAGGAAATTTTAATGGAATATTAAATTACCTTCTTTGATTAGATACTTCGTTATGTCTTCCATGGCTGGGGTGAAATATTATTACTTACTTAATTTATATATTATACTAATGATGGTCGCTCCTAATGTGCATTGGAATAATATTGAACCAAAATTACTGAGCATTACATTTTAACTATCTTAAGAGAACTTTATGGTAGAGGATATTTAGATGACCTAATCGGTTAATAAAAGATATAGAAACACCTTTGATGTTGTAAGGAATAATATGAGGGTTAATGGATAGAAACGTTACCTAAGTTAATATTCTCACAAGTAAATGAGGCACAAAAATGGAATGATCAGCTCATTAAGAACACGAGAGAGATAATCAATTTTGAAATATTCCTAGCACTTGTATAAATGGACTTATGAGGTGTGAGAAGGAATCGTGTTCCTTTCAATGGAACAAAAGAGGGAAAGCTAGCTCATGAATGACAATGATAGTGATGGCTTGTAAATCCTTATTAGTACTTAGTACACTTACATAGCCAAAAACATGTACGATGTAGATATGGGTAAGCAATGAAAAAGAAATACATGGAGGATTACTTGAGAAATATTAACCTTGGTAATTAGGATAGGTCCTTGATATATTAAAAAGACCTTACTATTGGAGTGGAAATGTTGGGTAGTGATATTTGGTATCAGAGCATGGTTCATAGTGGTATAGGCTCACTATGTAAAACTAGATTGGTTGTGAAAGAAAACTTACCCAGGTGTGTGGATAGACCCATTTTTTTAATTCTAGAATAACTAGGAATGCAGTTGTTATGGTGAACCGATTCCTATTATCTCTCATATGTATGGCCAGGGACAATACCACTAAATAGAAGGAGGAGGGGTTGTTTCCTCATTGACAAGGCAAACATGATAGACCAATGTAGAAGATGGAAACCCAGATGTAGTTCTAGAAAAATCTATTAATGAAGAAGAGGATATCACTAAAATAGTAGCCCAACTTTAGGAACAAGTAGAAACACAAAAGAAGTTATTAAAAACCGTATTGAATCTAGAAACATTGGATAGAAACTCTACAATGGAATGGGAGAATTAATACCTTTTAGAGGAACAATAGGCCAAGGTTTGACTAGAGGTTTAATTGGACCAAAACATGAAATATTTGAAATCTTCCAAGTTTAATGGAGAGGAATATGAAGATAAAGTCGAATCTTGGTTGAAGGAGATAAAAACTTATTGTAATATGAAAAACTATTCCACTGGAACCCAAACATCCTATGCTACTCTACATATTCAAGGTGTTAGCTTGGATTAGTGGAAAACCTTAGTGAAGGACTAGGGCTAGTAGCAATAGTTGGTTTGAATTGGAAAGCTTTTATAGAAGCCTTTAAGGATAGATTCCTCACAAAATAGTTTTACTCTTGAAAGTTTAAAGAGTTTACTAGACTTCATCAGGGGAATAACATGGTGGAGGTATACCATAAAAGATTTATCAAAATACTAAAATATGTGATTGCATACAAAGAAAATGAATATCCATAATTTTATTCTAGGAACAAATCTTAGAATAGGGTAGGAAGTAGACATGCAAGAACCTATTACTTTACAAAAGGTCTATGATTTGGCCTAGAAAGTTGAATTTTATCTCAAATCCTATTTTTATTATAAAAAATTAGATAAATAAGGCAAAGAGGCACTAAATAAAATAAATAGTGTAATATTTGTAAAGTGGGAAGGAGAACAGGTAAATAAAAACACCTTTGGGCAGGACCAAAGGAATGCCAGGAAGCAAGAAAAGTTTAGAAGAAGGTTCCAAGGGAAGAACCATAATTTAAATCATTGCACCAATGGTAATAATAGACCATATTAGGGATAGGCTAATATTCCATTGATAGAGAAAACAGATGATGGGCAGAAACTAAAAACACATCCAAGACCTAAAACTAGATATTTTTATTATGGTGGACCACATTATACCACCAATTGTCTACATAGAGCAGGACTAAATTCTAAGGGAAATGAACCCATGTAAAATAACCTACATGCAAGTAATTGACTCACAATATTTATGCAACAATAGGGAAACAAGAACTAGAAGGGCAAGCCACTCCATTGCTAATAAGGGGTAAGATTTTTGATAGAGATGTTAAAATTTTGATTGATAGTGGTGCTACAAATAGTTTTGTTTCCACTAGTCTAATTAAATACATACCAGAAAGGCCAAGAATCTTAGCTCATGGGTGGAAGGTGGAGTATGGCTCAGGGTAAACCTACTCTATAAGTTAGTGTTACCCTATGGTAGAAATTGCCTTACCTAGTGGAATGACCATAGGATATCTTTACGTAGCACCTTTACATACCTTTGATATTGTATTAGGAATGTATTGGCTAGAGATGCATAGGGTTGTAATCAGTTTTCAAGATATATGGATTGAGTTTACAAAATATAGCAGAGAAGTGTAGAAGGAGTATAGTTAACAAGGGGATTTCCAACCCCAAATTCTTTTGGTAATGCAACTGAAGAAATCCATTAAGAAAGGGGAATGATCTTTGTAGTTAAGTTAAAAAAAATTGATAAAGAAGAGAAGGAAGAGATGCTTGGGAAAAATCCACTTCTATAGGAATTTAGGGATGTGTTCCAAGAGGATTTACCTGGATTACTACCCCAACGTGAATTTGACTTCACAATCTAGCTCCAACTTAGAACTAAGCCCATACATAGAGCTCCCTATAGAATGAATCCCATAGAAATGTGTTGAGGAGCAACACACCCCTACTGAAAACAAAATTTTGACTCTTTTAAAATGATTAATTTTTTATTTCCAAGGGGACCCTCTTGAAGTATTTTGATTTTATTTCCAAATTGTGCTTTCGTCAAGGTTTTAAATTTTGTTCGCATCAAGGTCTTGCGATTGCTTGCCTAAAGCATTGATCTCAATTGAATTGATCTGGATATTTGCCCTTCAATGATATTATTTCAGATTATTAATTTCAAAAAATTAACCTTCAATAGTTTTCCTAAGTTCTAAATTATTAAAATCGAATTTTAGGGTTTTCCTCAATTCTTCATCTTACCCTAAATTCGCATCAAAATTGAAATCGGCATATCTTTTAATTGGGAAATCCGTTTGGAGTGATTCAAATTCTGGGTGGAATATCTTAATCTCCTCTTTCCAATGGTACCAAATTTTCCTAAATTTAGATGTAATTTCATTTCCAGAAATAGCAGTTTCTTGTTGCAGGTTGTGACCTTATTAATGCAATATCTCTTGATAAGAACTGCATTTTTGTGTTTTATTTGCATATTTGGATACCCTTTTGGCTTTTTTACAAGTGTGAGAAATTTCATATAAATCTGAGAACTTTGATTTTTCACCTATTTTGCACTATTAGGGTTTCGGGAGTAAATTTTCGGATTTCAAAGAAATCAAAGCTTGCTCCATTCTGGTAAATGCTCTTCTAATAATATCGATAGAAAATCTCCCTCAAAAAAATCAAAGCTATCTCCATTCCGGAAAAAATCAAAGCTTGCTCCATTCCGCCATAAAAATCAAACATCGAAACCAAGTCAAAAAATCAAAGCATGCTCCATTAAAGAGATTTAAAATCAAAGCTTGCTCCATTCCGAGAAATGTATTTTATCTGCCATTCATTCAAAATCATCTTCATTCTCGAAAAATCAAAGCTTTTA
This sequence comes from Wollemia nobilis, assembly GCA_028583015.1. Classification (NCBI taxonomy): domain Eukaryota; kingdom Viridiplantae; phylum Streptophyta; class Pinopsida; order Araucariales; family Araucariaceae; genus Wollemia; species Wollemia nobilis. The sequence goes on from JAQPPZ010001045.1 coordinate 8,286,032, forward strand.
ATTGATTTTAAAAATCAAAGCTTGCTCCATTTCGCTCATTGAAATGGTCAACATTGGAAATCCTATGTCAAATGAGAGGACCGCAACATCTCCATTAAAAAATTATAGATTTCAAAAGATATTTAAAATCAAAGCTTGTTGAATTTTAATTGCTATTTCATTCAATTTAATCTTCTCCGGATTCCGCAAGGGTTAAAGCTTTTAATTAATTAATTAAAAAATCAAAGCTTTCTCCATTCCGCTCCTCTTATCTTGTTAAAGCTTGCGGATTCCTATTCCGCATTTTATTTGCAATAAGTGTGACGTCATCTTAAATATTTTGCGGATTGATAATCCGCACCTCCTCCCATGCATTAAGTTGCGGACTCCATTCCACAACTTTCCTTTGTATAATTATTCCGCTCCACATTGCATAGTATTTATTCTGGATTTGATTTCGCTTGCGCTTATGAGTTAAGAACTTTCAAATGGAATCCGCTGGTTTATACAAAGAAAGAAGAAGACATTAGAATTTAATTTTTTAATTATTTTTTTGCCCTAAAATTAAAAGCTTAAACCTTAGGGATAATTAAAAAATTAATTAATTAATTAAAAATTAAAATCTTAAACCTTAGAAAAATTAAATTAATTTAATTTAATTTTAAATCTAATGTTCTAACATTTGCCATTTTATTTCTATTTTTCGTAGGAAATTTGCTAGTGGCACAAGTAATGGTGGATGTGATGGCGGACATCAAAATTCAATGCAAAAGTGGGTGAATACGGCTGTGCAGAGGTAGAAGATGCGAGAAGTTAAAAATCCACCCGAATTTTGCAAAGCCTACCGCAAACAAAGACTTGATAAGACATGGTCGAGGGGGTGCCTATTTAATGAAGTGCGGCTACAACTAGCTGGAAAATAAAAGCATTTGCATACAGTCACAGTTTGATGAGGATAAGATCGAATTCTTTCTTCGCCATTTATGGCAAGATATTCGAGTAGATTTTCAGAAGTGGTTGGAATTGAATGAAGATATTAAAATATATTTTATCTTGTAAGGCCCCCTAGCGGTGGGATTTTTATGATAAGATTTAGATCTTTGGAAGAAGATATTTTTGAAAAGATCAGGGTCTGTCCTGAGTCTATATATACTTCTTTTGAATGTAAAGTCCAGATGCGAAAACTTGGAAATAAAGACTTCTAGCAATTTTTAACAAATTTTGTCTTGAATACTTTCTTCTGTACCTGAGGTTGGTGTGACATCATTTTCTGAAACAGCGTGGCCAGGAGCCTAATATTTTCTAGATTATGATAAGTGCATCTTCTTTTGTTTTTGTCTCGCTTAAGGATTTATTTAATTTAATTGTAAATCTATAATTGTTGAGATTATGTTAGGTTGTTTAGCTTCATTCTATTCTCTATATGCTTGAGAAAATTAAGAACTTGAGGTTCAGGCTAGTATTCTAATTGCTCTATTCTCACTATGTGAGCTAGATTGCTGGTGAGAAACATCAATTTTTATTAACCTCCCTTATGTTCATAATTTTCTTTTTACCTCCATGTTGTTTTGTCTCATGCTCAAGGTTGAAAGTGGTCTTAGAAAGTTGGATACTTTCTTCATTTGATGATTGTCTTGTTGTGAAGCTGAATAATTTGATTGATTTTAATAGTTGTAATTTGCAATTGAATTAGACATCCTCTCTTTTCTGCCCTACTCTGCTCTCCCTGTTTTATTTCTGAAAGGTTCTCATTTTTACTTTCTTTAAAATTATTTATTCATTTAATCCGCTAAAATCTGAAGAGCTAGATCAAATAAAATATAAATCTGATTGATAAACCAAAAAAAAGACAGACGAAGTTGAACCCCCTTGTAGGTATACAGGCAGTCCACTTGAAACTATTCCAGAAGTGGAAAAGAGTGAGAACGTTCGACCCAACTTTGTAACTCACACCTTGGATAACCAGCAAGATCCTAAAGTGAGAGGGAATTTATTCCCATTAAATGTTACTTGTATTTTCAGTTTACTCTCTACAGGGTGTGCATGAAAGTCGAGCCAACATAAAATTGGTGCTAGAAGGAGGGCCTGAACTTGTGTTTGGCATTTTTTTTAAGATAATCAGTTAGGTTGGATTCTTCTTTCAAAGTAACCAGGTCCCACCCAAGAGCTGGAGAGCTCCTTGTGTCTAATTTGGAAACCCCAAAGAGAAGTAATCTCAGGAAGGCCATATCTTTGTCTAGCATAGTTTTATCTCCATTAGTGCTTCCTCCAATTGTGACTCAGAATCCTACCATTAATCAAACAGTCATGGCCAATTGGTTGGGTTCCACTACTTTGAATATCCCTAGTGTAGCCCATGATTTACCAAGAAATCTTGAGAAATATCTTCCCACCTACAAACATGATGGAATCAGGACAACGAAAGAGCACTTGGTGGCATTTAAAAATGCTTTAAAATTATTAAATGTGCAACATGAAGATGTGGCTTGCAGATTATTCCCATTCACTCTCCAAGAAGGAGCATATGATTGGTTTTTAAATCTTACGAATGACTCTATCACCAATTGGGATGGTTTGGAAAAGGTTTTTGTGTCCCAATTTGGTCAAGTGATTGATCCTAGTGTCCTATATCAATAGTTTTCTAGCATTAGAAGAGAATCCAGTGAAACTGTTAGGTCTTTCAATGTGAGATTCCAAAAGGCTTATGGCAGGATGATAGGTCATTACATCCCAAGTGCAGATTTAGCCCTAGAGATTTATAAGAATGCTTTAGATCTGGTAACCTCTATTTTATTGAAAAGAGATACCAATATAACTAACTTGACAGAGGCTTATAAGGAAGCTCTAACTCTTGAAAGGTAGTTGGGACCGCAACCGGTGAATAATCCTTTGATACCCTTTGTTACACAAAACATACCCATGTTGAATCCCATTCCACATCAGATGATGTTGCCAACATGTCAAACTCCACCCAAGGAAACTCTACTACCCTTGGCACACATTGGGCATGTACAGGCTGAGGAGAAAGAGTCAGATAAGACTACAGTTGAGGGAGTTTCAAAGATAGTCCAAAAATTGGCAAATGATTTCTTGAGTTTCAAGAGGCAAGTATCTACAGGAGAAAATTCAAATAGATTTCCTTACCAATAGAATAGGTTTTCTAGACCTCCTTATGAACCTAACAAGGATTATAACAAAGGAAAGGGGTCTGAAGTGAATATTTGTGACTTGGATTTACCTAATTGGTGTAGGATTCATGGAACATCTCAACATGGAGAACTAGATTGCTTGGAATTCTATAATGCTTTTGAAGCTTTGTCTGGTGAATTTGGTTATCCTGAAAATCAAAAAAATCTTGATGGTGCTAGTTCATCCAAACATAGTACAACTATGGTGTTGGATTCATTCACTTTCCTGGATGAGTCCGAAAATATTGCAGAAGTGCCTATGGATGAAGTGCAAGCTTTTCAATAGTATAGAAGAGATAATTACAATCTCAAGAATAGAAATCCAGAGCCCAACACTACATCTACTCCTCCCAACAACTCTCACAGTATTCCTCCTGATCCTTCTCCAAATAATAATCCACCTCCACCCAAGGGGGAGATCCAAAAGTGCAAGATGGATTTGTTGCTCCGCTCAACAGAGGATATAATATAGTGGAGGACATGAAGAAAATCAAGGCTAACATCACCCTTCATGAGCTAGCTCAGATCACTGAACAGAGAGATAATTTGATTAAAACTTACTCTGAGCCCTCCACCAAACCTCTAGAAAAGGGGAAGAAAATAGCAAATGCCAATGTGGCCATCTACAAGGAAAAGACTGAAGTTCCACCTTTCCTATTGACAGTCCGTATATTTGGAAAAAACTTACATAACTATCTGGTGGACTCTGGTGCTTCAGCCAATGTCATGCCTCTAGCCATTTGTCAACAATTGGGATTAACTCCTGTGAAGTCTGAGAGGAGAGTCATTCAGCTGGATAAAACTGAGGTCAAGGTAATAGGTGAACTTCAAGGTATACACATCCAATTAGCATCTGAGCCGAGAGCGCAACACAAAATTGATATTCAGGTGGTAGATATTCCTGTGGGATATGGAATGCTTCTAAGTAGAGATTGGTCAAAATATCTGAATGGGTATTTGGCCACTAATTTTTCACACATGTGGTTACCTTGGAAAGGTATAGCAAATCAGTTAAGAATTGATAGGGAGCCTCGGTATAAGCTCATGATAACTGAATACAATGTCAAAAATGAGACTGTTAATTTTACTGATGCAGATGTAGGGGTTTATAATTTGACAACTGAACAAAAGGTGAAACTAGTTAAGGCTCTGACTGATCATGATAATGATGTTTGGACGCTTCATGTTGATGGAGCAAAATCTAAGCAAGGCTCTGGTATAGGGTCTGTTCTTAAAGGGCCTCACAATCAGACATATTTTATGTCTTACCGATTGCAGTTTCCTTGTACCAACAATTTGACTGAGTATGAGGCACTAATATTGGGATTAAAATTTGCTTTAGATAAAAATGTGAAAAATATCCAAGTTTTTACAGACTCTGAGTTGGTAGCCAATCAGGTAAAAGGTAAGTTTCAGTGCAAGGCTTCTTACCTAAAAATATACAAACATCGAGCTTGGGATCTCATGGAGGATTTCAATGCTTTCAATCTGATGCATATTCCTAGGGAAGAAAATTCACCTAGATTTTTTGGCTTCATCAGATGCCAATCTAAAGCCCTTGGAGGAATTTAAATGGAAAAAAATTTCAGTGGAATTAATTCCTTGCTCTTCTATTCCGGATAATGTAGATACATTTCAAGTATTTTCTGATGACCATCAAATTATAAATTTCTTACAGAATACAAATGCATTTGAAAAAACCATAATTGATGACGGTCAAAGGGATACTATGCTTGAATATTTTGGTGATGACAGGGGAGTAATGAGGCTGAAAGACAATAAGATTCCTAGGGGAATGGTAGAACTCGAGAGGTTGTTTGACAATGATCGAATTAAGCAAAGGATAAATTCTGAGAATTCTATTGGCATGACAGGGAATAAGACTAAAAATATGAATGTAGGAACTGAAGGGGATCCCAAGCACATTCAATTAGCTAAAACATGTGACCCTATAATTAAAAGAGATCTCACAGAGTTGCTGCATAGGTCCAAGGATGTTATGGCCTGGTCTTATAAAGACCTCAAGATTTTTTATCCGAAGGTGTACACACATACGATACCCTTGAAAGAGTTATGTAAACCCTTTAGGCAGAAGCAGAGGCATGTTAATGCCTTGTTGGAACCTCTCATTCTGAGAGAGGTAGAAAAATTATTGAGTGTTGCTATTATTTTTCCTATCAAGCATTCTACTTGGGTAGCTAATTTAGTGCCAATTAGAAAGAAGAATGGGGAAATCCGCTTGTGTGTGGATTTTAGGAACCTGAATAAGGCTTCTGAAAAGGATAATTATCCTTTGCCTTCCATGGATGATGTATTGCAGATAGTGAATGGTGCAGAGATGATGTCCTTCTTGGATGGATTTTTTGGGTACAACCAGATATTGGTGGAAAGAAAAGACCAAATGAAGACTGCCTTCACAACCAAATGGGGCACCTTCGCCTACAAGAGAATGTCATTCGGATTGATAAATGTTGGGGCCACCTTCCAATGGGCAATGGATCATGCCTTCAAAGGTCTCATGGGTAAGTGCATTGTGGTATATATGGATGACTTGACAATTTTTTCTAAATCTCGATTTGATCATGTCAAACACTTGGAGTCTATTTTTGACAAATGTAGAGAATTTGGCATTTCTTTAAATCCAAAGAAATGTGTCTTTGGTGTAACTGAAGGAAAACTCCTTGGCCACTTACTCACCAAAGACGGTATTTATGTGGACCCTGAAAGAGCTGAGGCCATATCAAATATACCCTTTCCCAACTCTAAGAAAGAGTTAAAATCATTTTTTGGGAAGATTAACTTTGTTAGGAAGTTCATTTCTGGCTTTGCTGAAATAGTCAAACCACTCAATGATATGTTAAAGGAGATTGCTCAGATTGTCTAGTCAGTAGAAGCCAAGGTGGCATTTCAAGAGATTAAATCTGCTATCCAACAAGCCCCAGTTCTGGTAAGTCCAGATTTTAGTGCAGATTTTTACCTATACTCTTTTGCCTCTAAACATACACTTGCTGCAGTTTTAACTCAACGGAGAGAAACAGGAGAGCACCCCATTGCCTTCAAAAGCACCAATCTAAAGGGGGCTGAGTTGAAGTACTCTCATTTGGATAAGCAAGCCTATGCCTTAGTGAAAGTAGTTAAATAGTTCAGGCATTACATTCTGAGGAGCAAAGTCCATGCCATAGTCCCTGATCCAGATGTTAAATATTTGTTAAGTCAAAATGAATTGGGTGAGCTGAGGGGCAATTGGGCCACAAAATTGCTGGAATTTGACTTAGAAATTTGACCTGCTAAATTAATCAGAGGCCTTGGTCTATCCCAACATATCACTGAAATACCTATAGAGGAAGGGATTAATCAGTTGGATTCCAGGCTAGATGATTGGTATGGCGATATCATATATTTAATGAGCTCTGGGAGCTGCCCACCTCACCTAAACAGAACTCAAAGAAGAGCACTGAAGTTGAAGTCATCTCATTTCCTATTCAAAGGAGGTAAACTATATAGAGAAAATTATGCTGGTTTATTTTTAAGATGCATTTCTCAGGAGGAGGTGAATGAAGTCATGTCTAGTTTTCATGAGAAGTTAGGGGTAGGACATCCTTCAGGTTCTGCTACTACACATAGAATATTGAGAGTAGGCTACTATTGGCCTACATTGTTTAAAGATGCACATCTGCATGTGAGAACTTGTCATCAATGTCAGATCTTTGTAGCCAAAGAGACTAAACGAGCTCTACCATTATAGCCTATTATAATAGACAAACCTTTCATGCAGTGGGGACTTGATTTTGTGGGAGTGATAAACCCAAATTCATCAGTAGGGCACAAATATGTATTAACCGCCACTGATTATTGTACACGATGGGTTGAAGCAGCAACCACAATGAGAAGCACAACTCATGAAGTGATTGAGTTTTTAGAGTTAAATATCATAACCAGGTTTGGGGTTCCTTTGAATTTAGTTTGTGATAATGGGCCAGCCTTTTAGTCACTAGAATTTGTAGACTGGGCATACCAGAAAGGGATAGTCATCAAATTTTCATCTAACTATTATCCCCAAGGAAATGGACTAGCTGAGTCCACAAATAAAAATTTGATAAATGCCATTAAGAAGTCTGCTATAGATAAACCTAGACAATGGCATACATTACTAAAGTATGCACTTTGGGCTGATAGGATAAGACACAAGGAGGCTCTTAAAACTTCACCATTTACTTTATTGTATGGTACTCAGCCTATTGTTCATGTTTCTTTAAAATTGCCCACATACCAGTTTGCCTTGGATTATTTTAATGATCATGCAGATGCAGAAGCTCGTGTGTTGGACTTAATTAATTTGCAGGATGAACGACTTCAAGCTTTGGAACATTTCAGTTGACATCAAGAGACAATCAAGCATTGGTTTGACAAAAGAGCAAAAGTAAAAGCCTTCAGACTTGCAGACCTAGTGCTCCTATGGGACAAAGCCCATGAGAAGAAAGGTAAGCACACTAAGCTACAACCTCTATGGATAGGGCCATACCAAATTGCAAAAATTCTAGGTAATAATGCATTTCGTCTACAAGACCTGGAAGGTAATTTTTTGAACTTACCTATCAATGGTCAATATCTAAAGCATTACTTCTCAGTTGTTCCATCTAATATATCATTTGAGTAATTGAAGGAACCTTTGTACATATGTATATATTAAAAAAAAAAAAGTGTTTGTGCTTTTTTTTAGTTTGTTTTTTCAATTTTAAGTTAGTTTCTCCTAGTTTTCTTTGTTTTTCTTTCCTTTCTTCTTGTGGGTCTTTCTCTCGGTTTCAAGAATCAAAGAAGGGTGATTTGATAAAGGGATGTTCTAAGTAGGGAGAGAGTGGTAATGTTTGCTATCTGAATTAATAGTAGAGAGATAGTTTAAATTTTGTATCTTGCCTGCCATAATTATTTTAATCGTAAAAGAATTGTTATGTTGTTTAGCTGGAGAACTCCTAGGGAATCCAAGAAAAGTTGGTCATGAGAGGAAAAATTTGATTCACAAAGATCATTTTAATAACTCTTAAGAGGCTATTGGTGTTTGAAAACTGAAATGGTTAGTTGATCGATTATTTGGTGAATGAAATATCAAGGCAAATGCAACTTTCGAACCTTCAGTAAGGCTTCTCGGCTATCTAGTCTATATTTTTCAAAAAAAAAGAGAGCCAAAAAAAGAGAAAAGAGAAAGAGAGTTCCAAAAAAAAAAAAAAAAAAAAAAAAAGAGAGTTCCATAATAAGAGGGAGATAGCCGAGATTTTTGAAAGAGAAATCTAAGACATGTTCACCAGGGCTATAGATGCTCCATGGCTGTGAACCAAGGTCTTAAAAAGAAAGTTCAGAGTAACTCTATCGGGGCTATAAAAGGCTAAACTAGCAATAGAGCTCTACTCAAATAAACTTTTGCAGCCCAAGAAGTCTGGTTAATCCTAAGTAGGAGTTCTAAGCCATGGTCATCTTAAGAGGAAGAATTTATGCACTACAACCACACACCAGAGTTTTCCTTGAGTGATTCAACCTAGTATGTCCCTGGGAAATTTCAATGGATGAGCAGATAATGATTAAAATATTTTGAAAATATTTACAGCAAGGTAGGATGCATGGTTTAAATTGTTTTAAAACTAGAGTTCTAGGTTCTAAATAGTGCTACTATTTCCCCGTAGACGTCGCCATTTGTTGAGGAGCAACACACCCCTACTGAAAACAAAATTTTGACTCCTTTAAAATGATTAATTTTTTATTTCCAAGGGGACCCTCTTGAAGTATTTTGATTTTATTTCCAAATTGTGCTTTCGTCAAGGTTTTAAATTTTGTTCGCATCAAGGTCTTGCGATTGCTTACCTAAAGCATTGATCTCAATTGAATTGATCTGGATATTTGCCCTTCAATGATATTATTTCAGATTATTAATTTCAGAAAATTAACCTTCAATAGTTTTCCTAAGTTCTAAATTATTAAAATCGAATTTTAGGGTTTTCCTCAATTCTTCATCTTACCCTAAATTCACATCAAAATTGAAATCGGCATATCTTTTAATTGGGAAATCCGTTTGGAGTGATTCAAATTCTGGGTGGAATATCTTGATCTCCTCTTTCCAATGGTACCAAATTTACCTGAATTTAGATGTAATTTCATTTCCAGAAATAGCAGTTTCTTGTTGCAGGTTGTGACCTTATTAATGCAATATCTCTTGATCAGAACTGCATTTTTGTGTTTTCTTTGCATATTTGGATACCCTTTTGGTTGTTTTACAAGTGTGAGAAATTTCATATAAATCTGAGAACTTTGATTTTTCACCTATTTTGCACTATTAGGGTTCAAGAGTAAATTTTTCGGATTTAAAAAATCAATATCTCATTCTATTCCACTCCAAAAAATCAAGCTAATAGAAAATTTCCCCCAAAAAAAATCAAAGCTTTCTCCATTCTGAAAAAATCAAAGCTTGCTCCATTCCAATCAAAGCTTGCTCCATTCCGGAAAAATCAAAGCTATCTCCATTCAAAAAATATCCATTTCGCTCAAAAGAAAAAATCAAAGCTATCTCTATTCCGAAAAAATCAAATCTTGTTGAATTTTAATTGTTATTTCATTCAATTTAATCTTCTTCGGATTTTGCAAAGGTTAAAAATTTTAATTAATTTAAAAAATCAAAGCTTTCTCCATTCCACTCCTCTTATCTTGTTAAAGCTTGCGGATTCCTATTCCACATTTTATTTGCAATAAGTGTGATGTCATCTTAAATATTTTGTGGATTGATAATCCACACCTCCTCCCATGCATTAAGTTTGGACCTCCATTCCGCAACTTTCCTTTGTATAATTATTCCGCTCCACATTGCATAGTATTTATTCCGGATTTGATTTCGCTTGCGCTTATGAGTTAAGAACTTTCAAATGGAATCCGTTGGTTTATACAAAGAAAGAAGAAGACATTAGAATTTAATTTTTTTAATTATTTTTTTGCCCTAAAATTAAAATCTTAAACCTTAGAAAAATAAAATTAATTAATTAATTATTCTATTAATTGTCTAATATTTGCCATTTTATTTCTATTTTCGTAGGAAATTTGCTAGTGGCAAGAGTAATGGTGGATGTGATGGCGGACATCAAAATTCAATGCAAAAGTGGGCGAATACGGTTGTGCAGAGGTAGAAGACACGAGAAGTTAAAAATCCACCCGAATTTTGTAGAGCCCCGCAAACAAAGACTTGATGAGGCATGGTCGAGGGAGTGCCTATTTAATGAAGTGTAGTTGCAACTAGTTGGAAAATGAAAGCATTTGCATGCAGTCTCCATTTGATGAGGATAAGATCAAATTCTTTCTTCGCCATTTATGGCAAGATATTCGAGCAGATTTTCAGAAGTGGTTAGAATTGAATGAAGCTATTAAAATATATTTTATCTTGTAAGGCCCCCTGGCGGTGGGATTTTTATGATAAGATTTAGATCTTTGGAAGAAGATATTTTTGAAAAGATCAGGGTCTATCCTGAGTCTATATATACTTCTTTTGAATGTAAAGTCCGGATGCAAAAACTTGGAAATAAAGACTTCTAGCAATTTTTAACAAATTTTGTCTTGAATGCTTTCTTCTGTACCTGAGGCTGGTGTGACATCATTTTCTAAAATAGCGTGGCCAGGAGCCTAATATTTTTTGGATTATGATAAGTGCATCTTCTTCTATTTTCGTCTCGCTTAAGGATTTATTTAATTTAATTGTAAGTCTGTAATTGTTGAGATTATGTTAGGTTGTTTAGCTTCATTCTATTCTCTGTATGCTTGAGGAAATTAAGAACTTGAGGTTCAGGTTGGTGTTCTAATTGCTCTATTCTCACTGCATGAGCTAGACTGCTGGTGAGAAACATCAATTTTCATTAACCTCCCTTATGTTCGTAATTTTTCTTTTACCTCCGTGTTGTTCTGTCCCATGCTCAAGGTTGAAAGTGGTCTTAGAAAGTTGGATACTTTCTTCATTTGATGATTGTCTTGTTGTGAAGCTGAATAATTTGATTGATTTTAATAGTTGTAATTTGCAATTGGATTAGACATCCTCTCTTTTCTTCCCTATCCTGCTCTCCCTATTTTATTTCTGAAAGGTTCTCACTTTTACTTTCTTTAAAATTCTTTATTTATTTAATCCACTAAAATATGAAGAGCTAGATCAAACAAAATATAAATCTGATTGATAAACCAAAAAAAGTAGTAGACAGAAGTTGAACCCCCTTGTAGGTATACATAGGCAGTCCACTTGAAACTATTCCAGAAGTGGAAAAGAGTGAGAACGTTTGACCCAACCCTGTAACTCACACCTTGGATAACCAACAAGATCCTAAAGTGAGAGGGAATTTATTCCCATTAAATGTTACTTGTATTTTCAGTTTACTCTCCATAGGGTGTGCATGAAATTCGAGCCAACAAAATGCAAGAGCTGAAGATGCAGCTACAAGGATTACTAGAGAAGGGACTAATCAGACCAAACATGTCATCATGGGATGCGTTGATCTTGTTTGTCAAGAAAAATGATGGTTCCTTATAACTATGTATCGATTACAAGATGTTGAACAAGGCCACTACCAAGAATAGATATCCTTTAACTAGAATCAAAGATCTCTTTGATCAGCTTAAGGATACCATAATATTTTCAAATATTGATTTAAAATTAGGATACCAACAACTAAGGATTTGTGAGGAGGATACTCACAATACAACCTTTAAAACTTGTTATGGACATTAGGAGTTTACTATCTTACCTTTTGGTTTAACAAATGCTCTAGCAACATTTATGAACTTGATGAATAGTATATTCTAAAAATAATTGTATAAATTTGATTTGGTTTTCTTAGATGATATCTTTATATATTCCTGTAATAATACTGAGCATGAAAAATACTTTAGAATTGTGTTAGAGCTGTAAAGGAAAAATTACTTATACAATAATTTATCCAAATATGGATTTTATGTGTCATAAGTACAATATTTAGGACATATTATTTCAATATAAGGAATCATGGTAGATCTTAAGAAGATAGAAGCTATTTTGAATTGATCACCACCCACAAGTGTGATGACATTTTAATTTTTCTTGGGTTTGGTCAGCTTTTATAAGTGTTATGTGAAGGACTATGCCAATATTACTTCCCCAATGACTAATATTCAGAGGAAAGGGAAGGAATTCAAGTGGATGGATAGATGTGAGGAAGATTTTGAATTGCTTAAGTAAAACCTTACTATACCTCCTATACTAAGGGTACCTGACCCTCAAGGAAGCTTTTCTATTTGTATAGATGCTTCATTGGAAGGTTTGGGAGGAGTGCTCTCTCAATAAATAGTAGTAGTAGCCTATGGATCAAGGAAACTAAAATATCATGAGGTCAATTATGCAACCCATGACCTGGAGCTAGTTGCAGTAGTTTTTTCTCTCAAGAGTTGGTGACATTATTTGGTTGGGAGACCTTTTAAGTTAAGGATAGATCATTAGAGTCTACAATGCATATTTACTCAACCTTTACTCAATTCTAGGTAGAGAAGGTGGATGCAGTTCCTTACAGAATACAATTTTGATATTGGGTATATGAAAAGAAAGGAAAATAAAGTCATAAATGCATTAAGTATAAGGATGCACATTATTTTTTATCTCGTATCCATGTAGAATTTATGGAAAAATTTAAGGATATGTAGAATTAGGATGCATACTATAACCAAGTTCATGAGAAGATGGAAAGGAATATGAATGGAAGCAAAGATTTTAGCTTCAAATATGGTTTCCTATGCTTCGAATATAGGGTAGTCATTCCTAAAACTGGTGATATAAGAAAAATGATCATGAATTAAGCATATATATCACCATATTTTGCTCACCCAAGAGGAGCAAATATGAGAGAGAATATGAAGAAAACTTTCTATTATCTTGGGATGAAGAGAGACATATATTTAAATTTATCACTTAATACCTCCAATTCCAGAAAGTGAAGGTAGAACATAGACATCCTACGGGACTGTTGTATCCACGTGATGTACCTATGCAAAAATGATAAGTATTCTCAATGGATTTTATTGTAGGGTTACCTACAAATTGGTTTCAACATGACACAATCTTAGTGGTGGTTGATAGATTTACCAAGGTTGCACATTTTATACTCAAAAGTACAAAGGAAGATGTCATAGTTATGGCTAATAAATTTTCCAAAGAGGTATTTTGGCTTCATGATTTTTTAGAAGTAATTATATCGAATAAGAACTTGATATTTACATCTAAGTTTTGGAAATCCTTGTATCATTCCATTGGTACTAGACTAAATATCAGTTCTTTCTATCATCCAAAAAATTATGGACAAATTGATATGGTAAATCAGGTGTTACAGGGTATGCTTTGCATGTATTGTATGGATAAAAATACCCAATGGGAGGATTACTTGCACTTGGTAGAATTTACCTATAATAATGGTCATCACTCAACTCTAGGTATGGATCCTTTCGAAGCACTATAAAATAGAAGGTGCATGACACCAATGTCATGGGTAATCTAGAGGACCAGATTGTGCTTAGTATAGACATGGTCAAGGAGATGGAGCAATAACTAAGGATGATCAGGGAATGACTGAAAGAATTTGTAGATCAACAAAAGAGTTATGTCAATCTTAAAAGATCACCATGAGAGTTTTTAGTATGTGATAAGGTGTTTATGAGAGTGATACCAATGAAGAGTGCAATTAAGTCCACAAATATGAACCCTCATTTTGTTGGACCCTTTGAAATTGTAGAGAAGATTAGTCCTATGGCATATCAACTTGCCTTACCACCCAATCTATCCAAGATTCATGACATCTTTCACATTTCCATGCTTAAAAGTATGTAGCTAATCCTAAACATGTGTGGGACTTGTCTAATTTGCAGAAGATGAATCTAGAGGTTATAGAGGTGTGACTTATAAATATCCTTGAGTTTCATTCCAAATCAATGATGAAAGGAAATTTGGAGCAATGTAGGCTCCAATGGAATTGCTACTCCAAGTAGACTGCTACTTGGAAAAAAGTGGTAAACATGGAAAAGTATTTCCCCTTCTTGTTTGAATTTTCTAAGTAATTGTTGTTATTTTTTATTTTATAATGAAACATATAGACAGTGTTAAGCCTAAGGAGGGTAGTATGTCATGACCCACCCTTGGCAAAATTTCTTATGATGGATTTTTGTGTGGTTATATGTTTAGATAATATAATGATTTATGACTTATGTAAATAGGTTATGAAATATCTATGCTTAAGATGATTATGATACATTTTGTTAATAGAATGATTAATGACTTCATGATCAATATCTTCAAAACATAGTTTTAATAAAAATAAAATACTACCACTAATAAATTGACATGGATGCGAGAACAAGGTTTCCATAGGAGGACGAATAATGCATGCTATGGAATTACATTAATAAATAATAATAGATTGAATAATGTGTTGAAGCATGATGGTATATTCCATGCTAGGCTTTTTCTTGGTATGAAGTTTTATTGCAAAAATAAATATAGTTGTTTTATACCTCTATTAGTAATAATAAAAATGAATGAAAGGATTTATTATGTTTCTCTTTGATAAGAAAGTATTAAAGAAGAAAAACTACCATGCTTAGCATATATTATGTATAATAAAAGAATATCATTGTTGGAAGGGTTTTCATGTTCAACCTTATGATTTATTAGAAGCCTAATTTTGGGTTGTCTTTAAATCAAAGAAAAGAATATTATGGTTTTGGGGTTGGTTGACTACTTCAATAATAGAGGAATTTATGCATTGAGGAGTAAGTCGTTGGCCATTCAAAACTGGTAACCTCCCGAAGTATGGGATGGGGAGAAAAGAAATGCAATTCAGTTGGGGAGAAAAAAGGGAAAAAACTAGGATGAGGGAAAATGAAGGACAAAGGAAAAAAGGAGTTTTATTACCACCAAAAGGTTTCACTAGAAAACAAAGTTATAGGCATTCAGGTATATTTTTGTGAGCTAAGATTTGGTTATTCATAGTTTTCCATATCTACAAATAAACTTACAGAAGTAGATTATACAATATATAGATAAAGTTTAGCTTTTGCATTTATACACATTCGTTTAAAATATTGGATGCCACTGCAAAACTTCCAGTTGAGCCAAGCATTGTTGTCCACAATGGATTGTAGTGTTTCTCTTTTAGGAAGTGGAATCTAGAGTATTAGTTTTATTTCAAGAATAAATAGTTGGGTATTATAGAGTGCAGGCCAATATTTGGATATGGTGGAGGTTGTAGTGAAGGCTTTCCTTTCCCAATCCACTAAAACTCTCCATTACTAAACCTTTGAGGTGTTAAATCATAGACAAGATTAGAGGTTACAGGTTTGTTTGTAAGTGCAGAACAAGGTTGGTTACCTTTGCCTAAGAATGAGAGATTAGTTTAAGTTAGACACTATTTCCAGTTTAAAGAGAAGATTATCTTGTGGGAGATATGAATATAGGAGTGTAGGTTTATATAAGTTACTACTTGAAGCTCATTGGAGTGGATATCTTGAGGTCATATTATTGTTTAAATGGTAAAAGAATATCTCACTTGTCTACACTCTTTGTTTAACTGAGTCGAGCAGGATGACAATGAGACAATATATTTTTATTGAGTTCTAGAATAGACTTTCACCTTTCTATGTTGTGTGTTGGCTAATCTGGTTGCTTGAGCAATATGTATCATTTTTTAGAATATTTTTAAGTGGAGTTTAAAGTATTCTTTCTACCAACATATTTTTCATATTTACCGATGCTTGTTTAGTAGATATTATGGAGAGTATTGGTATGTGGAAGGTGGATATTCTAGTTGGTATTATGATCAATAGGATCAACGAAATGGAGTTATGAGTTGGCATGTTTGATTTTAGTTACCTTAAAGAAATAAATTGAATTATCTCTTATTGATTATGCTTCTTTTTGCAATGCAAGTGAAATTCTTTATGTGATTTAAATGATGTATCTTTTAAATACTATAAGAGAATGTGTGTGGACTAGAAGGATGAGTTTTAGGTTCTATTTTTACATATTATATATTGTGCTTTGACTGAAAGTATGTTGGGGTCCTTATGGATAGTATATATAAATTAAAAGAGCATGCTTTGATTAATGCATATCAAGATAAATATTAGTAGGAATTGTAACATTTGGTTGTGTGTTTTAAACAATATAAAGATTATTTTAAAATAAAAAACCAGCTAACGGGGTGAAGGTTCTCAAAATATGTTCAATGGAGCCAAAGGAAATCTTCATTGGTAACTACACAATGGTGGTTTGAAAGAGAAAAAATAGTCAAGTTGTTTAAATATTGTAGTGCTATTATATTATATTGGAAATGGCTCACCGAAGAGCTTACATTCATAGTAACGTACAACTCATGGTGAGTAGAGTAGGTATTATAGGCTTTATTATGAGTTGTAGTTGAAAACAATTTGTATTATCCTATCAATGTAAATATTAATACCAATTGATAATTGAGGAAAGGATTAAGGTTGGTTTTCCCTCTAGGGTTTCTCCTTGGATAAATATTGTTGTCATGTGGAAATGGTTATTCTTTTCTTTATAGTAGAATTTGCAAAGGATAATGGAATATGTTATCGTTTGTTTAATTGAATGTATATAGTAGATTATTGTGAGATAATGTTAGATTGTTTATACTTAAGTTAAAATGAGTCAAGCTAGGAAACGTTAATGGAATATTAAATTACCTTCTTTAATTAGATACTCTATTATGGTTTCCATGGCTGGGGTGAAATATTATTACTTCATTAATTACTAGAGTAGACTAATGATGGTAGCTCCTAATGTGCATTGGAAAAAAATTAAACCAGAATTACTAAGTATTATGTTAATACTATATTAATATAACTTATGGTAGAGGATATTTAGATGACCTAATTAGTTAATAAAATACACAAAAACACCTTTTAGGTTGTAAGAAATAATCTAAAGGTTAATGGATAGTAAGGTTACCTAAGTTAATTTTCTCATAAGTAAGTTAGAAATGAGGCACACCAATGGAATAATTAGCTCATTAAGAACATGAGAGGGATAATAAATTCCAAAATATTCCTAGCACCTGTACAAATGGACTTATGAGGTGTGAGAAGGAATGATGCTCCTTTTGATAGAACAAAAGAGGAAAAGCTAGCTCATGAATGACAATGAGAGGGATGGCTTGTAAATCCTTATTAGTACCTAGTACAGTTATGTAGCCATAAATATGTAATATGTAGGGATGCGTAAGCCACAAAAAATAAATACGTGGAGGATTACTTGAGAAAGATTAACATTGTTAATTAGGATAGGTCCTTGATATATATAAAATAATACCTTACTATTGGAGTGGAAAATTTGGGTAGTGATATTTGGTATTAGAGCATGGTTCGTAGTGGTATAGGCTCACTCTATAAAACTATATTGGTTGTGAAATAAAATTTACCTAGGTGTGTGGATAGACCCATTTTCTTAAGTCTATAATAAATAGGAATGCAGTTGTTATGGTGAACCGATTCCCATTATCTCTCTTGTGTGTGGCCAAGTATAATTCCACCAAAGAGAAGGAGGAGGGTGTTGCCCCATTGACAAGGTAGCCATGATAGACCAATGTAGAAGATGGAAACTCGGATGTAGGTTCAAAAACCCTATTAATGAGGGAGAGGATATCACTAAAATAGTATCCCAACTTTGGGAACATATGGAAACACAAAAGTAGTTATTGGAAACCATGTTGAATCAAGAAACATGAGCTAGAAACTCTAGAATGGAATGGGCAAATGAACAACTTTTAGAGGCACAACAGGCCAATGTTTGACTGGAGGTTAAATTGGGCAAAAATATTAAATATTTGAAATCTTTAAAGTTTAATGGAGATGAAGATGGAGATAAAGTTGAATTTTGGTTGAAGAAGGTAGAAAAGTTTTGTAATATGAAGAAATATTCCACTAGCACTGAATATCCTATGCCACTCTACATCTTCAAAGTGTTGGCTTGGATTTATGGGAAAACTTTAGTGAAGAACTAGGGCTAGCAAAAGTAGTTGATTTGAACTGGGAAGCTTTTGTAGAACCCTTTAAGGATAGATCCCTCATAGAACACTTTTACTCTCAAAAATTTGAAAAGTTCACTAGGCTTCATTAGGATAATAATATGGTGGAGGCATACCATCAAATATTTATAAAACTACTAAACTATGTGCTTGCATACAATGAGAAAATGAATATCCATAAGTTTATTCTAGGAGAAGATCCCAGAATAGGGTAGGAAGTAGACACGCAAGAACCTGTTACTTTGCAGAAGGCCTATGATTTGGCTAGGAAAGCTAAAACCTATCTCAAACCCTATTTTTATTATGAAAGTTTGGATGAACATGGAAAATATGCACTAAAAAAAAGAAATAGTGTAAGATTTGTGACGTTGGAAGGAGAACAGAAAAATAAAAACCCCTCTAGGTAGGATCGAAGGAATGACAGGAAGTAAGAAAATTTTAGAAGAAGATTCCAAGGGAAGAACTATAATTCCAATAATCACACCAGTGGTAACTTAACATAGTGGAAAACGGGTGTAATTTCTATCAAATATATTAATTCTCAAGAGGGGTTACAAGGGGTCCTCCTTTTTATAAATCTGTCTAAGAAGGCTACAAAGCAGAATTTAACATGGTGGATATCATTTTTTTCACTGACCCAGTCAAAAATACCCTAAATTAATCTTCCAAGGATCCTCAAATAGGGTGGGCTTAATGTAAGTGTACCACTATTCATCAAACCCGTCCTAAAGATCTATTTGACCTACAAAATGGGGTTAGTACATTTAGGGTCCTATCATGGATTAGGACCCATAGTTATGAAGATAAAATACACTAAATAAAGTAGTAAAATACATAAATAAAGTTGTTGTAAATGACTATAAATGCTGAAATACAGTAAATGTTACCTATTATAAGGGTTTTTGTGGCCTATTGTTACCTGAAAATGGACTTTGGACAAAGTCACGAGGTAGGGTACGACCATTTTGGATTGCTAGGTACCTATAGAATAAAATTGTGTTATAAAATGGAATTAAATTTGGTGGGTATCTTCAACTATTTGTTAGGAAGATACCCTCAAAATTGTATATTAAACAGAGTTCAGATGCAAAACTTATGGGTAAAACAGTGAGGGTGACTTTGGCTAAAATAGGTCTTGATTGGGTTTCGAGGTACCCTACGACTAATTTGGATCACTAGGTACCTAGTGACTCTTATTGTGACTAACTTTTTTTTATTCGGATGGAATATGATGATGTCCTGTGGTTTTTGAAGCTCCTGGTCAGCACTAGGTCACCTTCAAAACCTTAAAAACCCATAACAATGGGATACAAAAGGGTGCAAAAAGAGGTTTGTCATGGTAACAAGAGAGGGATTATAATGCATCTATGTGGGGATGTATGGATGATGGCTAAATTGACCTCTATATTAATTATAGTAGAGTATGGGTATGCAAAAAGGTTAATGACGAAGATAGAAGAAATGTACCTCTATTTATAGAACCTAGAGAGGTTAGAGATATGGTATGAGGTGTCCTACATGAGGTGTATCGCATGAGGTATCCCTTGTGAGGTATCCAAAATAGAATTATAGTTTATGAGGTATTTGTGTGAAGGAATCCTCCACCCATGTGGAGGATGAGGTGGAATATGACTCACCTCCTCTTATGGTTTGAAAGAGGATATTTAAAATATTTCTTTTGGATGAGTTGTGCACACGTGTGAGGATTGGTTACTATTAACCTTGATCAGATTGACCCTAGGTTAGGGGGATGAGGTGGCAAATTAGGGTTTAATTAGAATTGATGCTAATTAATCATGATTAACCTTTTTTAATGTCAATTAATGATAAAGTGGATTTTGACCATGGTAAAGGTTGACCAAGGTTAAATATTTAAGGGTGGTCACATGAGGACCAAGGTTAATTGTAGGAAAGGACTTGAGTGGCCCAAGGAGCTTGTGAATAACCCATTTTGATAAATTCAAGGTGTTTTGATATTAATTAATGCAATTTTATAATGTTTGTGATTTAATTAACCATGAATAATAAGCAAATGATCATGTGTGACTTTTAGGTGTCTACAGTAACAACAAACTATCTCAAGTATAGGCTAACTCTCCATCGACAGAGAAAATAAATTATGGGTAGAAATAATAAATATATATCCAAGATTCAAAATTAGATTTTTTTATTATGGTGGACCACATTACGCCACTAATTTTTCATATAAAGTAGGATTGAATTCTAAGGGAAAGGAACATGTACAAAGAACCTATGTGCAAGGAATCATATCACAAGATTTATGCAACAATAGGGAAATAGGAACTAGAAGGGCAAGCCACTCCTTTGCTGATAAGGGGTAAGAATTATGATAGAGATGTTAAAAATTTTATTGATAGCGGTGCTACAGATATTTTTGTTTACACTAGTCTAATTAAAGATATACCAGAAAGGCCAAGAATCTTAGCTCATGGGTGGAAGGTGGAGTATAGCTTAGGGTAGACCTACTCTATAATTTTGTATTACCCTATGGTAAAAATTGCCTTACCCAGTGGAATGACCATAGTATGTCTTTATGTAGCACCCTTGCATACCTTTAATGTTGTCTTAGGAATGGGTTGGCTACAGGAACATAGGGTTGTAATGAATTTTCAAGACAAATGGATTGAGTTTACAAAATATAGAAGAAAAGTGCAGAAGGTGTATAATCGACAAGGGGCTTTCCAACCCCAAGTTATTTTAGAAATGCAACTCAAGAAATCCATTAATAAAGGGGAATGATATTTGTAATTAAGTTAAATAAAATTAACAAATAAAAGAAGGAAATGATGCTCAGAAAACATCCACTTCTACAATAATTTAGGGATGTGTTCCCAAAGGGTTTACCTAGATTACCATCCCAACATAAATTTGACTTCATAGTCGAGCTCCAACTTGGAACTGAGCCCATACATAGAGCTCCATATAGAATTAATCCCATATAAATGCAAGAGTTGAAGGTGAATCTACAAGGATTACTAGAGAAGGGACTAATCAGAATAAGCATATCACCATGCAGTGCACCAATATTATTTATCAAGAAAAATGTTGGTTCCTTATGACTGTGTATCAATTACAAGATGTTGAACAAGGTCACTACCAATAATAGATATCCCTTACCTAGAATTGAAGACCTCTTTGATCAGCTTAAGGATGCCACAATATTTTCAAATATTGATTTAAAATCAGGATACTACCAACTAAGGATTCATTAGGAGGATACTCACAAGACAACCTTTAAAACTTGTTATGGACATTATGATTTTACTATATTGCCTTTTGGTTTAACAAATGCTCCTGTAGCATTTATGAACTTGATGAATAGTATATTCAAAAAACAATTGGATAAATTTGTTTTGGTGTTCTTAGATGATATCTTGATATATTCTTGGAATAAGACAAAGCATGAAAAACACCTTAGGATTGTGTTAGAGTTGTTAAGGAAAAATCAATTGTACAAGAATTTATCCAAATGTGAATTTTATGTGTCAAAAGTACAGTATTTAGGACATATTATTTCAGGAAAAGGAATCATGATACATCCTAAGAATATATAATCTATTTTTAATTGGTTTCCACACACAAGTGTGATGAAATTTTGAATTTTCTTGGGTTTGATTGACTATTATAGGTGTTATGTGAAGGACTACACCAAGATTACTTCCCCAATGACTAATATTCAGAGGAAATGGAAGGAATTCAAGTGGATAGATATATGTGAGGAAGCTTTTGAATTGCTTAAGAAAAATATTACTACACCTCCTATACTAATGGTACCGGACCCTCAAAGAGGTTTTTCTATTTGTACAGATGCTTCATTGGAAGTTTGGGGAGGAGTGATCACTTAGGAAGGAGCGGTACTAGCCTATGGATCAAGGAAATTAAAATTTAATGAGGTCAATTATGCAATCCATGAGCTAGATCTAGTTATGGTAGTGTTTTCTCTCAATATTAGGTGATATTATTTGGTTGGGAGATCTTTTAAGGATAGATCATCAGAGTCTATAATACATATTTACTCAACATTTACTCAATTATAGGCAGAGAAGGTAGATGGCATTCCTTGCAAAATATGATTTTGAAATTGGGTATATAAAAGGACAGGAGAATAAATTCAAATATGCATTAAGTAGGAGGCACATAGCTATTTTGTCTCATGCCCATGTAGACTTTATGGAACAAGTCAAGGATATGTACAATAATTATGCATATTGTAACAAATTTCATGAGAAGATGGAAAGGAATCCAGATGGAAGTAAATATCTTAGATTCAAATATGGTTTCCTATACTTCAAATATAGGGTAGTCATTCCTAAAACCCATGATAAGATAAAAATTATCATGAATGAAGTGCATAGATCACCATATTCTACTCACCCTGGAGGAGAAAATATGAAGAAAAATTTCTATTGGCCTGGAATGAAGAGAGACATAACTAAATTTATCGCTCAATGCATCCAATGCCAGAAAGTTAAGGTAGAACACAATTACTCTATGGGACTGTTGTATCTGCATGATGTACCTATGTAAAAATGGCAAGTAATCTCAATGGATTTTATTGTAGGGTTGCCTAAAATTTGGTTCTAGAATGACAAAATCTTAGTGGTGGTCGATAGACTGACCAAGGTTGAATATTTTATACCTAGAAGTACTAAGGATGGTGTCGTAGTTGTGGCTAAAAAAATTGCCAAAGAGATATTTTGGCTTCATGGTTTTCCAAAAGTAATTATATTGAATAGGGACTTGAGATTTACATCTAAGTTTTGGCAAGCCTTGCATCACGTCATTAGTACTAGACTAAATATCAGCTCTTCCTATCATCAAAAAACTAATGGGTAAACTAAAAGGATAAATCAGGTGTTAAAGGACATACTTTGCATGTATTGTATGGATCAGAAGACCCAATGAGAATATCACTTACACTTGGTAGAATTTACCTACAATTATGGTCACCACTCAACTCTAGACATGGCACCTTTTGAAGCACTATAAGGTAGAAGGTGTAGGACACCATTGTCATGTAATTATCCAAAGGACCATATTGTGCCTGGTCTAGACATGGTCAATGATATGGATTATAGCTAAGGATGATCAAGGAATGGTTTAAATAAGCCATGAATCGACAAAAGATTAATGCCAATCATAAATTATCACCACGAGAGTTTTCAATAGGTGACAGGGTGATTCTAATATAGACCAATGAAGAGTGCAATTAAGTCCACAAAGTTGGACCCTCATTTTTTTGAACCCTTTGAAATTGCAAAGAATATTAGTCCTATGGCATATCAAAATGTCTTACCACCTATTATGTTTACTATTCACAACACCTTTCACATTTCCTTGCTTAAAAAGTATGTGGCTAATCCTAAACATGTGTGGGACTTGTCTAATTTGTAGATGGAAAATCCAGAGGCTATAGAGGTGCAACCTATAAATATCCTTGAGTTTCATTCCAAATCGATGAGGAAAGGAACTCTGGATCAATTTAGGGTTTAATGAGACCACTACTTCAAGTGAACCACTACTTGGGAAAAAGTGGCAGACATGCAGCAACATTTCTCCTTCTTGTTTGAATTTGCTAACTATTGTTATTTGTTAAACTATGATGAAACACAGAGGATTGTGTTAAGCCTAATGAGGGTAGTATGCCATGACCCACCCTTGGAAAACTTTTCTTATGATGGATTTTTGTGTGGTTATATGTTTAGATAATGGAATGATTAATGATTTTATGTAAATAGGTTATGAAATATCTATGCTTAAGATTATTGTGATACATTTTATCAATAGAATGATTAAAAGCTTCATGATCAATATCTTCAAAACATATTTTTAATGAAAATAAAAGGGTACCACTAATAAATTGATATGGATGCAGGAATAGGGTCACTATAGGAGGAAGAATAATGCATGCTATAAAATTGCATTAATAAATTATACTATATTTAAGAACATGTTGAAGCATGATAGTATATTCCATTCTCGAATTTTACTTGCTATGAAGGTTTATTGTAAAATAAACATGGTTGTTTTATAACTCTATTTGTAATAAGAAAAATGAATGAAAGGATTTATTATTTTTTGCTTTGGTAAGAAATTATTAAAGAAGAAATATTACCTTTCTTAGCATATATTATGTATAATAAAAGAAGATCATTTTTGAGAGGATTTTTATGTTCAACCTTATGATTTATTAGAAGTCCAAGTTTGGGTTTCCTTCATATCAAATAAGAGAATATTAAGGTGTGGGGATGGTTGACATGCTTTGAGAATGGAGGAAGTTGTGTGTTGAGGAGTAAGCCATTGGGCACTCAACCCTGGCAATGTCCTGAATTATGGGATGGGGGGAAGAAATATAATGCGATTGGGGACAAAAAGGAAAATAATAGAGGAGTGAGGGAAAATGAAGGACAAAGGAGAAAAGGATTTTTTTTACCACCAAGAGGTTCTATTGGACAACAATGTTGCAAGCATTCAGGTATATTTTTGTGAACTAATATTTTGCTATTCATATTTTTCCATATCTACAAATGAACTTGCAGGAGTAGATTCTACATATATATATATATATATATATATATATATATATATATATATATATATATATATATATATATATCAAGCTTATCTTTAATTGTTATACTCATTCATTTGAAACCTTAGAAACCACTGCAAATCTCCCATTTGAGTGAAGCACTATTATCCACAGGTGGCTATAGAGTTTATCTTTTAGGAAGTGTAACCTATAGTATTAGTTTCATTTCAAGAATGAATAGTTGGGTAGTGTATAATTTAGGCTAGTGTTTGGATATGACGAAGCCTACAGTGAAGGCTTTCCTTTCCCAAGCCCCTAAAACTCTCAATTATTAACAATTTTAGGAGTTAAATCATACACAAAATTAGAGGTTTAAGTGTTTTTGTAAGTGTAGAATAGGGTTGGTTACCTTTGCTTATGAATGAGATATTAGTTTAAGTTAGATGATATAGCCAATTAAAGAGAAGATTATCTTGTGGGAGATATGAGTATAGGAGTGTAGATTTACTTTAGTTATTTCTTGAAGATAATTGGAGTGGAGATCTTGAGATACTCTTATTATTTAATGCCCAAAGAAGCTCCCACCTATCTACACTCTTTGTTTAACTGATATGAGCAGGACAATAATGATATAGTTATTTTTTATCGAGTTCCATAATAGACTCTCAACTTTTTGTGTTATGTGTTGGCTAATTTGATTGCTTGAGCAATATGTATCATGTATTAGAATGTTGTTAAGTTGAGTTTAAAGTATTATTTCTACCAACATCTTTCTCACCTTTGTCAATGCTTGGTTTAGTTGATATAGAGAGTATTGGCTGGTGGAAGGTGGATATGTTAGTTGGTATTGTGATTAATAGGATCAGTGAAATGGAGTTATGAGTTGGTATGTTTAATTTAGTTGCCTAAAATAAATGAATTGAAATATAACTCTTATTGCTTATTCTTCTTGTTGTAATGCAAGTGAAATGTTGTATGTGATTTAAATGATGTATCTTTTAAAATATATAAGATAATGTGCATGGACTAGAAGGATGAGTTTCAGGTTTTGTTTTTACATATTAGATATTGTGCTTTAACTACAAGTATATTGGGTTCCTTATGTATAGGTTATCTAAATTAAAAGAACATGCTTTGATTAATGCATCTCAAGACAAATGTTAGTAGGAATTGTAATGTCTGGTTGTGTGTTTTAAATAATGTAAAGATTGTTTTAGATTAAAGAATTAGCTAACAGGGATGAAGGTTCTTGGAAGATGTTAAATGGATCCAAAGGAAATGAAGTGTAAGTTCTTCATTGGTAACTACGCAGTGGTGGTTTGAAAGAGAAAATGAGTTTATTTTTTTTGTAGATTGTAGTGCTATTATATTATATTGAAAATGGCACACCAAAGAGCTTACATTTGTAGTAACATATAGTTCATGGTGAGTAGAGCATATATTATAGGCTTTATTATGAGTTGCAATTGAAAGAAATTTGTATTATCCTATCAATGTAAATATTAATATCGATTGATAATTGAGGAAAGGATTAAGGTTGGATTTCCATATGGGTTTCTCCCATGATAATTATTGTTGTCATGTTATTTATAGTAGAATGTGCAAAGGATAATGGAATATGTTATGAGTTGTTTAATTGACTGTATACAGTAGATCATTGTGAGATAATGTTGTATTTTTTATATTTAAGTTAAAAGGAAGCAATATAGGAAATGTTAATGGAATATTAAATTACCTTCTTTGATTAGATACGTTTCTATGGTTTCCATGGCTAGGGTGAAATATTATTACTTACGTAATGACTAGAGTAGACTAATGATGGTATCTCCTAATGTGTGTTGGAAAAACATTGAACCAAAATTACTGAGTATTATGTTAATACTATCTTAAGATAACTTGATGGTAGATGATATTTAGATGACCTAATTGGTTAATAAAAGATACAAAAACACCTTTTTTGTTGTAAGGAATAATATGAGGGTTAATGGAAAATAAGGTTATCTAAGTTAATGTTCTCACAAGTAAGTTAGAAATGAGACACAACAATGGAACTATTATCTCGTTAAAAACACGAGAGGGATAATCAATTCAAAAATACTCCTAGCACCTATATAAATGGATTTATGATGTTTGATAAGGAATCATGCTCCTTTCAATGGAATTAAAGAGGGAGAGCTAGCTCATGAATTACAATGATAGGGATGGCTTGTAAATCCTTGTTAGTATCTAGTACACTTACATAGCCAGAAGTATGTAAGATGTAGGGATAGGTAAGCCATAAAATAAATACGTGGAGTATTACTTGAGAAATATTAACCTTGGTAATTAGGATAGGTTCTTGATATCTAAAAATATTCCTTGCTATTGAAGTGGAAAATTTGGGTAGTAATAATTTTCTTTAGGTGGTTAAGTGATTTTCTTACAAACTATTTTGGAATTTTTAGGGTGGTTCAATTGTAAACTAGGTGGATTATTTATCTTAGGCACTTACTACCCTTGATTTCTAGATCGGTTGAATGAGTTTGACCAAATAAAATTTTCTAAGGGAGATTATTTGGACTCTACCTTGATCAAAATGAAAGGCAACTTTTTTATAATTAATGGAGAGCTAACTAAGAGGTATGGATTCTATTTGTTGTAAAGCCCCATATTTAGTGTAGGGAAGAATAATATAGGGCATATTGCATGGGAAAATATATAACCTTACTCCATGTGGGCACCTACAACCCTTAGAATGGGAGCCACCTCAGTGGATGGTCAACCTATTAAGGGCCAATTCATCCATTTGGGTGATCTACTTGTAGCAATTCCTTTTGGTAAGCACATAACTCACCCAACCCTTAAATTTTTATTTTTTTGAATAACAAGAAAACAACAATGTTAAAATGGTAGATCAAACATGTCATAGAATGAGAAGAAGACTAGATTATGGGAAATTTAAAATAAAATAAAATAAAATATTGAACTAGTATTTAGACGATGAAGGTCAAGTATCTAGCAATAATTAATATTTTAGAGAGAAAATTTATGTATATGGTAACATTTTCTTTTCGTAAAAAAATTGCTATATTGGATAGATATGTTTCCCATTCATAGAAATTAGAAATTTTCTTTCATCCAAGGTGTTACCACCAAGGAAGATCACACCCCCACTCTAACTATCGCAATAAAAAGGAAACACACAAATAGGCATGCATAATTTGATAACAATAAATAAAGTGAATATAAGGAATTCTTTATTATTTTTGATGAAATCAAATTACAGATTTGTCCCTCTTAGGGATACCCATTTGATACGTTAATTACAACAGTGTTTAATCCCTATCAAGGGTAGGTGTGATCAAAATTCCCCTTAGGGTGACATGAACTGCTCTAGTGTGTCGATGACCCTCTTCTTCACAATGGGGAAGGGGTTGGATGCTTTATCTCTCCTTTAGAACTGTTTCCTGTGGTTAAGAAACAATAAGAATTTCAAAAAGATAGGCAACATCTCATGATGAGGTCCTTTTAGGTAAAATGTATAATAACACCGTTAACATGCATAATCAAGAAAGCATAAAGAAAGCTGCTAAACTATGCAAAGTGAATCAAGATTCATGTTATAGCATAAATTAAAATAACATCTACACTATGCATGGATCAAATAGAGGAAATGAAGCATAAACATGCATAAAGAAAGCATTCTAGTCCTAATTGAAACATAAGCATAAAATGTGAATCTAGCCTAGTTCTCTAGTCAAAAGTATTCTAAAATGCTATTAAATCAACCAGACAACTAATATAACCTAACTAACTAGATAAAAATGAAAATAGTAAGGTGATCTATCACCTGTTGCAAATCGTAGCTCTAGTGTGCGGTTTGCACTATGAACCACAACTGACAGTCGTGGTTTGACCTCTAATGAGTTTGCCCTCAAAATCAGGGGTAGTGGGCTCAATCTCCTTGTCCAAATTGATGTTCAAGGGTTGCCTTCATTGTCCTCAGATTGATTTGGAAATAAATTCGATGTGAAGGGTCTTTGTTTACCTGGATTTATGTTTCTTGATCCTCCTAAGAACCTAGGGCATCCATAATGCGATTCATCATGAATGATGGCAGAAATATCAAGAATTTTTTTTTGTTAAGTAGCAATATATACATAGCGGGTTTTTTTAGAGGATCCCAAAACCTTATTACAAAAAAAGGAACACCTTTAAGGCCGCAATATTGATACTGAAGAGCTAGTCTCAAACCAATTTACAAAAAAGATCTTAACCACAATCCCAACATCAGTAAATCCTAACCAACATTTCTAGCAAAAACACAACAGAATCAAAAACCCTGAATTAGGCAGAATTTCAGGACTCGCCATCGAATTTAGTTTTCCTGGGGATATTCCTGACTGCCTGAGGATCCTCCCGTGTGCTCCTTGAGTTTTTGGAGGTAGATGATTCAATGCTGATAAGGCCAAAGGATGCCCGATTGGCTGGAAGAAATTGACTGACGTGGTCTTGCTTGAGGATCTGACACGGGTCATTAAACCTTTTTTTGGTCTGACGCTGCCATGTTAGAGATATCTTGTGGGATATCGTGATCCGAAATGGTGAGATTGTAGTAGGAGGATCCTTTGTTGGCCATGAGGTCGGCCAGTGAATTCCCTTCCCTAAATATGTG
Organism: Wollemia nobilis; assembly: GCA_028583015.1. Classification (NCBI taxonomy): domain Eukaryota; kingdom Viridiplantae; phylum Streptophyta; class Pinopsida; order Araucariales; family Araucariaceae; genus Wollemia; species Wollemia nobilis. The sequence goes on from JAQPPZ010001045.1 coordinate 8,315,480, forward strand.
TTGGCACATGTGGGTCTTGCTTTGGAGGATTCGTCGGGCTTCCTGGTTGGTGTTGAAAACCTGCCATGCAGGGGTCTCAGCCTTAGTCAAATAATTGATGATGTTCATGGAGTCGTCTTCTATGATGACTACCCGAGGATCCTCCTTGATGAGAACTAGTCCTCTCCAGAGGGCTATGGCTTCTGCAACATGATTGGTCTGATGACCTAGATCTTCAAAGAAAGTAAGTAAAACCACTCCTCGATGGTCCCTGATAGTGCCTCCAACACCTGCCGCTCCAAGGTTTCCTTTGGACACCCCATAAAAATTTATCTTGATCCAATCTTGGGGGGGAGGATTCCATTGAGTAAGATCCTGGGGGTGATGCAGGGAGGTCTCTAGGGAGGGTCCGCTTGAGATATTGAGAAAATTGAGGATAAGGCCTTCTCGGGACGTCGAAAGAGGACTGGAGCAGTGAATGAGATCGACATTCTTGGAATAAAATGCAAGGGCTCTAGTGGCAACCGAGGGAAGATCCTAGATAGAAGTCTCAAAGACTGCTATTACGCTCAAGCCAGACTTGCCAGACCAAGTGGTGAAGGCATATGTCCTAGAGGAACCAGAGCTTATGGTTAAAAAAAGGTTGGGGCCATTGGAGGAAAGCTTCGCATAGGGACTTGGGGGGAGCCCATTGGATCTGAAAGGTAGAGAGGATGAAGCTAAAAACAGCCGAGGTGAAGTCGCAATGGAGGAAGATGTGATCGATGGATTCCCAATTGGCTTGGCACAGGAAGAATCTGTTAGGAATGGGAATGCCTCTTTTAATGAGGTTCTCGATGGTAAGAGCTTTGTTTTGGAAGGCTAGCCAAGAAAAGAAATCAATTTTTTGGATGAGGTGCTTTTTCTAGACAATGTGGGAGGACGATACAGGGTGAGGGGTGAGAAGGGAGTAACCAGACTTGATAGTGAAAAAGCCCTTGTCCGACCCAACCCAGGTGGGTTTATCAGCCCTTCGCTTAGAGGGAATAATGGTCACTTGAAGCATGAGGTTAAGGGAAGAAATCTTAGGGTTGCTACCACATAGGATCCTCCACCGAGGTTGGCCACCCTCCCATTCAATGAAATTAGACATCTTCCTTCCTCTGCTTTTATCATAAATTGCTTGTAGCCCTAAAAGATCAGCCCTGTCACCTAAGGGTTAATCCGTTAGCCATATGTCACTCCAAAATTCAATGCTGCGTCCATCCATGAGAATCCATCGAAGACCTTTTTGAACTAGCATTTTGGTGTGGATCACTGCTTTCCAAAAGGCTGAGCCATTGGGGTGGTTGACTGAGTCAAGGAAGGAGCGGTTGCCCATATATTTCTTTGACACCAATTGGATCCACTCAGCTGGGTCTTTAGAGATGATCTTCCAAGCATGTTTTCCCAACAAGGCTATATTCATTTTAGATAGTTTTTGTAGCCAAGGCCCCCCTGCTATTTACTTTTGTAGACTGTATCCCATGCCATTAGGGGAATCCTAGATTTGTCTTCAGATCATGGCCATAGGAATATTTTTTGGATGTGTTCAATTTGTTTGCAAACTGACTTGGGGAGTGTGAAAACTGACATGAAGTAAATGGGAATGCTTTTGAGGGTGGATCTTGAGAGGGTGGCCTTCACTGCTTGGGATAGAAGTTTGCCTTTCCAAGCTGCTAGCTTTCGCTGAAATTTTTCTAGGACATTGTTCCACATGCTCTCTTTCGACCTTCCCTAGAATAAAGGAAGCCCCAAATAGGAGGATGGGAGGGATCCTGCAGAGCAGCCAAGAATCTGCCCAATTTTGGCCTAATGCTTAGGGGTAGTGTGCACAAAAAAGAGCTTACTTTTGTATCCAACAAGTTTAGAAAGATCAAGAATTAAGTGTATTAGCTCTATCTCTTGGTATGATCAGTTTGAGTATACAATTCGCTAGGGCTTTGCTTCTTAAATCTCCAATGCTTGCTCCCTCTTTGCTCACTAAATAATTTGTCAGTTATTCACTATACAAATTATCCCTCTTCTATTTCCATTTGGAGGGAGTATTTATAGCATGCCCCTAGGGCTAGGGTTGGCTTCATGGAAAAGCCAAGACCAAGAAGGTTGGTTAGGAAAGTTGGGATGGAAGCCTCTAGAATATTTCATCCTTCAACTGCATCCTTCTAGATCTCTTGGCCATTCCAACCGATTTGTCTTGGATGGAAGGCCTAACTAAACTTTAGTTAAAACCTTAAGTCACAATTGCGGTCTAGACTATAGACCGCAAGTGTCAACCGTGGGTTATACTGGAGACTGCAAGTCTAAGCTGTGGTTCATATTGCTTATGCCAAAATGCCTAAATTGAGTGGTTAGAACCACTACTCTATCTTGGAGTCTATCCAATATCCTCCATATGGTCTTGTAGCATGTCCATATGAGTAGTCACCCTTGACATGACATGTTTTAGGTGTCTATAGATGCCCATTTTGAGATGCATTATGAGATCGAACAACGATGAGTAAAAATAGACCTCCTAAAATGATGTCGAAGGTTCTATGATGATCATTAGTCAGATCAACATTAGATGCCCTAGGTCCAATAAAAGGACGCGCATCTTGGAATCATTATTTCCAGCTTGTGAAAGGCTTACATTTTGACAAGTCTGCCCTCGTCATCAGACGTTCAGATAGATCCAATGCTAAGTATGGGTATCTTCTGACCCATAAATCTGAAGGATGAGAGTTGCACACTAATTATCATACTTGCTGATTGCCCCAAGCAAAGGGGGAAGCTTATGATAGTTGTTGACAATGATTCACAAGAACGAATGCAATTTTTACAAGATTAAGGGATCCACATTCTCAGATATCTTCTACTAAATTTGATTATGATTATGAAATTATGACTACCCCCTCAAGCGATGAGTCGATGAGGGTAATGACAATGTATTAAGCGATGAAATCGCTTGACCATAATGAATGATACTAAAAAAAGTAATATTCGAGCCTTTTAATGCTTTGGCTAGGCCTAGTTTAGCTTATGATTGCAACTCTTAGTGGTATTGGCACATTTCTATCCCCTGGAGTAGTCAGGCTACAATAGTCGTCTTAAGGAATCAAAATGTGACAAATGCAATTAGACTTGTGTTGAATCATATTTATCGATGATTTGCTGAAATATGTCATAAAAGAAATGATAATTTTACCCCAAATGTCCTTATGGTGATTTAATCATCTTGTCAGATTACATGGATCATAACTCGCTGCAACTGCCAAGTGTATAGGATAATTCACTGAATACGAGGCACATTTGGTTTTTTAGTTATTTGATTTTTTTGTTTTAATTTTACATTTATTTGATTGATCCTGGTGCTTTTAACATCACCAAATTTGTAATTTTAATCATTGGTTTTGAATTTTTGTTCGGTGGAAGTCAATAGTTTGCTCTTTTAAACCTTCCCATGGTGGTTTTTGAGTGCATTTAATGCTATTTGTGGACCGTAGGTACGGTCTATGATTTATATTTCCAAATTTTTGGAACTGCAGGTCAGACCTACGGGAAAAAAATGCTAGTTTCGAAATCGCAGGTGTCAGCTGCGGTTTACTGAGACTAGGAAAACCTAAAAATTGAATTCCCATTTGAAATTTTTTATTATTTCCTAGCAAACACTAGCAATATGAGAGCTCTGAGAGTGAGAAGACCCTTCTTGATAGAAAATGCTACCACACTCTACCTTGATTACACTCCTTGACCTTGATGGTGGATCTTTATCAGCCATCTACTAGCCAGGGACAGGGTGTGAGCAAGGTAACTCAAAATCGAGACCACACACTCAATCCCAGTAAAATGAACTACATTAAGTAATGTAGAAAATGAACCTCACTAAACTACTGGTAATGAACCCCACTAGTTTAGGCTAGCTTTAGGATTTTAAATTAATGAATTGGTGGTCTAGGAGGGTACCCAAAATGGATGCTACTCCTAAATCGTAGCTAGTAGCTACGGTTTCCAATTGGCAAATTTGGGACCGCAGGTTTCAATTGCGGTTTGTTGTTGCCTTTTTTTTTTAATCTCTAGTTAGCTAGATTTTGTCTTAAATTGTACTTGCTATTCCAGAGACTGAATTCTAGAGCCTAGGAGCTAGATATTTTGAAGAATCTATGAGAGGCTTTATCCTACGATGATAGGGATTGGTTTCAAGCTATCGGGTTCGGATATGTCATGGATCTACCCACTATTAGGGTAGATCAAGCCTACCTGACTGCATTGGCCCAAAGCTAGAATGCGTAGACCAACACATTTCATCTACCTACAAGTGAAATGACTATGACTATAGAGGACATTTACAGGATCTTTAGGATCCCTATTGATGGCAAGGCCATCGTCTCCTCTACCTCTCGAATAAAGGAGGCTATTTTTGACACTATCTTCGATGACTAGAGCGAGGATGCTCAGGATGCGATAGACCATGGTGGGGTACACATTGGTGAGTGGTACCATGAGGATGTCTTCTCTACATAGGAAGCCCTCTTTATGCACCTCATAGTTTAGATTGTGCTTCTAGACTCCTCGGGTGCAAGGATTCCTTGGAACCTTCTGTCCATCACCTGGAGGGTTCTGTAGAGCTCTATAGAGGCACCTCTAATTTTAGCTTAGGGGAGCACCCTGCTATGTCATCTCTATAGGGAGTTGTACAAAATTATAGAGTGTAGCCATAAGGGCCTCAGTTGTAGTCTTCTATTATATATTTGGGGATGGCAACACATTTGGATCGAGCATCCTTTAGATATATCCCTATGGATCACTACTATTGCTGATGATCGTCAGTGCTATACCACCTACTGGCCTCATAAGGAGGAGGGTACCCGTAGTAGGATCCATGCCAGTGATGTCAAGCACTATATTACTTAGTTCATAGAACTTGGCCTGAATGATTTTCAGTGGCGAACCTATATGGATTGCCCAGCATGGACAGAGGAGGTCCAGTGGCTGAGATAGGCACTCCATGATAGATGGTTGATCGATCGTAAGGCCAACATTTGAGAGTACCAGTTCTACTCTTGGGTACTCATGCAGGATATTCCAAATATCCCCCTCAGATATCGATGCTTTGTTGTAGAGCATGATCTATGGTGGATCATTCTGGATCCTTTGGGAGATGCTACTAATGACAACCAAGAGACTAGAGTCGAGACTATTGGGACCACTCCAGAGTATGATGGGTGGTGGTCCATGTTTAGATGGTATGAAGTAGGGTTTCTAGGTTGGGATCCAGACCAGGCAGAGGCATAGGCAGATCCTAATAGGCACAGGGTGTGCCAATGGACATAGGATGGTTGGGGCACAATGGTCATCACCGAGGAGGCTCCTAAGGTTGACCTCAATGAGGAAGCTCTAGAGGAGGGTGAGGTCCCTCCCAACAGCATAGAGGATTAGATCTTGGCTCAGGTGGCTGACTTGCAAAGTTAGCTACGATGATTCCACACGTAGCAGCTAGAGCGATACATTACTATTGCCACTTTGGAGGTGAGAGTAGCTGACAGGGATAGGCATCTTACTAAGGCACAAGATCAGATACACGGTCTAACTACACGGGCCGCATATGTAGAGGCCTAGGCTCATAGATTGTAGACTACTCTAGAGTTAGTGCAGGCACAATGTACTACAGAAAAGGTAGAGAGGGATCTCCTTTGGGTATCAAGGGGGGGTATGCCACATCCTTAGGCTACTATGGGGTCTTTGACAGCACCAACGGTAGCACCAATAGCTACATAAGATCTGACGATTGAGATATAGCAACTACACGGTATGGTCATGATGACCAATGAGATGCATGTAGCCTAGATTGCTCATGTTGATTAGTTGGTCAGCTATATAGAGATGCATAGGCTACATGTTACTGAGGTTCCTTTCTCCTCAAAGTCACAATGTACCAGGTCTAGGACCTTAGGGCAGTATATGGTGAGATAATGTCACAAGAATCATAGGATTAAGAGGACACACAGGTCCTCTATCACACATGGGGCGACATCATGTGCTAGGCCTAGGGATTTAGGGCAGACTTTAGGGATCACAAGTCAGGGGACTAGCCTGTTGTAGTTACCAATTTCTTGTGTGATGGGTACCTTAGGATTTGGAGGCAGGCATGACCCATAGTAGGACCCACCATAGGTGCTAGCTCAGATAGGAGAGTAGGCTCCAGAGCACAGTGCTGAGGGAGGCGACGAGAGTTCTGATATAGGGGAGCAACCTAGACCTGGGCTCTACTAGATGCAAACTATACTTTTGCTATGTTGTACTCATTTTGAGTGTAAGGTCAAGGACCTACACACTTTGTAGCCTACGGGCATATTGATGCACTACCTATGTACTCTGTTGGACACATATATATCTCAGCTCATTATGTGTATCTGATGTTTGATTTTTTATTTTATGTTTATTTGATACACATGGATGCAATGCTTATGTGATGCTATGTTAATATGATGCAATGTATGGATGACATGCACTAGATAGCTATCTATTTTATGATGATGATGTTATGCAATGATCTATATGATTAGATATGCTATATATAATGGATGCAAATGGATGTAGTATTTATTTTGAATGCATATTTATTTTTGTTTTGTGGGCATGCATTTATTTTTATGACGTTATGGCATGTTATGCAATGTATGGTAATGCATTATGTACATAATCGTAATCTAATGGGAATGAAACTGTATGATTTAATCACTTAAAACATAAGGAATGAATGTAAATTGTGTATATCAATTTTAAAATGTGACACCATAGAATGTATGACAATCATGCAAGATAATTGATAATTCTCATTACAATAACTTAATCAATTAATCACCCATATATGAAATGCAGTGAAATGGATTGGTATAATGCTAATGAATGAATATGTCATTCTATATATTTCTTGTTGCACTATATAGTGAGTGGCCGTCTAATCATCATTTCTAATATTCATGCGGTATCTATCATATATGTTTGATTGTGCTTTGTAAAATGTATTCGGATGAATGAATGACTAGTATTTTTTATGTTTAATGATATTTGGTATCTTGTTGCTAGTGGAGAATTTTTTTTGGGGGTTTTCCTTGAGACTCAAACACCCTAGTAGACCTCTCCAAAAATCACATACTAACTATACAAGGCTTTTATTGGACAAGGCTTTTATCATGATAGACCTAACTATTCATTATCCCTGTGTGTGCATGTGAGTATTTTCAGATAGATCATAAGCATACCCCGTATGTCAGTCAAGACTCTTTCAACCCATATGTGAGATAGGGTTCCTCATACAATCGTACCATATTTATTTCAACTTTTATTAGACTTATACAACTAGATAATCCTAGGTACCTAGAGCTAGCTCATCTTGCAAATTGATTAAGGCTACCCATCCAAATGCAGGTGAGACTCTTTCAACCTGTTGTGGCTGATCCACAACATACCCAAAAATTGGGGACCCACCTTTTTTGCATGTGTTCCAAGAAGACCGAAGTGGCCCATAGGCTAAAGATCAAGAAAACAAAGCAAAATACCACAAGGGAAAAAAGTGTCGCAATATCACGACATGTTGCACCATCGCGGCCAAAAAATAAAAAGTGTTGCGATATCGTGACATGTTGCACCATCGTGGACCAAAAGAAAAAAGTGTCGTGATATCACGACATGTTGCACCATCACGGCCCAAAAGGAAAAAGTGTCGCGATATCGCGACATGTTGCATTTTCGCGACCGTACAGGAAGAAGTGTCGTGATATCGTGACATGTTGCACCATCACGATTAGAGGAGAAAAGGTGTCGTGATATCGTGACATGTTGCACCATCATGATTAGAGGAGAAAAGGTGTCGTGATATCGCAACATGTTGCATTTTTGCGATTCAAAGCAAAGAGAAAGAGCAAGAAAAGAAAAGTGTCGCGATATCGCGACATGTTGCATTTTCGTGATTCAAAGCAAAGAGAAAGAGCAAGAAAAGAAAAGTGTCGCGATATCATGACATGTTGCGTTTTCATGATTTAAAGCAAAGAGAGAGAGCTAGAAAGAAAAAGTGTCGTGATATCGCGACATGTTGCATTTTCGCGACCGTACAAGACAAGAAAGAACAAGAAAAGAAAAGTGTCGTGATATCGCGACATGTTGCATTTTTGTGACCGTACAAGACAAGAAATAACAAGAAAAGAAAAGTGTCGTGATATCGTGACATGTTGCGTCATCACTGCCAAACAGGAAAAAGTGTCGCAATATCACGACATGTTGCATTTTCACAATTCAAAGCATAGAGAGAGACAAAAGAGAAAAAGTGTCACGATATCGCGACATGTTGCGTTTTCACGATTCAAAAGCAACAGAAGACAGAAAGGGCCGAAAGTGTCACGATATCGCGACATGTTGTGTTTTCATGATTCAAAAGCAACAGAAGACAGAAAGGGCCGAAAGTGTCACGATATCGCGACATGTTGCGTTTTTGCGATTCAAAAGCAAAAAAATACGGAAGGGGCCAAAAGTGTCGTGATATCATGACATGTTATGTTTTCGTGATTCAAAAGCAACAAAATATAGAAGGGGCTGAAAGTGTCACGATATCGCGACATGTTACATTTTCACGATTCAAAAGGGGCAGCCAAGCTGAGGAACAAGAAGTGTCGCGATATCGCGACATGTTCCAGTTTTGCCAAGGTAATGGACCTGCATAGTGACGTGGACATAAGGACAAAATCTAATGAATAAGACAAAGTGTTACATGATCATTCAAGATGACCGTTACACATGGAGGGAAATGAACGCAAGCCAATGAGGAGAAAATGCAGCGAAGGGCCACAAAATGGAAACCAAAGCACACACAGTCAAGGAAGGTGAAACGAGTAGCCATCGAAAAATGAAACGAACCATCGTGGAAGGAGAAGCAATTTGTTCAAAAGTTTAAATATGCCATTCAAAGAGGCCAGAGGGGGTCGGAAAAGGCTGCAAGCAGAGTTGCAGAGCTGAAGGCGAGGAAGCCATTCTGGACCTATTTGAGTTGTTTCTCTTCCATAGACTGGTTTTAAAAAAACCAGAGATTTTGCTATTGTAAAATGACATATTTTTAATGCAGAAGTGTTCAAAAATTTACATCTTGTGGGCAAGAAAGAAGTAGTTATTCTCTGCATGCAAGATTGAATGTTTATCTTTCCCCTTTCCGGTTTTAGGCTTATAGATGGAGTTTAATGCAAGTTGTCTTGGTTGCTTCATGCAAATGTCTAAATCTAGAAACCGTAGTTAAAACCCTAGAAACCAGCACTTAGCTTATCTGGATTGTGCATGTTTGCAGGTTCAATAGGTTAAGTTGTATGCAGAAAACCTCATGTCTTCAGTTTTGTCGGAACAGGATAGCATCATACTGAGTGCATTTCTTTTTTAGTTTTTTTTGCATTTCATTTTCATTGTCTGCATTTTATTTTTTCCAAAAATTTTAACTTATTTAAAATAAACATTTAAAAATTACAAAATCCAAAAAAAAAAAACAATGAACAATCATTAAAGCTTCATGATGAAATAAACCAGCATTGCCCCTTGTTTACAGTTACTTGCAATCACTAAGGTGTTCCAAGCATTTAAATTGAATATATTTATATGAGATCATTAATACATATATGCAAATGCTAATACAACGGAGACCTTGGAGAAGTTGTTTGTTTAACTTCTTTGCAAGAGGGGATTTGGAACCCAAATCCTAAAGGAGAGTTGTACTTTCACAATCGGGTGAAAATACCACTCAACAGATTGGCACTAGAAGGAGGGCCGAACTGGTTTATTTCACTGTGATTTAAGTGCTAACAAGTTTTGAAAAGCATTGGTCTTGACTAACGAGTTTTTATTTCCATATGATTACTCTCATTTCTAACATTCTCTATTTGATGATGTGTTAATGCTAACTTCATTACAAATTGGAGAATATTCTTTATTGTCGTGGTTTTATTCATGCATTATAATGAATGAGTGTGATGATTTGTTCATTTGATATTTGTTAGTCATTTCATGTTTATTTGCAAGATATTTATTTGACTAACAGATTTGGTTCTAAAGTTATATTCTGAGTTTACTAATGGCAACAGTTGAGGAACAAATTGTATCCCTAAGAGCTGAAATAGCATCTCTAAGAGAAATAATGGTATCAACGATGGAGGATCATTATAAGGGTTTGTCTACACATGGGATACCCTATCAAATTCCTAAAATGTTATTGGAGTTTCTACGATGTTTTAATCAAGAGGTGCCACTAGGATACTTGCAAAAACTACATGTCTACAAGAATACATTATGTCCATTCCAGATTTTCTATGAGGAGGTGGATTGTAAGTTATTTGCATACATTTTGGACGATAAACCATTCTTTTGGTATGGCCAACTACCCATGGAGGTTAGGACTTCTTGGATACAACTAGAAGCACCCTATATTTATTATTTTGGTAATCAGGTTGACTTATAAATGTTGAAAAATCAATTTACCTCCATATGTAAGGAGCCTAATGAATCCTTGAGTCAATTCAATGGAAGATTTCATGAGTTGCACTCCCAAATGTGGGAAAATTTTAACACATTAGAAGAGGAAGCCATGGAAGTATACCTGGGAGCCATACACCCCACACTTGCTTCACTCATTGAGGAAAAAATGGGTGGCTTGTCTCTAGAGAAAATCCATGAGATCTTAGAAGAGATAGAACGACAAGGTCTTGAAGAAGAAAAGGCACAACATGTTCACATGAGAGATGGTTCTTTTGGAGTTAGTGATGCCAACCTACACCAACCATCAAATATAGCACCCTCCACTCCAATGATATCTAAGGTAAATGATCAAGGGGATGAATTTGAATATCCAAATGTTACAACCACCTTAGATGTAGTCCAAGGGGAGGTGCAAAGTGCTAAACCAACATCCGCTAGTGAATATTATGCAGAAATGATCTCATTCATAGAGATGCATGATTATTCAGATAAAGGGGTCCCAAATTCAACAATGTTTGAAATATGTGATAGGATGGAACCTACCATAGAATTGAATGAAGTGGTTGAAAGTGAAATTGGAAGAAAACCAATAAATGAATTTGAAGACATGATAGAGTTTCACCACTTCTCCTTGGAAGATACTATTTATGAGATGTGTAAAATTAACGATCAAGAAATTCTTCACCCTCCAAATTATGATAAAATTGAATCATGGGTTACTAATTTGGATGATGATAGCCTTACAAATTTGAATTCAAGAAACGACCCACTTTTGGAAATAATTGAACCATCTAAGGAAGGTGAAGGTGAATTTGATGAGAAACACATTGACGAATCGGAAGATGTCGAAGAAGTAGTTGAACGTCACCACTTGATTTTGGAAGAAGATTATTATGATGCTTGGAAGAAGTGGGAAGACTACACTCTCTCCAAAACCGCTAATGAAACGTGTGTGCCAAATGATATACAGGACAACATAATCGCCTACTCGAAGGAAGATATTATAACTCCTGTACCATTTGAGGATGTTTTGGAAGAGGGTTTCAAATCTCATCAAATTTTGGAAGATAATGAGGATCTTACTACCAAGGGCAAAGAAGAAAGTGAATTGATGAATGAATCAAAAGATCATGTCACAAATACCATGGAGTTTCATCCCACAAATTTGGAAGATAATTTTTATAATGGTTGGGGGAGATATGATAATGCATTCTTTTCTCACACCCTTATAGATGAAACTCATATTTCACTTGATATGCAGGATGTTGAAAATTCTACATCATACGAAGGTCTCACATTCACAAGATTTGAGAAGGTTGCAAATTTCAATCATGTTGAATATAAATTCATTGAAGATGTGGATACAAGTTTGCATTATGATTTTGAGGATTCAAATGAGGAGATACCATGGATAGTGAACAAAGAATTGGAACCAAACGACAAAGAGATTGATCAATTGGAAACAACTCAAATGAAGGATCATCAAGATGAGTCATTGGACATACACTTTGACCAAGAATATTGGAGGGTTGAAAAGGATGGGCATGTTTTCAATTGGGTGCCCAATTTTGGTATGTTTGATAAACAAGTAATCAATGAAGAGTATGAAGACCATGAGGTAAAAGAGGGAATTGCAAATCCCCATCAAATTTTGGTAAATAAAAATGTTCAAAAGTTAGAATCTAACCTTTTATGTTCAAGCATCCAAAATTTAGGTGAAAATTTACATGACCATGTTTTGAATTTGAATGATGTTTATGGTGAAATGTCATTAAAGGTGAATGAAAAACAAGGTATCTTTGACAACATTGTTTTAATGAATGAAAAAGAAGTCGATGCACTTGAATTGTTAAATAAAATTCATCAACAATTACTAATTGAATCTATGGTAAAAAAATTTAATGATCCTAATTTGGTAAATATCCTAGATGCTTGCAAACTGTTGCACAAATTTGATTGGCCTACAAATTTGGAAAATGATTTGGCTTTAAAATTTTTAGAAATAGGCTCTTGCTTACAAAGTCTCATTTTGGATAAAGAAAGCCTAGTTCTAAATCATGAATGGAATTATGAGATTTATACCTTAAATAATAGACAAGATAAAATTGAAGATCATACATTGTCTAATCAATTTCATGATTTGAATATCACCCATGTGAGTATTAATGGAACTAAATCAAATTGGTGGGGTGAGCGAGGTAAGTTAAAAGTGGTTGCATGGTTCGGTCTAATCTTGTTTTTTTTGGGTTCCTACAAAATTTGGCATGCGTATCACATTATATGTTTGTTGAAATGTTCTAATCATGTTTGGGATCCAGGGAAGTGACAGTTCAAACCGTGCACCATCTTGTATTATATTGTACATTTGTATATACTTTTGGTTTTCGTGTTTTGGTTTCAGAATGGATTTCATTTTGGTTTTAATTTTTGTGTGTTGGTCCTTATGAATGTTGACTAAGACTTGGAGAGTATGAAACATCAAAATTGTATTGTAGAAAACTCCATGAATATCACAAACACATTAAAGAATATCGTTTGGAACTTGTGATGCATGAAGTTGTCAGTTTTACACATTATGGTAAAGTAGATGATATACTACATCCACATTTCAAAAGGTGCAATGCATTCATATCTCATACTACATTCCGCATTGCATATACATTTCATCTCAGTTGCATCTTCATTTCATGTGCAATCATTGAAAAGGTGTTGAATCCTCTTAAGGTTATTACATAACATATATTAAAAGTATCCTAAGATTGGGAACTGATGCCCAAACGATCTTGAACCAAGCATGTTCTACGCATATTAAAGAGTATCTTGAGAAAAATGGTAAAAAACATACTTGGAAGAAATGGTGAGGTGAAAGGAATTTTTTGTGTCTGTCCCATAATGCAACATAATCCTTAAACAATGGTTTTTACCACTCCCATAATGCTTAAAGCCTAAAATCAGAGTAGTAAGGATAGGGTTAAATCCTCATCTCACTTAGGTTGAGGATCCGATTCCCCAAAGCTCTGATTTGACCTTCATGGAGTAGTAAGGATAGGGTCTAATTCTCATCTCGCTTAGGTTGAGAATCCGATTCCCCAAAGCTTCTATTTTGTTCATTCAAGAATCTAAAATTCCAAAGTAAATATTTTTCATTTCTTTATTAATTTTGGATTGGAAGGATCATACTACATGTCCCTTGCAAGGATGGGTAGTCATCCCTAAGGTCCAAGAAATCAAAAGTAGAGCCAAATCATGGATTATGAGGTTAATCTCCATCGGGGCTATAAATGCCTAGTTGGCAGTGGAATATGCTCTTGCATGGCAACATGTCTTGTCTAAAAAGCAAGACCACTGACTACTCAAATGGACAGGCTAGCTTGACAGTTTCATCCATAATAGGTTAAATCATTTTGTTCAAGATGAGGTAATGAACTCCAGATCAGAATAGTAAGGATAGGGTTAAATTCCCATATCGCTTAGGTTGGGAATCCTATTCCCCAAAGTTCTAATCTCACTTACACCTGCACATGGGTTCAAGATGGTAGTGACACATAACCAACTTTGGGATCTAATAAATTAATTCAGTATGCATATATTTGGTCCTAAGAGGGTTTGATAGTTTTGATATGTTGTTCATGATACTAGAAGGTTTGAGCCTTTGCAAAGTAGGTTGTTATATCTCTAGCATAGTTTTCATACATCAAATCCTGCACAAATCATTCATAGCCTTGCATACGAATCATAAGTAAACTGACAATGGAAAGTTGAACGAGTTTCAAACGATAGGGAATGAAGTACATTGCACACACCGAGATGATGTTTAATAATTCTAATGCTTCATGTATTTCTTGTCTAGTTTCATTCTTGGGATATTTTCTGACGCTTGTATTTGAGTCTGTGTTTTTTCTTTTTAGGTTGAGTTTTCACCGAAATGCTCAGGAGCATTTCCCAGCAGAGTCACCATTTGTTGTGGCTAATCCACAACATACCCCAAAATTAGGGACCCACCTTTTTTGCATGTTTTCCAAGAAGACTAAAGTGGCCCATAGGCTAAAGATCAAAAAAAAAATGCAAAATACCACAAGCACAAAAAGTGTCACGATATTGCGACGTGTTGCACCATCACGGCCAAAAAGAAAAAGTGTCACGATATCGCGACATGTTGCACCATCATGGCCAAAAAGGAAAAAGTGTCGTGATATCGCGACATGTTGCACCATCACGGCACAAAAGGAAAAAGTGTCGCGATATCATGACATGATGCATTTTCGCGACCGTACAGGAAGAAGTGTTGTGATATCATGACATGTTGCTTGGTCGCGGTCAGAGGAGAAAAGGTGTCGTGATATCGTGACATGTTGCATTTTCATGATTCAAAGCAAAGAGAAAGATCAAGAAAAGAAAAGTGTCACGATATCGTGACATGTTGCATTTTCATGATTCAAAGCAAAGAGAAAGAGCAAGAAAAAAAAAGTGTCGCAATATCGCGACATGTTGCGTTTTCATGATTTAAAGCAAAGAGAGAGAGCTAGAAAGAAAAAGTGTCGTGATATCGTGACATGTTGCATTTTTGCGACCATACAAGACAAGAAATAACAAGAAAAGAAAAGTGTCATGATATCGCGACATGTTGCATTTTCGCGACCGTACAATATAAGAAAGAACAAGAAAAGAAAAGTGTCGCGATATCGCGACATGTTGCGTCATCACTGCCAAACAGGAAAATGTGTCATGATATTGTGACATATTGCATTTTCGTGATTCAAAGCATAGAGAGAGACAAAAGAGAAACGTGTCACGATATTGTGACATGTTGCAATTTCATGATTCAAAAGCAACAGAAGACAGAAAGGGTCGAAAGTGTCAAGATATCGCGACATGTTGCGTTTTCACGATTCAAAAGCAACAGAAGACAGAAAGGGCTGAAAGAATCACGATATCATGACATGTTGCATTTTCACGATTCAAAAGCAACAAAATAAGGAAGGGGCCAAAAGTGTCACAATATCATGACATGTTACGTTTTCATGATTCAAAAGCAACAAAATACGGAAGGGGCTGAAAGTGTCACGATATCGCGACATGTTACATTTTTGTGATTCAAAAGGGGCAGCCAAGCTGAGGAACAAGAAGTGTCGCGATATCGTGACATGTTCTAGTTTCACCAAGGTAATGGACCTGCATAGTGACGTGGACATAAGGACAAAATCTAATGAATAAGACAAAGCGTTACATGATCATTCAAGATGACCGTTACACACGGAGGGAAATGAATGCAATCCAATGAGGAGAAAATGTAGTGAAGGGTCACAAAATGGAAACTAAAGCACATGCAGTCAAGGAATGTGAAAAGAGCAGCCACCAGAAAACGAAACGAATCGTCGTGGAAGGAGAAGCAATTTATTCAAAAGTTTAAATACGCCATTCAAAGGGGCCAGAGGGGGTCAGAAACGGCTGCAAGCAGAGTTGCAGAGCTGAAGGCGAGGAAGCCATTCTGGACTTGTTTGAGTTGTTTCTCTTCCATAGACTGGTTTGAAAAAAACCAGAGATTTTGCTATTGTAAAATGACATATTTTTAATGCAGAAGTGTTCAAAATTTTACATCTTGAGGGCAAGAAAGAAGGAGTTATTCTCTGCATGCAAGATTGAATGTTTATCTTTCCCCTTTCTAGTTTTAGGCTTATAGATGGAGTTTAATTCAAGTTTTCTTGGTTGCTTCATGCGAATGTCTAAATCTGGAAATCGTAGTTAAAACCCTAGAAACCAGCACTTAGCTTATCTGGATTGTGCATGTTTGTAGGTTCAATAGGTTAAGTTGTATGCAAAAAACCTCATGTCTTTGGTTTTGTCGGAACAAGATAGCATCATACTGAGTGCATTTCATTTTTAGTTTTTTTTTCATTTCATTTTCATTGTCTGTATTTTATTTTTTCCAAAATTTTTAACTTATTTAAAATAAACATTTAAAAATTACAAAATCCAAAAAAAAAAAACACAATGAACAATCATTAAAGCTTCATGATGAAATAAACCAGCATTGCCCCTTGTTTACAGTTACTTTCAATCACTAAGGTGTTCCAAGCATTTAAATTGAATATCTTTATATGAGATCATTAATACATATATGCAAATGCTAATATAGCGGAGACCTTGGAGAAGTTGTTTGTTTAACTTCTTTGCAAGAGGGGATTTGGAACCCAAATCCTAAAGGAGAGTTGTACTTTCACAACTGGGTGAAAATACCACTCAACACAACCCATTTCTACATTTGGGGATCACCCAATAGAACTACCCCTTCGATTGCAGGCAGGACTATTCCAACCCATTATTGTGATCGAGGATCACTCTATGGATTTCAAAAGGTGGAAAATCTAGGGATTCAATATCTCACCCTTATTACTTGCTCATATGTAGTGATGAAAATCATTGTTAGTCCATGTGTTACCATTTTCTTTGAGTAAGGGATTTCTATAGTGCTTTTGATTCACTGTGTCACTTTACATTTTGAACTTGAAATTTGTACTTTTGCACTTTGTAACTTGGGATTTAAGCTTTGTGACTTTGGTATTTATAGGGGAAATTCTTGTCCTTTTGCCAAAGTACACCTTTCTAAACTAACTATTTGCAAGATAAGCAGGTCGTGAAACCCATCTCTCTAAATACCTAAGATTGCTTTCGTAACTTTCATCATATCTTGTCTTAGCAGGATTTTATATGGTTTTTCTTAGTGACGAAATTCTAATATTTTGAAGCACTATCCCAACTAATGACCTTGTCTATAACAGCAAAGCAAGTTTTCTACAATATCTAAAGAACCCACTAGGTATGGCTGAGTGATTGGAAAACTTAATATACATACATGTTTCTTTGCAACAGGTATCGTGTATGAATGCAATGAATTATTATAAATGCAAGGGTGCATGATTAAAATACAAATGTGCAATCATTTGTAAGATTTTGATAGACACACTAAGGATGAAAAATGCCTAAATACAATATTATGATGTGAATGCATGTATGAAAATGCAAACTACAAAAGCAAATATTTTTGGATTTTATGCTTTACCAATTTTTTTTTGGAATTTTATATATTTTCAAATTTTTATACATTTTTGAGCTTTCATATTTGACCAAACGATGAGTATATATGTCTTTGGATATTTTTAGGGTTAACCAAGCGATTTTTAGAAATCCTTGGAGCCTTTTGAATTGACCAAAGGTCTTACAGCCGCCTTTGGAAACTTTTAGTTGACCAAACTCTCAGCAAGAGGGCATGGAGCATTTTAGGATGATCGAGAAGCTATAGGAACTCTCAGAGCCTTTAGGTTGACCAAGCAATTTTTAGAAATCCTTGGTGCCTTTTGCGATGATCGAGTGGCTTTAAGCAACCCTCAGAGATTTTGGGTTGACCAAGCGATTTTTAGAAATCCTTGGAGCCTTTTTGGGATGATCGAGTGGCTTGAAGTAGCCCTTGAAGCCTTTGGGTTGACCAAGCAATTTTTAGAAATCCTTGCAGCATTTTTGAGATGATCAAGTGGCTTTAAGCAACCCTCGAAGCCTTTGGGTTGACAAAGAAATTTTTAGAAATCCTTGGGGCCTTTTGACTAACCAAAGGGCTTACAAATACCTTTGGATATTTTCTTGCTACGCTCTCTAAGCATAAAACACCTTAATATGGATGATGTTGAGAGTTTCAGGCTCTTCAACACCCCCTAGAGACGTCAAGTGATAGGTACCAGGACCAATATTTTTAGATATGATATAGGGTCCTAACCAATTAGTCATAAATTTGTCTCGCATATCGAGCGGCAAATTCAAGTTCTATTGGCTTTCTTTTAGCACAAGATCCCCAACTTCAAAGTCTCTCTATTGGACTTTGGTATTTTAAGCTCGTTTGAGTCACTCCTAATAAATATGGAGATGCTCAAGGGCATTCACATGATGTTCATTGAGCAACATCAGTTGATCTAGGTGAGCTTTCCATGTAGTGTCATCATTGATGAACTCTTTCAATGTGACACGCATCGTTGGAATTTCCAACTCTAAGGGCATAATGGCCTCGGTGCCATATACTAGTGAAAATGGAGTTGCCCCAGTGGGAGTCCGAATGCTAGTCCTATAAGCCCATTATGCAAGGGGTAGCTATGTATGCCAATCCTTGTGGTGTTCTTGCACTGTCTTTTCAATACGGCTACCACAGTCTTGTTTAAGGCCTCAGCTTGCTCATTTTCTTGTGAATAATATGGATATGCAAAACTGTGTTTGATGCGGTAATTAGAATTTAAGGCTCGTACAGTTTTGTTCTTAAAAGAAGTTCCATTATCTGAAACTATTTTGGATGGTACCCTGAAATGACTTATGATATGCTCCATTATGAACTTAGCTATGCAAGCTCTCATGGTCGTTGTTAAGAAAATGGCTTCCACCCACTTTGTAAAATACTCAGTAGTCATAATGATGAATGTATATCAGCTTGATGATGGAGGAGAGATCTTGCCAATCAGATCAAACCCCCACTGAGAAAATGACCAAGCCGCTTGGATGGGTTGTAAGGCCTGTGATGGCAGGTGCGTAAGATTAGCATGATGCTGACATTTGATGCACTTCCTAACATACACATTTCAATCCTTCTCCATAGTGGGCCAATAATAACCCATTTGAAGGATGCACTTGATGATGGCCATGCCGATGAAATGGCCACTACACATATCATCATGAGCTTCTAAAATTGCCCAAGATGACTCTTGGGGATCAAGACAATGAAGGAGAACTCCATCATAACTTTGGTGATACAAAATATCTCCTATCAATATAAATTTAGTTACTTTCTATTTAAAAGTGCATCTTGCAAAATGCGACAGTCCCTCCGAGACAAAACCAAGTCTTAGGAAGTCTTGAATCTATGACATCCAATTATGATGAGCCTCAGCTTTGACTGCTAATACAACGTGTACCTTGTGCGTATTTACTCTTAAAAATGTAGATTGGGAGATAGCCTTGTGGTGAATGGTGGTGCCACTCCCTACAGGACTCTACGAGGTTAAAGACCCCAGGGTACTTTCTTGAGAAATTCTTCAGCTTTGTAGAACCAATCAGCTTTTGATTCCATACTAATCATGTTGACTGATTCTTTGTTATCAAAGGCTACATGACCTCCTACAGGATGTGAGAGCATCTTGACATGGATGGTAGTGAAGTTAGTAGATAGATTATGAGGGATTAAGGACCCCAAAGAAGCTATGATGTCTGTGAATCTATTTGATGAATGAGGGATTGCCTTGATGTCGTACCATTCTAGTTTAGCCAGATATGTGGTAACAAGATCTTTATAGGCTTTTAGTACTGGACATAGACATTGAAATAGTCCCTTCACTTGGTTAATTATGAGCAGGGAATCACCAAAGATGTTTAGTCTCTTGATATTCATGGCAATGGCTGTATGAAGGTCCAAAAGTAGGGCTTCATATTCAACATTATTTTTGGTACACGGGAAGTCTAGTTTGAATGACAATGACATTGGAGCTTCTTGTAGTATAAAAAACACTATCCCTACACTAGATCCTTGCTCGCACTTCGAACCATCAAATAACATAATCATATCAACATTGTTATCTGGATATTTGGGTTCGAGAGCTTTAGATATTACAAAAATTGCATCATCTAGAAGCTCGATTTTCAGAGGCCTACTATTGGACAGTGGCACCTCAACTAACTAATCTGCTATGACCTATCCCTTAATGGAATTTTGGCTTACAAATTCCAAGTTAAATTCTATCAATAGCATGATCCACTTTGCAGTACATGTATTATGATATGTCTTGCTCATCATATACTGTAGAGGATTTTGTTTTGATATCACATATGTCATATGACTTAACATGTAGTGCTACAATTTATTGGTAGCGAACACTACTACTAAACATAGCTTTTCCACATATGCATATCCTAGCTCGTAACTCACCAAGGTTTGGCTAATGTAATATATGGCTTGTTCTTTTCCTTGTACATTCTTTTGGACCAACATGGTCCCTAACGCAAATTCTATTGCCGATATATATAGCAAAAAAGAGTCTTCTGGCCTTGGTGGAGCTAACACTGGTGACGTTTCCAGGTATTGCTTTATCTCAGTGAAGGTTGCCTTCCAATACTCATCCCAGTTGAATGGGACACCCTTATGTAGCAGTCAATTCATGGGTCGACATTTATCCGATAGTTGGGTGATAAATCGCTTTATCGAAGCTACCTTGCTTTGGAGGCTCCTTAGTTCCTTAATATTGGTGGGAGGATGCATTTCCAAAATGGCCTTGACCTTCGTTGGGTCTAATTTGATTGCTCTATTGGAGACAATGAACCCTAACAACTTTCTAGAAGTTATGCCAAATATGCACTTCTTAGGATTCAGCCTGACGTTGTGCTCTATTAGGTGATCAAAGACTTTTCTCAAGACCTCTGCATGCTCTTCTCGTAGCAAAAACTTGGCTAGCAAATCATCGATATAATATTCCATAATTTTGTGCATATAGTCATGAAAAATGTATGTCATGGCCCACTGGTATGTAGCACCAGCGTTTTTGAGACCAAATGGCATAACTTTGTAGCAAAATGTTTCCCATGGCATTATAAACATAGTTTTATGCTGGTCTTCGGTCTTAATCCAAATTTTATTGTAACCAAAAAAATCGTCCATTAGGGAGAGCATTTTATGACTACTAGTAGAATCTACTAGAGCATCGATATTGGGAAACAAAAATGAATCTTTGGGTGTTGCCTTGTTGAGATGTCTAAAATCCATACACATACGGATCCTTCCATCTGGTTTTCCTACAGGCACCATGTTAGATACCCATTCTGGATAGTCGATGGAAATGACAAATTCTACATCCAAAAATTTTTGCAATTTGTCTTTCACCATTAAGGCTATTGTTGGATGCATATTTCTGAGCTACTGCTCGATGGGCTTCTCGGACAGGTCTAGTGAAAGGTTATGAGTAACCAACTTCGGGTCTATACTGGGCATATCTTTGTATGTCCAATCAAAAAGGTCAGGTCTCTCTTTCAATAGAGGGATGATGCTAGCATGCTCATTTGGAGTGAGACATTCCAAATTTTACTTCTTTGGATTGGTGGGGTCGTTATCGATATCCACTTCGAAGGTTTCCTCTACTGACATATGGGATCCATCCTCAAGCTGATAGGGCATAGGGATCCAATGGATGTCATCAGCTAGATTTATAGGTTCTTTGCTAGAATTATTTTTAGTGTGATAGACATCATAAGCGTAGCCTAGTCCAAAATGAAATGGTTGCAGCATATCTTCATTTGGGAAGAAATATTCAGGCTCTACTGGTGAATCAGCATGATCCCAATCGATAGCATCCATGTTCAAATGCAATGTCTTGGACGGATTTGTTGTATTATGGAGTGGAGTGGTCAAATCAATGGAGACCATGTTTATGGAATGAAATTGATTTCTAGGACCACATGGACTGAACTCTACATCACATGTGTAGCTTTTGTATCCAAGATCTGGCTCGGATGGTACAAGGATGAAAGCGTCCTCCCTATGGGATGCCTGGACAACTGGATCCTCTCTATGCACTTACTACAAAATGGGATCTCTCAGCTCAAGCTACTTAGCGTAAGTAGGTAGTTGGGAAAAGAGCCTTTGATACTCTTCTAGATTTATTCTTTCCCTGAGGTGGTGCTAGAGATTTATCTCTCGATGCAAACCTATAGCTGTAATAGGTGGCAAACCTTGAGGTGGATTCTGATTACATAGGTGATGAGGCCCAAAATAGGCCATTTCCAAAAAACCCTCATCATCATTGTAAAGATATAATATTTCACTTCCCTCCATATGCAAGGGACGATCTGTTATATGTGGCCCCATGTACCTGATTCTACAGTCGCTATCATCACCATCCGGATAGACCAAAAAAAAGATCGTATGCATGACACCGATGCAAAAACTGGTTCTGCTTCCTCTTTAGAGCGATCTATGTTAGGAGAACCCTCTTCTATAACATACTCTGACTCCACAGGAAATAGATGTAGCAGATATACTAGCCTTGGATCGGTCATCTCAACCTCATCACTATGATTGCTACTATGAGCATGGCACTCTATCATGTCCATGAGTTTTGGGATATTAGTTGGATGAAGTCTTAAGTAGGTCTGATCTGTCTCATCTTCATAGTCACTATCGACCATGAAATGCTATTGTATCTCATCTAATTGCTCTCTAGGTAGCAAATGGCGTAGAAATATTGAAACCACGAAGGCTCGATCAATTTCCTCTTTGGATCGATCATCATTTGAGGACTCGTCATCTGCATCATAACTTGGTCTGCTCATTTCGAAGGTGGACTCCTCTACATATTCACTGCAAAGATCTCTTGAATTGAGATTTCCTAGAATGATGGGGTTGTGCCCCTACATACTGATATTGTCAGTTGTGATACGGTTTTGACAACCCAGGCTACCTTTGGGGTTATTCTTCGAGAACTCTTCATGTTCAATATTCGGTCTCTCTATGGTGATGACAGACATCATTGGGTTGTTTCCCCAAAGGTTAGACATGTTAGGATGATATGGATTAAAATCCACGTTATCCCCCAAACCCAGGTACAAATGACCCAATGACACAGTGAGCAAATCATCATGTGCCTGAATCTACAATCCCAATATGAACCTATCAGTTGCCAACTAATAACATGGTTCAAGAGGGGTTCTTCATATTTGTTTGAAAATACCTAGGCCATATCCATGCCAATGATAAACCTCAAAAATGTGCATGGTGTACTCTGGATTGGAAAAATATCAAACGTTCATCATGAACTATTCGTTGTCATCCACCTCCATGGGTGCTCGCATCAGATTTTGATCCAATCCAGCATAAATGAAGTTTGTTTGGTTAGGTGGCTTGCCCAATGGTACTACAGATCCAACTGGGTATCTATGGGCTATCAATCAAACCATGTCTTGTGTAGTCTCTAAAATAGGACCGAAGGTCACATTTTGCACAAGATATTCATCCAAACCTATGCTGGCTAGGTGGACAGTCACCTAGGTTGCATATGACCCTGCTAAAGAAGTAGGTGAAGCAGGCTGAGGTGCCTCCTCGACTTGATTTTGGGCTTCCTCCATCTCCATGGGAGTGGCAGCCTTAGTGGAAACTAGTTTAGGTGTGCTCTTTGCTTCTTTCTTACCCAATTTTACCTTTAATTTATTGTCATCCCGATGCATTGTCGATGCATTCAATCTTAGAGAAGTGGCAGTGGTATTTTCAGATCTATTTGATATGGATACCAATGGTTGAAAATGTACCACATGTTTGCCTCTTGGAACCTTCACTAGTGACATGGGTCGTATGTCCAAGTGCGTTGATAGGATCATGAAATGCCCTAGAAAATGTGCTAATTTCATGAACTTGAATGGTTCTTCATCTGATGCAACCACGTGAACTTGTCCCTCGTGTACATTCTTGACACACTGATGTAATATTGAGGGAACAGAATGCATTTCGTGAATCAAAGGCCTCCCCAATAGGATGTTATACTACAAGCACCCTCTATCACATGATACATTATAGGAATGGTCTTTAGTCCTAATTAATTAGGTAGGACAATCGTGCCAACCATAGAGCATAGTGCGTCATTAAATGCTCACAATGTAAAGGTGGTTGGTACGACGAGTGATTTAGGCAATTTCAAATGGTGCAGTGCCTTAGTCGTGATTATATTGATCGATGAACCTGTGTCAATAAAGACCCTTTTGAATGGTACATGGTTAACACATGCAATGATATGTAGTGGTAGGTCAGCCATGCTTGCAAAAACCACTTTCATTTTGTGATCATAGAATTGGATCATTGGTTCTTGGCACTATTGTACGTGCCCCATGAAGTTCGTGAATGCCTGTGCATCCTAGGATTGTACCTTAATGGACCTTATAATTTCCATAAGAGTCTCCCTGTGCCTAGGGTACTGTTGTATAAGCTCATATATCGATAGCTTTGTAGGATTCATCTGCAAGTTTTGAACTAACCTGCTCCTAATGGTCACCATCGGTCTCGTTGTTGGGCCTGGAATATTTTGTACCTGTCGTTGTTAGGGCATGGCTTGTATTTGAATGGGAGCATGAGGTTGATTTAGCCATTCGTACCTTCCATATCTGGTAACAACATTGACCATTTTGACGAACCTCTGGGTAGGTGGTTTGACTCATACTTGATTGATGTGGTCGATGTGGTTATGGGACACCTCATGGTTTGGTAACAGATTTTTGAAAATCTCCATGTTTTGGTTTTTTGGCACCTGGGGATTGCTTGGTACTATAAGCTCTTCCTTTTCTATCATATTTTGTACAATGTGTTTGAAGGATCAACACACTTTGATGTCATGGCATTTCGCTCTATGCAATATGCAAAACAACTCTTCTTGATAGTCTTTGGGCTTGGGCTGATTTGGATCAACCATTTTGACTTCAGGTAATCTTCTTGCATTGGCCTCGCAGAGCTGATGAAAGATCAATGTCATTGATTCTGTCAATGGCGTAAATATATGAGGTGGGTGTTGCTCTTTGTTT
Source organism: Wollemia nobilis (assembly GCA_028583015.1). Lineage (NCBI taxonomy): Eukaryota > Viridiplantae > Streptophyta > Pinopsida > Araucariales > Araucariaceae > Wollemia > Wollemia nobilis. The sequence goes on from JAQPPZ010001045.1 coordinate 8,340,545, forward strand.
TTTCCCTTGTAATTATTTTTACGCTGGTCTTATTGCGCAGGAGGGGGATGGGCTTGATAATTCTGTTTCTTTTGCCCCTTATCCTCATTTTGGAGATTTAGTACCACTTGATTCACATGGGCCTACTTGCCCTGTGGCTTTGAGGTACTCTTCTTATATCCCTATTTCCTATTTTTTAGCTTCAAGTTGCCTTCCTACAACTTGATATCCTCAATTACCTCAACTTGCACCCAAGCTTCTTCGAATGTGGCGTATTGTTGTAGCTGCAACAGTAGCGAGATGTGCTTGGCACAACTCTTTGTAAACATTCAGGTTAATTCTATGGCAGGGATCGAGAATGACAATTTTTCCATTATTCTCCACCTCTTCTAGTACTTTTATATTGGCTCGTTGCCGCATTAAGATAACAAAACCAAATCAAAAAGGTTCACCTGTCTCTTGATGCCGAAGGAATAGCATTCAAGAAAGGCATAAGCTAATTGCTCAAAATTTGTTATGATTAAACCACTTTTGGGCCAACCTAGAGAGTGTCATGACAAACATACGCAACAAAAGTGCATTTTTATTCTCTATCTGGAAGCAAGCGTCCAAAAATCTTGTGACATGTTCTTACACCTCTTCATCACACTTAAATTTTTCCAACCTGGGCATCTCAAAATGCTCTGGGTATGGGGGCATGGGCACCAAGGGATCTAAAGGTTCATTGTGAATTTTCCTTAGTGTCAGCTTTTGGATAGCCATGCCTACCTCTCAATTGTCTTGACCTTCTTAGCCAAAGCTTTGTAAGCCTCAGAAGATAGAAAGTCCTCCTCCCTAAGTCAGCACAGAGGCAGTTTGGGAGGTATATTCCTCTTTTGTCGATGTGGAGGGCATTGCTATTCCTCCTCCTCAGCTCAAGAACTCTTAGGATACTCTCAGTTGTATCTGTTTCCCTCTTGCTCTTCATAGTGTTTCTACCTCTGATTATCGATCGAGGGTGGTCACTCTTTGTGATGGGCAGTGATATGAGTATGAACGCTTATGCAATCATGGTACATGTCAACTTGTGAAAAATCCTTCTTGTGCACCTACTCTCTATGCTTGTCTTGAGAGTATAGGCCAGCCCTCACCAACCTATCTTCCTACTCTAAATGCTCCTTTTGGACAAGGATGCACTCCTCGCACAAGTGCTACTCATACAACTTTTTTCTAGTAAGCCTCTATGCCTGAAGATCTTCATATTCGATGCACTGCCTCTCTAGGTGAGCATTCTCCAATTGATCTTGGAGGAGCTGGCATTTTTTCTCAGAGGCCAGTTGATATGATCTTTCAACCTAGTCAGTCGTAGGAGGCCTTTGATAAGATTGCTCTATATGATCAACCTTGTGGGTTCCATACCCATCAGACTGATGTGTTGTGCTTTTACCTCTATCTATGAAGGCGACATTGACATCGTGCTATGTCTTGTGCTGTGCACCACCATGCATGGGTGGTGGATGTGAGACATGAGGGTGCTTAGAAGCCTCTCCATGCTCTCTAGTAGTTCTAATTGCACTACCACTATGCTCACTCGGAGCACAAGTGGGAAAAGCTGAAGGCTTACAACCTAGCTACTACAACACACTACCTAGACCATCTAGCTATCTAGACCTCCACCTCTCATGGTATGGTCTTCTGTTAGCTCCCACCTTTGACATATCAATGATGATATTATGTGCTATAGTACACGTGGGAGTATGGGTAGACTTGCACTCAGAAGTGAGCCCATATACTTACCCCTGAATGGGCAGACCTCTATTCCTTCTATATTCAGAAGGTGGGGGTATAGTACACCCTATAGACTTAGTGCGAATGGGTACCAATCTGGTCCCCTGCACAACATACTCTTTAGCTAATCCCATGGATGCACGTGCACTGTGGTCTTAATAATGGCTTTCAAGTGGAGCACCCTTAGGCTGAGAAGCCTCATGCTCTAATCTATGTGTAACAGTATGCACTGATGCTAGTCTATTAGGGGTATGCTCAATGGGATCTTCTCGTGTTGAGTTGTCTCCTCTAATGCTCGTTGAATATCGTTTGGTTTTCTCATGTGGTTGAGGACTAGACATGTGTAATTGTGAATCGATTAGGGCTTGGTAATCGGCCACAGGCTTACACCTTTTCTGACCACCCCGTGTATCCACCATAGTGTACCTAATGTCTAGATGTATCTTTTATTATCAAACAAGGTATACAATGATTTTTATATTATTTTAAAATTTTACAATGCGCTCTAAAATTTTTGATGTTGTTATAAGATGTGTTGTATTAGTATGAGAAAATCTTGCGTGTTTTGCAAAATTGTTGGATTTTATTCTCAGTTTAATTGGCTTTCACCTATATACTTGCACAAGTCGAATATGGTAATGAATCCCATACTCAACGAAGTAGCATAGGTACTACCAACCCTCACCCAACACATCATGCACAATGATACATCCTTTAGAATATGAGTGTGTGCTATTTTGCATGGATAGGATAGTTCTTGGGTTAGCCTTGGCAATGAGTGGGTCCCGATAATACAATTTCAAATGAGCCAACCAAGCGGTAATGACATCCACTATTGGTCTCAATCAAATGGGTTGGATGTGAGAGCCCAACACCACTGATGTTTACAATGAAACATGGTGTGTGTGGTTCATTTTACTTTGCATAAAGACAAATGCATAAAAGAGCATTCATATGATCATTCCTACATGATATGCATAAGAAGGAATGTTTTAAATTTACAAAGGTATGCATGCTATGTCCTACATGACATTATGACAATGCAATTATGATGACATGGCCTCTAATTAGGCCTCATGCATGCAAATGACCACACAATTTTTATCAATTTCATTGTATTCTAGGGCAGACTGCAATCAGAGATCCGTTGTTCCTAGCAGTGCCTTTCTAATGGAAAGTATGCGAAAGAAAATTAGGACTTGTTCATTGATCATTTTTCCTTTAATGTTCCTAATTTGCCATTGATTTGCCACCTACTGTAAGAACACAGAGGAGAAAATGTAGAACAGAGGATGGAAATAGAACCTACCTCAAATCTTGCTTTGTTGCCAAGTGGTTTCTCTGCTTTCTATTGCTTCTACTTTAAGTCGCAGCTCTGGTCTACGGGCTGTAGTGTAAACAGTAGGTGACAGCCATGGGCCAAAAAATAATTGCAGATGTTAGCTACGGTTAGCACCTGAGATGAAAAAATAAAAAATGTCAGTACTCAGGGGCTAGAAATGCAAATTTCCACCGTGATCGCCATCTGTGACCACCAAGGAATCTCACACCCCCGCTCTAACTATCGCGATTGAAAGGAAACACACAAATAGGCATGCATAATTTGATAACAAGAAATAAAGAGAATATAAGGAATTCTTTATTATTTTTAATGAAATCAAATTACATATTCGTCCCTCTTAAGGATACCCATTTGATACGTTAATTACAATAGTGTTTAATCCCTATTAAGGATAGGTGTTATCAAAATGCCCCTTAGGGTGACACAAATTGCTCTAGGGTTTCGATGACCCTCTTCTTCACAATGGGGAAGGGGTTGGATGCTTTATCTCTCCTTTAGAACTATTTCCTATGGTTAAGAAACAACAAGAATGTCAAAAATATAGACAGCCTCTGGTGATGAGGCTCTTTTAGGTAAAATGTATAATGACACCGTTAACATGCATAATCAAGAAAGCATAAAGAAAGCTGCTAAACTATGCAAACCGAATCAATATTCATGTAATAGCATAAAGTAAAATAACATCTATACTATGCATGGATCAAATAGAGGAAATGAAGCATAAACATGCATAAAGAAAGCATTCTAGTCCTAATTGAAACATAAGCATAAAATGTGAATCTAGCCTAGTTCTATGGTTAGCAGTCTTCTCAAATGCTATTAAATCAACCAAAAAACTAATATAACCTAACTAACAAAAAAAAATGAAAAGAGTAAGGTGATTTATCACTTGTTGCAAACCGCAGCTCTGGTGCACGATTTGCACTATGAACCGTGGCTAACAGCCACAGTTTGACCTTTGATGAGTTTACCTTCAAAATTAGGGGCAGTGGTCTCAATATCCTTGTCCATATTGATGTTCAAGGGTCACCTTCATTGTCCTCAGACTGATTTGACAGTCAATTCAATGTGAAGGGCCTTCATTTTCTTGGATTTGCATTTCTTAATCCTCCTAAGCACCTAGGGCATCCATAATGCAATTCATCATGAATTATGGTAGAAAGGTCAGGAATTAAGTGCATTAGATCTATCTCTTAGTATTCTCAGTTTGAGTATACAATTCACCAGGTCTTCATTGCTTAAATCTCCAATGCTTGCTCCCTCTCTACTCACTTGATAATTCGTCAGTGCTTCACTATACAAATCATCCCTCTTATCTCTCCATTTGGAGGGGGTATTTATAGCATACCCCTAGGGCTAGGGGTGGCTTCATGGAGAATTCAATACCAAGAAGGTTGGTTAGGACAGTTGGGATGGAAGCCTCTAGAATATTTTGTCCTTCAACTTTTTCCTTATAGATCTCTTAGTCGTTCCAACTAATTTGGCTTAGATGGAAGGCCTAACTGAACTTCAGTTAAAACTGTAGGTCACAGTTGCGATCCAAACTACAGACCGCAGGTGTCAACCACAATTTAGACTGGAGACTTCAGGTTTGAGCTACGATTCACACTGTTTAGGCCAAAATGCCTAAATTGAGTGGTTAGAACCACTGCTCTATCTTGGAGTCTATCCAAGATCCTCCATATGGTCTTGTAGCATGTCCATATGAGTAGTCATCCTCGATATGATGCATTTTAGGTGTATACACAAGGTATTAAGCTTGTAGGAGTTAGGACCTACAACTTTTAGATTTGGATAGGACCATTCTAGAGTGAGTCAAACTTTTGATGTTCCCTAAGTTTCATCTAATCTTCATCCCACTTGAACATGAGGTCTTCTTCCTTGTAATCCATTTTAGTGGTTTTCTTGTCAAACCATATTTTTATTACTTCTTGATGTTGCACTTCCTTTTTAAATGTCTTTTCTCTCTCTTATTTTAGAGCCAGTGGAGAACTCAGCCTTGCTTTCATTGGCTTGATGTCAGTATCGTCAATCTATAATTACTATGATATTTGGAGGGAAGGAAGTTCAAAATTGATAAGAAGTATGACCTCTTTGCCTTAGAAAAATTTATATGGTGATGAATTTGTGGATGCTTTTAGTATCACTTGATCTTCCCATAGTGCCTTACACAACTTGGTGTATTAGTACCTTTATGATTTAATGATAGTATTTTTTAAGATTTAGGTTATGTTCTTATTGGTTGACTTAACTAGAACATTGCTCTAGGGGTCATAATTTGATGATGTTTTGAGTAGAAACCCATATTCCCATTGAAACAGATGTCATTATCCATGACTATGGTGGAAAGAGATCCAAAATTGGTGATGATATCTTCTAAAAATTGGATGACCATCTCTTGATTGGCCAATTTATCTAGGACTACTTCAACCAACTTCACAAAGTAATCTATGGTGGTGAGGATCTATCCATGTCCTACACTTGATAGTGGTCTAATTTTTCCAAAACAATCTTGGTCTCATTACAAGAAATGCTTGGTTAAAATAATGTGATTCAATGGCATTGACACCTTTCTCTTATTCCTTCTAAATATACAAGATTTACAATTCTTGACTGACTAAAAACTATAAAAAAATATGGTAGGTTAGTATTATCTAGCCCTCATCATTTTATGGGCTATAGTTGGCATAGAATAATGCCCTACCTCATTATGATATTTTTTTATTAAGGAATCTACCTTTTTCTCTTCAATTTAATGTAACAAGACACTATTAGATCCTTTCTTGAGTAGGAACTTATCATGCCATGTATAATGCATTACCTTTTGCCTAAATCAAGGTCTTTCCTTGGGTTTAAATCCTTCTAGCACTCATCCAATGGCCATATATTTACAAATACCACTCGTTCATCTAGTTCCATCATCCATTTCTATGTATTTCACTAGGACAACTTGATCTTTAGGAGTTGACATTACTAGATTATTGCACAAGGTCCTCCCCTATATGATATTAATAGGTTTGATCTCAATATTAAATTCTAAATTTTGTTAGTCCACCCTACCCTCCTTTCCATAAATTCACCATGAAGTATAATATATCAAGCATTAGGGTTTACAACAAAGATGATGGTCTTGCTTTGTGATAGATAGTACCTAAATTTATTTAGAGCCTTTATAACACTTGATTTTTGATAATGTTGTACCTTTCTTCATACGTATGAAGGGATCGACTCACAAGTAATATGGGATAATATTTTTCCTTGCTATTCTTTTGGGTTAGGATGACAACAATATTTTCAGTTGTCTAAATAAATAAATCCTAAAATATTTATAAAAAATTGTATTGATAAGGACTCGAACTTGAGTAATGGCACCCTTGATTCCTTGAAATACCTTTCTACCTTTGTTATTCCATACTATGGTAGCATATGTCTTTAGAATTTTGGTAATAAACCATACCTTTGGGAGAAATTGGTTACAAAATTTAACAAAAAATTAGATTAGACCTAGAAACATTGTGTTCCTTTGCCTAAAGTGGTCAATGGGAGACCTTGTATGGGTTTTATCCTATCAATTTATATGTCTAAGACCTCTTTGAACACTACATGACCTAGAAATTTACCTTAACCATAAAATTTGACTTTTAAGGATTGCATGATATGCCAAATTCTCTGTCTCTATAACACTAACTCAATATTTTCAATGTGTATACTCCTATTTTTGGAATGCATGATCATTCATCAAGGTATATGACCATTATATCACCAAAAAATTGTATATTTGTGGCTCATTAGAAAGTAGCTCTATGTTTGACAGGTCAAATGACATTCTTTGATAAGCAAATATCCCCTACTTGGTGGTGAATGTTATATTATGCTGATCACTATATTTAACCTAAATTTGATTGTACCTTGAGAAACCATCCATGAGTAACAACATCTATGATCATACTAGTTTTTACACAATGTAGTTAATAGTAGGAAGAAGAAAGTGATCTTTTAATGAATTTATATTTCAATTTCTAAGATCTATGCACAACCTTATATCACCATTATTCTTGCATACATGAACAAGATTGGTGATCTAGGTAGAGTTTTTTTATTGGAAATATGATTTGGTATTGTAGGAGCTTCAAGAGTTTCTTCATCACTTCCTCAATTTTAGGGTTCATTAATCACTACTTTTGTTGAAAATGCCTAGCACCAGGTTCTACTCCAAGAGTATGTTCTATGAGTTTTTGGTCATATACCTTGAGATATTTGAATAACCATGCAATGAGATATCTATACTTGCCATAAAGTTTATTGAATAGGTTAATATCTTCTAGGTTGTGTTCCTTTACGTAAAAGCAATTTCTTCCCTTTAACAATTTTTATGAGAAGGTAAGAAGAGGATCTCACTTAGAGACTCAATTTTATCATGTTTTCATCTAGTTTGAACAGGATTTCTAGAGTAATTAACAACTTGGAAAACTAATTCATCTTCAATTATATGACCTCATATTTAATGTCATTCCTATAAATTATTCTTATATTTACTATGTTGGTCCACTAGAATTAAGAAATTAATAATATGTTCATCTTTGTTGAAGACTTTCCAGTGATCACAATGGTTGGTTTGAAGATTACAGCTAACTGTTTTGGTTTATCCCTAATATTACATCTACAAATTTAAATTTATCTATTTTGATATTCATTTGGGACTGCCTTTATTTCATGTGTCAGAAATTTCTAGCAAATCCCTAACCTAGTACTTATATGATTTCATATGATTATTATTTATGGTATATTGGGAAGTGGTCTAGTTTACAAATTATTCTAAGTTTCCATATATCGTAAGGTTCTTAATATCCATATTCTTATATTTTATCAAGCTAGTACACAATGCTTCATACATTACCATATTTTTAGTATAGGTAAATAGAAATCAACATGCAAAATAGGTCTATATACCTTATGGATCAAAGAATTAAATGTAAACACCTACCCCATTTATGGTTTTAGAACTATCAAAATGCATCATTGAAGTGTTGTTAACTCCTTGGATTGTTAGAGCTAGGAGATTAAAATGGTATTCCATGATGAAGTAATTCCCAGGCTCAATTTCATCATAATCAACCTCTAGATATTCTTCATATTGAAGCCCACCTACTATCATAACAATCTTATAGGTTTGGTCATTTTTAGGTCCATTTTCTACAAATTTTAGTAGTTCATTCCAATTTACAACATCATATTCATCCAACTTGTGTAGCAAGTAGTTTTAAGGAGGCTTATTTTCAATTATGATCACTTTCCCATATATAATCACATTTATATGGGTAAAATCCATTGTCAAGTATCCATATCCTTATATTTTGTGTCTCAACTCTCTAGATAGTGGCATACCAAAGCATAAGGGAATATTGATAACTATCACTTCATGTACTACTATCAACTTTAGATGCTTAGCTATGGTAATTATTAGATCTTTGATGACTCATATAATGTTCACCCTGGTGCCATCCATTTGTATTAGATTCCCAACTATCTTTGTTTAGGGTATGCCCTCTCTTCAAAAACTACTTTTGATATCACTATCACCATTGGCCTTGAGTTGACTATGCAACTTCTTAATAAATAGTTTTCAATATTTAGGGTATATAAAATGGAGGAAACTTCAATATTTTAGTATTTAAGATATTTAATATATTAGTTGCATCAATTTTGTTGTTTATTGAATGCTCTACTACAAAGTTTTGATATGGCTATGATTGCTTAACCTTAGCATAACTTATTTCTTAATATCTTGGAGTAAATAATACTAACCAAGAAGGGCCAATGCTTCCAACATAATTGCATTGGAAGGTGTATTTTTCATCTACTTTACACTATTGATTTTGAACTCAACAAAGTTAATATTGTAGACATGGAAAATTGATCCATCAAAATGATTCAATTTCCCCCTTAGATCCCTAAGAAGTCCTTCAAGCTTGGTAAGGGCAATTTTGGGCTTATTTTTCTCCCTTGTGCTTGATATTTCTCTTGGCCATACTAAATTCATGATTATCTAGGATGGGGCACAAATTCATAAATGCTAGGATTTTTATCTTGAAAAATCCCAATTTTGGGCTGACCTCTGTGGCGTCAACTCTTGACCAATATTTTTTATTTTACTGCGTAAAACCCATCCAAACCTCATATAAATAGAAGGATTGTATTCCCTTTTTCTCCTAACCTAATATGGTTGTCTAAGTGAAACTGGAAAAAAAATAATTTAGAATCATCATACGCATGCTCTCAAGACTTGATGTTCTTGGTGTATTTATGTGATTTTGGAGAAGCCTTTACAATAGATTATCTTATATAAGGAGTAGAGATCTTCCTCCTTTACTCTTACTTCCTCTAAAGGCTTATCAAGTTTCATATTTGCATTTATTAGCTCTTAGATCATTAATTTTTAATATTAGACTGTATTTTGTACTCTTAAATTATCTTTTGAACCCTCTTGTGTGAATTTGTGCCTTGACCTTATGAGGCACAAATTTGGCAAAACCCTTGGTTTTGCCATTTCTTCTTTGTTACCAAATTTTTGGCTACTAATTAGGGGCACAAATTCAACCACAATAGCTTGGGGGGGTAAATTTTTGCTCCCAAAAATCCTAGGTTTGCATTTGTATACTTGTTTTCCATTGAATCCATTTTGTTTATACTTTGTTCTAATTGTTTCATGTTGTCTTATCTAGTTTTGCTTGTTCCCAAAGGTAAATAATTACTTTTGTTTTTGAATGGTCAGCTAAAAGGACTAGTGGGAGTTGACTATTGTGCCTCCAATATTAGTCACATAGCAACTTCAGAAAGCCCCAAAACACTAATCAATTTTCCAAGTGTTTTTGAAGTTATTTTGTAAGTTTGACCAAATTCACGATTGGGATTTACAAGGTATGAATTTGGCTAGGATCAGTAATTGAGTCTGTTAGGATTTAAAGCATAAAATACGAGCAATAAAATATGAAAATAAAACATAGAAGAAAATAATGCAATACACAATAGACAAATTTATGTGGTTCACCCAATGTGGGCTACGTCCACGGAGAAAATAACCAAGCCTTATATTCCATCTAAAAAACCCCTCTGTACACAACCACACACCGAACATTACAATCGGCTGCCATTGAACATCTTATAAAAGTGCATTACAATTTTAGGGAAAAAAAACCTGCCTAAAATCTATTGTCCAATCTGTGACCTAATATCAAATGGTCCAAATTTACATAAAGGAAAAAGTGTATATTTTTGGCTTCAGGGGCGCTACCATCGAAACCCCCATCAGGGGGCTTCAAAGGATTGTCGTCGCCCCCTCTGGAACCCCTAGAGGACACAAGTAGGAGGGGCTAATTCCCCCCTACAACCCCCCTACACCCCCAATTTTTTGCATAGTGGATCCAAGTGTGGCTGAAAAAAAGGCCTCCAAATTAATCAAGCTCCACAATCAACAATCTCCCACTTAGAGACTGATCACAGCAAATCCACTGCTATTGCACTTGTTGGACTATGCTTCAACTTTGGGCTTGGAAATTTTCTCACCTTTTACTGTTATGCTTTAAGATCAACTAAAATTTAGAAGGAACTCAGTTTCTCCTTGGTTACTACCTTTGTGAAAATATTTGTACGATTCTGGCTAGTGTGTATCTTCTCCAATTTTAACTATCCATATTTCAATACTGAGCATATAAAATGGTGCTTGGTATGTATGTGTTTAGTCCTAGAATGGAAAGTTGAATTCTTTACAAGATGAATGGTCCTTTGACTATCACTATATAATGTGTTATTCTCTTGCTTCTTTCCCAATTCCTTCATAAACATTTGTAACAAAATCATATCCTTACTAGCCTCTGTAACAGCAACATACTCTACTTTTGTTGTTGGTAGTGCAACAACCTTCTGTAATTTTGAAATCCAGCTTAATGCAGTTTCACCTATAGTAAAAAATACACTATGGTACTCCTCCTACTATTTGTATCACCTACTATATCTAAATTGATATATCCCTATAAAGAAGTATTAGATCCTCCAAAGCATAATGCATGAGTGACAATACCTCTCAAATACCTAAGAATCCACTTCACTACCTTCCAATGCTTTCTTCTTGGATGTCTCATAAACCTGTTCACAACTCCCATTGCATGTGCAATATCTGGTCTTGTACACACCATCGCATACATCAAATTTCCAATTGTTGATGAATAAGGAACCTTGTACATGAAATTCATCTCCTCCTATCTTAGAACACATCTCTTTGGTTAGTTTAAAATGATTTTTCAAAGATGTGCTAACAAGTTTTGCATCCTGCATACTGAATCTTTCCAATACCTTCTCAATGTACTCACTCTAATACAATTTTAATTTATGATTTTTCTTGTCTCTTGTTATTATCATACCAAGGATTTACTTTGCAGCACCAAAATCCTTCATTGCAAATGACTACCAATTTTCTTTTGAGTATAATTATATCCTACATGTTAGACCTTGTAACAATTATGTCATCTACATACAATAATAGGATAATATAGTTACCATTATCTAATCTCTTAAAATAAATACAGTGGTCATAATAACATCTACCATAACCTTGATCTAACATAAACCTATAAAATTTTATATACCACTGCCTTGGATCTTGCTTCAGACCATATAGGCTCTTTTTCAACTTGCATACAAGTTCCTCCTTTCCTTTGACCTCATACCCTTGTGTTTGTTGCATATAAATCTCTTCCTCCAAATCCCCATGGAGAAAAGCTATTTTTACATCTAACTGTTCAATATGTAAATCCTCTACAACCACTAAGCTTAAAATAGTTCTAATTGAAGTCATTTTAACAATAGGAGAAAAAATTTCATCATAATCAATACATTTCTTCTTTGCAAACCCCTTTACAACTAGTCTAGCCTTATCTATTTTTACCTCTATCTTCTTCTTTTACCCTGTAAACCCATTTATTATGCAATGCTCTTTTTCTTGCAGGCAACTGAACCAGATTCCAAGTCTGATTATTTATCAAGGAGTCCATCTCATCTTTCATGCCTTACTCCCACTTCTTCTTGGTTTCAACCTACATTGCTTCTTCATATGTTTTTGGTTCACCAGAGTCAGACAATAATACATAATATAATGAAGGAGAGTAACGTACATGAGGTCTACTTATCTTGGTATATTTTCTAACAACAGTTGTAGGAGTTTGAGGTGCTAGCTGCTACTATTGTTTTTTATTTTCTAGCACCTTTGGAGTCTCTATTTCATCAAATACTATGTTTTATGTGTTTACCTTTTCCTATTTATTTTCCTACAACTAATCCTTATACATGACCTTCTCATTGAATATTACATCTCTACTCCTAATGATTTTGTGATTTGCATAATCCCAAAAATTATAACCAAAATCATTAACTCCATATCCAATGAAAAATGAAAAAAAAAATGAAGATTGCATTTTGAAAAAAATTAGTCAAAATTAATTAGACATTTTTTGCAGGACTGCCTAAACTCCCAAACTTTTTTTAGCTATATATCACTCATTCGAACTCAGATTGGGCTAAAATTTTGAGGGTAGATGCCTAAAAAACCCTAGAACATCTCCACAAATTTTCATATCATTTGGAGCAACATAGATCCTAGAATATCCCTATGTGTGAACGAGATATTTGGTAAGTAGCTATGCAAGGGTTTCATCTGGGTTGAGTGCAAGCAGCTCCAGAGGTTGGTTTTTAGGGCCTTTAGGCCCTAGAAGCCAATATATTTGTGGTTTATTGATGTAGGAGCATCCAGGGCAGCATAGCAATCTTGCATCACCAACAAAAAAAAATACAAACAAAAGAAACAAGAAAAAAATTCTAAGTTTGAAAGAAAGTTCTAAGTGTTACAATGTGTCGCGATATCGCGACACAACAGTCGTCGTGATATCACGATGTATTTAGAACCGTGGCGAGTGCAAAATAAATGGTCACGATATCGTGAAATAAAATTTGTCGTGATACCGTGACACCAACAGCAGAATGGCAGCCGCAAAATAAGTTGTCGCGATATTACGACACTTTGGCAAACAAAGCCAAAAGCCAAAGAAGTGTCGCAATATCGCGACACTTTGGAAAACAAATCCAAAAGCCAAAGAAGTGTCGCAATATCATGACACTCTGGCAAACAAAGCCAAAAGCCAAAGAAATGTCACGATATCGTGACACTATGGCAAACAAAGCCAAAAGCCGAAGAAGTGTCGTGATATCGTGAAATTTTGGCAAACGAAGCCAAAAGTCGAAGAAGTGTCACGATATCACGACACTTTGGCAAAAGAGAGCCAAGGGCAGAAAAGTGTCACGAAATTGTGACATGTCACATTTTTTTGACCTAGCTAAGAAAGAGAAGGCAAGTTTTTCGTGGACTATTACAGAACAACAGTTGGCGATTCCAAAAGCCGTTAAGGCAGTTCCAAGTGGTAGTTCCATAAGCCATTAAGGCAGTTCCATGTGGTAGTTCTAGAAGCCGTTAATACGGTTATGAACGATGATTATAACAAGAAGCCATGATGATAAAAGGGGATTTTTTGAAGGATTCGAGAGGCTAGAAAGATGTAGATTGAGACTGCAACTGTATTTTCTTCTATACTTTGTAATTTTTCTATGTTCTCTGAATAAAAATTGAGTTTTCTCTTATTGTAAAATTTGGCTCTCCATCAAGTGGTATCAAAGCAGCAAGATTCTGAGTGTGTGAGCAGAGCGCCGAATGTGAGGCAGCTTGCACTAGGATCTGGGGTTACGGGTTCTGAGAAACAGTGAAACAAAATGCCACCACAAAGAAATCATGGTGCTAGAAGGAACGTGGTTCTTGAAGGAGACTTTCGAGCATTACAGAGGCAAGTGCAGGCCTTGCAAAAAGAATTGCATAGAGGAGTAGAGCCAAGAGGAGAAGACCACAGCGATGATGACGGAGTTGAAGACCCGTCTGAAGAAGAAGAAGAAGCAATGAGTGTTGTAGAGTCTCGAATGATTAAAGCCATTTTGCAAATTGGGAAAAGGCCAAAGATTGACATCTCCACATATTCTAGAAATTTAAATCCAGAAGAATTAATTGACTGGATTAATGATATGGAGGAATATTTTGAATATGAGGAAGTTGAAGATCCAAATCGAATTAAATTTTGCCAGAACAAAGTTGAAAGGCCATGCTGGCATATGGTGGAAAGGAGTGCAACTGGAAAGAAATCGTAGAGGAAAAGAAAATATCACTAGGTGGGATCGAATGGTTGAAAAATTGAAACGACAGTTTATTCTGGCAGATTACGAATTAGATCTACTAAGAAAAATGTAGAGTTTGCGCCAGTCCAGTAAGTCTGTTAAAGAATATACAGAGGAATTTTTTAAAATTTCTATTAGAACCGATCATACGGAAGCAAATAAAGAGAGAGTAGCCCGTTACATTAATGGGTTAAGAACCAGCATGCAAGAAGAATTGAGTCTGGTTCGAATGAACAACATTGAAGATGCTTACCATTTTGCTTTGAAAGTGGAAGAGAAACTGAACTGCAGATTTGACAGCAAACAAAGAGGAAGAGGTCATGGTGGAAGAACTGGTGGAAGAACCAGTGGAGGTAAATATGATGACCAAAAGTAGACCGGTGAAACAAGCAATCACCAGGAACAGAAGGATGAGAATTCTTACCGACCCCGTAATCAGAACAATGATTATCAAAGGGGACAAGGTAGAGGTGGATGCAGATATGGCAGAGGCAGATTTCGTGGAACTTGTTTCAATTACGGAGAAGAGGGGCATCGATCATATGAGTGTCCCAAACACCAAGAAACATCGAATAGAAGGCTTGAAGGTAATGCCAGAGCTGTAGTTGTTGAGGATGGTGTTGAATCTGAGCACTCTGAAGAAGCAAAGCGTAGAGAAGTGATGATCACAAGGAGAACCTTGTTGAACGAAGAGAAGGAACCAGATCAACAAAAAAGCCTATTTTGCATGAGGTGCAAATGTTCAGGTAAAATCTATAATATTATTATTGATAATGGTAGTATAGACAATTTGGTTTTTGAGGAAATGGTAGCTAAGTTAAAGCTAGAAAGAATACAGCACCTGCATCCATACCGGATTGCATGGTTGCAGAAGGATCATAAAGCATTGGTTAGTGAACAATGCTTGGTCAAGTTTCAAATTGGAAGATACCAGGATGAGGTCCTGTGTGATATTTTGTTGATGGATGCTTGCCATTTGTTTCTTGGAAGACCATGGCAATTTGATAGACGTGCAGCGCATGATGGACATGCAAATACCTATTCCCTGACAAAATATGGAGTATGCCACAAATTGAAGCCATTAAAGGAGGTTGAGGAAAAGGTATGCAATAATGCTAGAATTTGTTTAGTAGATGGCAGAAATTTTTTGGATGGTATAAAGAGGGATTCAATGTGTTATGCATTAATTCCTACTGTAAAAAGAGAAGATACTACTAACATTCCAGCAGAATTTGAACATCTATTAGCAAAATTTCTTGATATTATATCAAACAATGTGCCTGAGGGTTTTCCGCCAATGAGGAAGATTAGTCATCAGATTGACTTAATGCCAGGATCTAGCTTACCCAACAAGGCAGCCCATAGAATGTCTCCTATAGAGAATGAAGAGTTGAACCACCAGGTTCAGGAATTGTTGAGGAAGGGTTTGATTTGAGCAAGTTTGAGCCCTTGTGCAGTGCCAGTAGTACTTGCACCAAATAAGAATGGCGAATGGCAAATGTGCACTAATTCCTGAGCCATTTATAAAATTACCATTAAATATCGCTTTCCATTACCAAGAATGGACGATATAATGGATTTCTTGAGTGGAGCTAAATACTTCACTAAGATTGATTTGAAGAGAGGATATCATCAGATACGTGTTAGAGAGGGTGATGAATGGAAGACAACCTTTAAAACCAAAGAGGGTTTGTATGAGTGGTTAGTTATGCCATTTGGATTGACTAATGCACCCAGTATGTTTATGAGGCTGATGAATGAGGTATTGCGTGACTTCCTGGAAAATTTCGTGATAGTTTATCTGGATGATATTCTGATTTTTAGTAAAACTTTGGATGAACATTTGTTGCATGTTCGGACAGTTTTTGAAAAACTGCGTGAGGAGCAGTTATTGATAAATATACAAAAGTGCAGTTTTGTACAGAAAGAGTTGATATACCTAGGATTTGTCATCTCAGAGGAGGGTCTAAAAATGGATCCTAAGAAAGTGAAGGCTATCCTTGAATGGCCTGCCCCAAGGAATGTAACAGAGGTAAGATCATTTCACGGTCTTGCAAGTTTCTATAGAAAGTTTATTAGAGACTTTAAAAGTATTTGTGCACCCCTAACAGAAACTATGAGAGGGGATAAGAGAGAATTTAAGTGGACTGCAAAGGCAGATACCAACATGAACATATTGAAGAAGAAAGTGACATAACAGCCCATTCTGGCACTTCCAAATTTTAATAAAGTGTTTTAGGTTGACTGTGATGCTAGTTGCAGTGCCATTGGAGCTGTGTTGAGCCAAGAAGGTAAACCTGTTGCATACTTTAGTGAAAATTTGAATGATGCTAGAAAGAAATACTCTGTTTATGATCAAGAATTCTATGCTATAATTCAGGCTCTTAAGAAATGGAGACATTATTTGCTAACCAAAGAGTTTGTTTTATATACTGACCATCAAGCTTTGTAGTATATAAATATTCAAGGTAAACTTAACCAGTGGCATTTGAAGTGGGTTGAATTCCTGCAGAGTTATACCTTTGTACTAAAGCATAGAAGTGGCAAATCTAATAGATTTGCAGATGCCTTGAGTAGAAGGCATAATTTGTTGATAGAAATGAGAGTGCAGGTTTTTGGGTTTGATGAACTCAAGAGTTTATATCCAGCAGATCCAGATTTTGCAGAGGCATGGAAAGTATGTGTGTCTCCTACTACTGTGGATCACACTAAGTGGTTGGATTTCATGATCCAAGATGGGATGCTATTTTGGAAGAACCAATTGTGCATTCCATGAAGTTCCATGAGGGAAAATTTGATCAAAGAGAAACATAGCAGAGGACTAGCAGGGCATTTTGGTCGAGATAAGACCATTGCTCTCGTTAGTGAGAATTACCATTGGCCATAGTTGCAGCCGGATGTGACCAAATTTGTGCAAGGTTGCAGAGTGTGCCAGATGGCAAAAGGGATTAGCCAAAATATAGGAATGTACCAGCCATTGCCTGTACCAGAGAGACCATGGGAGGACATCAGCATGGATTTTGTTCTTGGTCTGCCAAGAACACAACGTGGACATAACGCCATTTTTGTTGTTGTTGACAGGTTTTCAAAAATGGCCCATTTTATTCCATGTCAGAAGAAAAGTGATGCGGTTCACATTGTCGGCTTGTTCTTCAAGGAGGTAGTCTGACTTCATGGTCTACCCCAAAGCATTGTCTCGGACAGAGATACCAAATTTGTGGGTTATTTCTGGAGAACCCTGTGGAAGAAGCTAAAAATAGACTTGAAATTCAGTTTTGCGTACCACCCGCAGACTGATGGACAGACCGAAGTAGTCAACATAAGTTTGGGTAATCTTCTACGATGTTTGGTAGGAGATAAACCCAAGGGATGGGACCTAATTTTACCACAGGTAGAGTTTGCTTACAACAATTCTGTCAATCATAGTACTGGTAAATCACCATTCCAGATTGTGCATGGGTACAGCCCGAGAAATGCTTCTGAGTTAAGACCGATGGATAAAGCAGACAAGTGCAGTGCTGAAGCTGAAGACTTTGTAGCACACATGAAGACTTTACATGAAGAGGTACAATAGCATATCAGTCAAATGAATGCTACATACAAAGCCAGAGCAGATCAGAAGCGATGTTTCAAAGAATTCCAAGTAGGGGATGAAGTCATGGTTCACTTGCGTAAGGAACGTTTTCCTAGAAAAACCTACAATAAGTTGAAGATGAAGAAGTTTGGACCATGCCGAATCATAGGTAAACGAGATTCAGGCAATGCCTATGAAGTTGATCTACCAAGTGAGCTGAATATTTCACCTATCTTCAATATTTCAGACTTGGTTGAATATCATGTAGGAAGTTGTAGTGCACCACCCAGTCTGGATCTATGGAACATTCCTGCATCCACTCCAGACAAAGAAGAAATTGAAGACATACTCGACACTCAAGAAGGTAGACATACTCGAAATAGGCAATATTCGGAGTATTTGGTCAAGTGGAAGAACCAACCTGTCGAAGATGCCACATGGTTGTCCAAATCATAGGTTGATCATCTGGGTTTTCCTCTGACCACCCAGAAGTGAGGACCACTTCTAAAAATCTACCTCGGGTGTCTGATGCAGGAGCATCTAGGGCAGCACAACAATCTTGCATCACCAAAAAAAAAAATACAAACAAAAGAAACAAGAAAAAAATTCTAAGTTTGAAAGAAAGTTCTAAGTGTTACAATGTGTCACGATATCGCGACAAAATAGTCGTCGCGATATTGTGACGTATTTAGAACCGTGGCGAGCGCAAAATAAATGGTCACGATATCGCGACATAAAAGTTGTCGCGATATCATGACACCAACAGCAGAACGACGGGCATAAAATAAGTTGTCGCGATATCGCGACACTTTGGCAAACAAAGCCAAAAGCCAAAGAAGTGTTGCGATATCGCGACACTTTGGCAAACAAAGCCAAAAGCCAAAGAAGTGTCGCGATATCGTGACACTTTGGCAAACAAAGCCAAAAGCCGAAGAAGTGTCACGATATCGTGACACTTTGGCAAACAAAGCCAAAATTCAAAGAAGTGTTGCGATATCGCGACACTTTGGCAAAAGAGAGCCAAGGGCAGAAAAGTGTCGTGAAATCGTGACATGTTGCGTTTTCGTGACCTGGCTAAGAAAGAGAAGGCGGGTTTTTCACGGACTATTATAGAACAACAGTTGGTGATTCCAAAAGACATTAAGGCAGTTCCAAGTGGCGGTTCCAAAAGCCATTAAGGCAGTTCCATGTGGCAGTTCCAGAAGTCGTTAAGACGGTTACGAACGGCGATTGCAGCAAGAAGCCATGATGATAAAAGGGGATTTTTTGAAGGATTCGAGAGGCTGGAAAGACGTAGATTGAGACTCGCAATCGTATTTTCTTACGTACTTTGTAATATTTCCATGTTCTCTGAATAAAAATTGAGTTTTCTCTTATTGTAAAATTTGGCTCTCCATCATTTATGCTCAATATTTTAGCAAGAAATGTTGCAAGGGATACAAGATGGGTTAGAAATTTATCTTTCAACATATCATACTGTGAACTTGAGTGACAACGACTTCCAATTTGCTGCACAAAAGAAAAGTGAAAACCATACCTTTCCACGGTGTCTAGGGCAAGGATTAAAGATATCACGAAATAATTTTCAAGTAGTTGATCAAAAAATGGCTCATATCTCAAGTGAATCTGGTGCTAAGGTGCACCCAAAAAATAATTCTACTGTGAAAACCCCTATCAAGGGTAAGAATTTTGAAGACTCGGTCCCAAAAATGAATTTTAGGGATGCCCTTCATGGTGGATAGACTTAACCCAATGCTAATATTAATATTAGGGTTTCCCATAAACCTATGAGAATGCATAAGATTGATCCTAGGAAAACGGAGTCAGGATGTCTTAAAGCAGCTGATGGAACTCCTTTTGTTAAGCTTGATATGGGTAACATTCAGACTGGCATTGAAGATTTGGAAAAAAGAGGACTAATTTATCGGTTTGTGGGTTTTTTTTTTAGTCTATATGCTTTCAAATTCTGGGTTACAAAAATCTAGAAAACTAAAGGTGAGTTACAAATCTCTATTTATCCAAATGGTTATTTTATTGTTTTATTTTCTAATAATGAAGATAGAGAGAAAACTTTTCAAGGGGGTCCTTGGTTTTTTGGAAGGGCGGGGCTTTTCATGAAGCCCTGGCATACTAAATTTAAAGCCAAAGAAGAGATGCCCTCTATAGCTCCCGTGTGGGTTAGACTCTTTGGCCTCCCTATTGAATTTTGGAATCCTACTATTTTTTCTTCAATTGGAAACTCTTTAGGAACTTTTATGATGACTGCTGATTGTACTCAAAATTTTGAACATATTATTTATGCTCAAATTTTTGTTTTAATGGATTTTGACAAACCCCTACCTAAAAATATCACATTACAATTTGGGGAAGACACTTGGGAGCAAGTAGTGGACTATGAGAACATTCCTTTTCATTGTAGAATTTGCCATGAATATGGTCATTTGGCCAGTGCTTGCCCAAATAAAATTCTTGATCAAAAGAAAGAAGATATAAACTTAGCAGGTTTCCAAATACCTAAGAAGAAGAACACTAAAAAAAACTAGTTATGAAGGATCAATCAAAGTCATCTGCTAATATGTTTGAAATCCTTTCCACAAATGATGTCCCAAGTGAGGAAGAGGAAATAATGGAAACTGAAATCTTAGAAACACAATTTAAATATGAAGGGAAGAACTCAGAGACAAACCAAAAAATCAAAGGTTTTCAATAGAAAAAAAAAGGAGAAAATTTACACAAGAAAAACAATATTTCAAATGTCAAAACTTCAAATAATGCAGGTCCCAATATATAATTTGTTGAACCATCTAGTAAAATTTTGGCTGCGTATGAGCATTCTTCAAGGTTAGAAGCCATCTCAAATTCAATTGGAATAAGTCAAGAAATAGGGAAAAAAATTGAAGATGGATTCTAATCAAAAAGTAGGTCGCAAGACCAATCAATATCATATGGTAAAAGAAGGTGAAAAGCTTGTAGAGGAAGGTAAGATTAATGCCCTTCCCAACTTTTTTAGCCCTGGTATTAATGAAGATCATCACTTGGAATATTAGAGGACTCAAAGGGAGTCTTTCAAAATAAAATGAAATTAGAAGAATGATTCAGATAAATCATCCACATCTTGTTTTCCTTCAAGAAACAAAGATGTCAATGGAGGATATGGACTTAATTGCCAGTAAAATTTGGCCAGCTAGAAAAGTGGTTTCCCTCAGTTCCCAAGGGACTTCGGGTGGTATTGCTTTTCTTTGGGACCCAAAAGAGGTAGTTATTCACCATATGGTTGGCAGTTGGGGTTTATTGGCTATAGCTATTCAAAGTAGACATTCCAACCAGATTATGCTCTGCATTACTGTTTATGCTTCGACTTCTTTGGAGGAAAAAAGAAGACAGTGGAAGGATATTACTCATATTATCTCTCATTTTCCTAAATCTTGGATCTTGATCGGAGGAGATTTCAATACCATCCTCTCTCTAGATGAGAAAATAGGGGGAAATAGAAATTTGGACAAAAGCACTGACCTCATGAGCGAATATATTGCAAACCTCCATCTTGTGGATATCCAACCAGATAATGGCCTTATGACTTGGTCTAATAGAAGGCAAGTCTTAGCTTGTATAATGGAGAGATTGGATAGGTTTTTGCTCTCTAAAAATTTCTTAATCCATGGTCACATTCCTAAAGTGAAGACTCTTAATAATGTTGGTTCGGATCATTGGCCAGTCATGGTGGAAATGTGGAAAACCAATGTGATTTTCTCTCCTTTTTATTTTCAATTAATGTGTCTTAGAGACATTTCCTTCAGACCTCGTGTGCAACAATGGTGGAAGGAAGGTAAACCTAGGCATGGGACTAAGATGTTCTATTTTTCCAAAAGACTACAATACATTAAATCCAAAATCAAGACTTGGAACTGGAAAGAGTTTGGGGATGTTCATAAAAAAAACATGAAGTTATTGCTCATCTTGAAAATTTGAATAATAAAATCTGTTTAGATGGCCTCACAGAGAAGAGAAGTGCAGATGAAATTAAACTCACAACTCAGTTAGAGGAATGGGAAAAAAGAGAAGAAATCCTATGGAAGCAAAAATCTAGAATTCAATGGCTCAAAGAAGGAGATCGAAACACAAATTTCTTCCACAAATCTCTTCTAGCTCGAAGATCTCACAACTTTATTTCTTCCTTAAAATAAGATTCTGGAGATGTTGTTTATACTTGGGATGGCATGAAATCTATTGTTGTTGATTACTTTTCCAATATTTTTGTTGCTACTCCTCTTGACTTAACTTCACAACAAAATATTCTTCAAGCAATCCCTTGTTTTATCACTTCTGAGGATAACTCTATTTTGATTGCTCCTATTACTATCAATGAGCTTCAACAAGTAGTTTTAAAAATACAAAAAGGGAAAACCCCAGGTCCTGATGGTTTTCCCATTGAGTTCTACCAAGAGTTCTAGGATATCCTTCATGTTGATTTATTAGAGGTGGTGGAAGAAGCCAGGAAAGCCAAAGAAATTTTGAAGGTTATCAATAAAACTTATATTACTCTTGTTCCAAAAGCTCAAGAGGTTGATCATATCTCAGCTTTTAGACCTATTGCTTTATGTAATGTTCTTCTCAAAATCATTACTAAAATCATGGCAAAAAGGTTGAAGCCTCTTTTGCATAAGATTATTTTCCTAGAGCAAGGGGGTTATGTGGAAGGACGTCAAATAGTAGATGAGATAGTTCTTGCTCAGGAATCCATCCATTCCATGGATATGCAAAATTCTCCTTCCATGTTCATTCGGTTAGACTTATCCAAAGCTTATGACAGAGTGGATTGGCACTTCCTTATCAAAGTTTTGAGGCAATTTTGTTTTTCTAAGGATTGGATGGATTGGATTATGGGATGTATCTCTTCAATTTCCTACTTAGTTCTTATCAATGGCAGGCCTTCTCAGTATTTTCCAGCTTCCAGAGGTATTAGGCAAGGTGACCCGCTATCCCCTTATTTATTCATCATTCTTGTTGAATGCTTGGGTAGGACTATAACCAAAAAGAGGGAAAACAAAACCCTTGAGGGAGTTACCATTGCTCATGGAGCTAGACCTATCTCTCATCTTCAATTTGTGGATGACTCTACTCTCTTAGGTAAAGCTACAATTAAGGAAGCTTCTAATATTAAGCAAATCATTAGCTATTTTTCTAAGGCTATTGGGCAGTTGATCAATGAAGACAAATCTAAAGTTATTTTCTTTCATTGCTCTGCTAGACAGGAATCCATGGTCTTGGATAAATTAATATATAAGAAGACCTCTCTTCCAATCACTTATTTAGGTATTCCCATAAATATTCAAAGGTAGAAAAATAAATATTGGAATTGGTTGTTGGACAAAGTCAAGAAGAAAATTGGAAAGTGGACCAACAAGGAGCTTCACCAAGCTAATTGGATAAAGGTGGCTAATTACTATTGGTACCATACTGGTAATTCAAAGGTTGGTAGATATTGGATCCCTATTGAGGACTGGCCTATTCAAATCCTAGAAAGGAAAAGACAAGATATCCAAGGCATCCTTCATATGAGATCCCTCTCTTGGTCCCATGAAAAATATTGTTTTGGATGGAACAACACTACTAAGGGTGAGTATTCAATTGCTCAAGGTTATTTGACCTTATGCCATAATAATCCCAACCATTCTTCTGACATATTTTTTGTATTGTGGGCTAAAAATCTCTAGCCTAAGGTGAGGTTCTTTAATTGGCTTTTATTGCATCGTAGGGTGCTTACTGGTGAGAAACTTATGAAGAGTGGTTTTCATGGCCCTTTTAGATGTGAAATGTGTGAAGAGAATGTAGAAAATATCAACCATATTTTTATTGAGTGTAATTTAGCCTCTGAGCTATGGAGGAGAATGACCACTTTACTTGGCTTACAATGGTCCAAATTTTTTACTTTTGAATAGCTTTGGAGGGATTGGCCTAATCAAGAGGGTGTTGATCATTTTATTAGGCAATTAGTTTGGATGGGTTCTACCATTCTTCTTTGGAATATTTGGAATGAAAGGAACAACCAAATTTTTAATCAAGATAGGAAGGATATTCACTATATTTGGAAAAAGACCATAGCCAACTTAGTTGAATAAGTCCATCAACTCCTTAATCACCCCCAAAACTCCCACCAAAGATGGGATCAAGTGATGCAAATATTGAAGATTAAATATTCTAAGGGCAACCAACTTAAAGGGAATGTGAGTATTAGTAAGATGGATAGGACTAGAAATTGGCAACCTCCTCCTAAGGATTTTGGAAAAGTCACTACTGATGGAGCCTCTAGAGGGAACCCTGGAAAAGCCAGTATGGGAGGAATTGGTAGACTTTCAGATGGCTCCCTAGTTTTTACTTTTGCTAAGAATTTGGGTATTCTTTCCAATAACCTTGTTGAGGGGTATGGTATCCTCAGAGGCCTTCAGGAGGCTACTAAGGTTGGATGGGAAAAGGTGTTAGTTGAGTCTGAATCTCAACTTATGATTAATCTCTTGAAGACTCCTAAGAATCATAAGGTGGATTGGAGAATAAAAAGAATTATTGAGAAGATTCAGTTAATCTAGATGGGATTTTTGAAAGTTGATTACAATCATGTGGTTAGAGATCAAAACAAGAGTGCTGATGCTTTAGCTAATTGGGCTTTGGACAAATGTGATCTTACTTGTTATGGCCACCCTCCTATATGGTGGGCTTCTCAAATTAGGGAAGCTCTTCTTTCTATCATTTCTTTGGATGGCTCCAGTTCTGAAGGTACCTAGTTTCTTCTTGTTTTTTTTTTTTGCTTCTCTTTGGTTCATTCAGTTTTTTTTAGTTCCCTAGCTCATTCTATTCTTTATTTTGTTTCCTCTGTTGATTCTTGCCTTAATAGTCTTCTGGTCTAGATAGGTCATTGTTTTGTTCAATTTTTTTTCTTTTCTTTTTTTTGTTGTTTAGTTTTTGAAGGTGGTGGGTTCTTTTGTTTTGTTTTGTTTTAGTGTTCTTTGTGTTGTTTTTTGTTGTTCTTGTGTTTTTGTTGTTTTGTGTATTTTTAATGTGTTTTGTTATTGTCTTGTGTTTTTCTCGTTCTTGTTCTTGGGTTTCTCTTTGTTTGTGTTATTTCATGTTTTTATGTGTGAGTGTTTTCTATGTTTTTTTTTTTTTTTATTGTCTTTTGTTGGTTGTTTTTTATTTTTATTTTTATTTTATTTTTTAAATTTTTTAGGTTTTGGTTGTGTTTATTTTTCATGTTTTTTTTGGGTTATGTCTTTGTAGTGTTCTGTTGTTTTTGTCGTGTTTGTGTTTTGTTATGTGGTTCTTGTGTTTTTCTATGTGGTTTGTGTTGTGGTTTCTTTTATCTTATTGTGCGTGTTTGGTTGTGCTTTTTTTTTTTGACACACTCAAGGAGCATGTTTTTTATTTTATTTTATTATTTTTGTTGTTATTTACTTATTTTTAAATTGGTTTTGTGTGTTTGTTTGCTCCTTTAGTATGTCAAAGGTGGTAGGCTAGGTCCGAGTCCTGGGGGTTTTTGGCGGAATGGATACCCTTGCCTCCTTGGGTCTTACCCGAAAGTGGCATCCTTTTTGGGATGTTTTCCACAAATAAAAAAAAATATATATCCAATGAAAAATACTTCTTGGATTTTACCTCAAGTTTAGTTTGATTTTCTTTACTAATATGCATGAAAGCTTCACAACCAAAAGTATTTAGAAATGATTAGTTAATAGGCTTACCTATCCATGCCTCTTTTGGAATCCCACCATCTAGGGAACTTGAAGGTCCTCTATTTATTAAATAAACTGCAGTATCCACAACATCTGCCCAAAAATGTAAGGGCAATCCTGTATGTAATATCATGCACCTAGCACATTCCATGATAGTATTTTTCATCATTTATGACACACCATTTTCTTGTGGAGTTCCTAGAACCATATTCACTCTACAAATCCCATGGTATGAATAGAAACTATCAAACTCTTTGCTAAAGTACTCACCTCCATTATCAAATCTGAGACACTTTAGCTTATTTCCTATCTCATTCTCAACCAAAGCTTTCCATTTCTTAAAGGTATCAAAACCATTCGATTTATTTTGAATACAGTAAACCCAATTTTTTCTAGTTGCATAATCAATAAATATAACATAATAATGAGAGCCACCAAGAGATGATACCTGAGCTGGTTCCCATACATTTGAATGTACAAGATCTAGCTTTTCAATATTATTTTATTTTCCAACTCTGAGAAATATCTCTTTTCCATTTTCCATAAATGCATTTCTCACAGAAGTCTAAATCAACCTACTTCAAACCTTGCAATAAATTTCTTGAGTGGAGAATATGCATCCCCTTCATATTCATGTGCCCAAGCCTATGATGCCACGAAGTTGTATCCACTCTTGTAGAAGCTAAATTAATAGAAAGATCAATATTACTAGTACATACATATAATGTACCTTCCTTATTTCCTTTTTCTAGTAACAGTGATCCTTTAGCAACCTTCCATGAATTTGCTGAGAATGTAATTGTACATCCCTCATTGTCCAACTACCCTATGGATATTAGATTTCTTCTTAAATCAGGAATATGCCTTACCTCTTTTAATAACCATTGGTTTCCATTTGGTAATTTTATCTGTATGTTACCCTTTCCAACGATTTTACATGGTCTATCATCACCCAAATAGACTTATCAAAAATCACCTTGAACATAATCCAGAAAATATTTTCTATGGGGTGTGGCATGATATGATGCACCAGAGTCTAGCACCCAACAATCATTAATATTATCTAGTGAAATAATTAAGGCATATTACAATACATCACCTACTACGTTTGCTTTCTGATTACCCTATATCTCTTCTCCCTATTTTTCTTTTCGATTCCAACAGTCTCTTTTTAGGTGTACTTTTTTCTCGCAATGTCAGTATTCCAACTTCTTCCCTTTGGATTTGGATCTATATTTCTTTGATTTTCAATTATTCCTTAGGCTTTTTCCTCTCTCCCTTTGTCTCTCCCTATTCTCTATAGTCAAAGAATTACCTGATGTTTCACCTATGCTTTTCCATTGTATTTTATCACTAAGGATAACACCAATAACATCATCAAACTTTAAAGTATTTGATCCAAATATAGAATTACTCAAACCCATTACCAAGATATTCCAGCTTTCTAGCAATAAGCACAAAATCAAGATATCCCTAACATCATCATCAAAGTTTACTCTTATAGAACTTAACTGATTTGTAACCGTGTTAGATTCATTTAAATGATAATTAACAAATCCACCTTCTGACATCTGCATATTAAATATTTTTTTTATAAAAAATACCTTGCTTTAAGCCAAGGATTTTTCATATAGTTTAGCCAATATATTCATTAAACCCTATGTTTTATTTTCCTTTATTTAAGGCCACCGACAATGCCAAGCACAACTGTATTATTCCTAGTGCTTTTCTATCTAGAACTTCCCATTCTTTGTCTATTTTTGACACTAGATTCTTTGCTATTCTACCTAATGGCAGGTAAATATCTTTCTAATAAATATTATCCTCCATTTGCATTTTCCATAGCTGGTAGTTTTAGCCATTAAAATTATCAACCCTAAATCTGCCTTCTTCTACCATTTCTCCCACTCGAATAGGAAACCCTCCTTTCAAGTAAATAAAACCCTAACCTCACTCTAATACAAGTTGTTAGAATTTAAAGCATAAAATACAAGCAATAAAATATTAAAATAAAACACAAAATAAAATAATGCAATACATAATAGACATAGATTTATGTGGTTCACCCAATGTGGGCTATGTCCACGAAGAAAATAACCAAACCTTATATTCCATCCAAAAAACCCCTTTGTACATAGCCGCACACTGAACATTACAATCGACCGCCATACAACATCCTCTTATAAAAGTGCATTACAATTTTAGGGTAAAAAACCACCTAAAATCTACCGTCCAATCTATGACCTAATATCAAATGGTCCAAATTTACATAGAGGAAAAAGCATCTATTTTTGGCTTTGGGGGCGCTACCCCCGAAACCCCTATCAAAGGATCACAGATAAATTGTTGCCCCCTGGACCCCCTTGGTGGACACAAATAGAGGTGACTAATGCCCCTACACCCCCCCTCTTTCATGTAGTGGGTCCAAGTGCGACTGAAACAAAGGCCTCCAAATTAATTAGGCTCCACAATCAATAGAGTCAAGTAAGTGTTTATATAGATCTATTAGGTTTTTTACTATGTGCCTATGTCCATTCTTGTTCATTTCCATATTTAGATCATAATAAAAAAAGGAAGAAGTCATTTTGATTTTATTTCTAGGCATCAAAAGAAGAAAAGAGCATATTGTTTTACATTTTTGTTAAATATGTTTGTCCATTCTCTCGAACTCTTTCTTGAAAAATTAAAGATATACTTTCTTGTAAATCTAGGGTTAGTCTTCATTCAAATAAAGAATCATTCTAGGAATAGTATTTTATTTTCTTATGTAGACACCTAAAATGTGTCATGTTTAGGAGACTACCCATATGGAAACATTCAGAGACCATATGAGTCATCTTGGACCTTTACAAGAGTTAGATGTGGTCCTAACCACTCAAAAAGGGTAGTTATTGCCCATTTAGGCTTAGCCACTCTCAAGCAAAGTGGCTACCACCTCTGGCTATTTAAGGTGATAGCGACCACACCTAGTCATTGCTCCCAACAACGGCTAGCACCATGCACAAATCTGGCCATGAATGTGAGCCCAAATCATGTAGTCTGACTACACCTTGCATTGTTTACGAGAAAATTTTGGCATGGAAATCCCATATTTCCTCCTAACTATCCCTTCAATGCAATATTATGATTAATTCTTCCTACCTAAGGATAGTCAATAACATGCAAATTTGGATCTTGGCTTCTCTAGGAATCCAAGTTCCAAATTCATATATAACAGAGAGGGAAGTCTACATATGGACTCTCCCAAGAAAAGCAAAGAGATCCATGATTTTCAAAGTTAATGCAGTGAAGCCCTGTTAGTTTGGAGAGCAAATCCATGCACCCTTAAGGAGAAATGAAGTGATATCTAGTTGAGGAGAGACTATGCATCCACTATTCAAATCCGTTATTATTCACTACCAACAAATATAGGAGACACACCCGATGACTCTTAAACATCAATTGGAGTAGAGAACCTAGCAATACAACCCTTGGAGTGCGAGGAGAAAGGTTGTATTTCATGGTCGCTATCCTGGACAGTGGTCCACAGGAACAACCTAGGATTTAGATATTAATTTCTTTGTTCTAGCATTAGATCCAATTGCTTTCTATTTTAGCATTTATTTCTTGCATAGATCTAATTTAAGGTATGCATTTACATTATTATTCTTTGAGATATGCCCACATTTTTATTAGTTTCTTTGCATTTAATTATATTATGCTTATTTATCTTGATTACCATATTTGATACTAACAACCTCATTCGGTGAGGCATCCCAAATTATTAAGCATACTTTGTTATTTCTATGTATGCAAATCTATAGGTTTATAGTACTAGTTTAGGACATTAGAGCACGAGATCCCTCCTGGACAAGAGAAGAAGAAGGAGCTATTGGTGAGCCCTCAAACAAGTTTATGTATGGGATAAGGAAGCCTACAGTAATGCACCACCCCTTTGCAAGGGGATATTTATTCCACCATTTCTTTCCCACTTGTAATCCATTGTATCAAACTGGGTATCCCTCAAAGGGACGAATATTGTAACCGGATTTAGTTTTAAAATCAATAATAAAAATAAGATCTTTCTTTGTTGCTTTAATTTCCATGTTACGCATATATATTTGCCTTGTTTATTTTCCATTTGATGTAATAATAATTTATTAACTACAAGCAGAGGCTACGGTGTGTGCTCCTCGAGATTGCACAGATGGTGATCATGGTGGGACCCCCACCAGGATTTTATTCTATGTCAATTTATTAACATTCACGGGTTTTTTTATGTGCAGGTTTGGTTGCCCTAGTCGACAGCGACCCATAGGTTTGGCCACTCTGGTTGACAATGACCATAATATCTTTGTCACTTCTACAGTCAACAACCAATAAGCTGCTCTGGTCAACAGTAGCTAGTAGAAAAGTACAACAGAGAGCAGAATTTCCATCATTAGATGAGGATTTGAGGTTGGCACCCTTCTCTATTTTTCTATTTTCTCTATTTACAACTTTTTATTTCTAGAAACAGCAAGCGAAATCATATTTTAATTAGAAAAATATAAATAAAAATGGAAAAAGAGAATGCATTTGATGTTTCTTAGAGTTTTCTTTAGTTTCCTCTATGCACTTATAGGAATAGTGAGCCTCTACTTTTAAGTTCTACCCTACTCTCCAGTGTGCTAGGCTTCTATGTGATTAGTTTATGTACATGTGACCCAGCTAGTGGCCAATAATTCATGAAGTAGAATGTTTTCTCTGAAGTTCATATAAGTTGAATACATGCATATTTTTTAAATGAAACATATTTTATCTTAGGCATATAGGAAATATCATATTTTCTTGGCGATACATTATGTTTACATGCAAGGTTAAAAATAGCCCCACACACACCATGTATCACTTTAACGCTAGTGAGTTGGAGGTCATGACCAACCACTAGTAGAGATCCAACAAGGTGGTTTTCATCTCCAATCGCTACCTTAAATCCCATGTACTCTCTATGTTGAGGTGTGATTTTGTCTGATCACAAAACCACTCGAAAAATTAGAGCTTTAAGTTATCTCTTGCAAAGAAATTTTATTTTTCTCCAAGGTTCTTATTCAAAATTTAATGTCTTGCATATATGTATAAGTGTATACTTTGAATAACTCGGTAGGTGCAAGTTTATTGTTTACAAGGGGCCTAGGAATCATGTAAATGATTTCGAGTCCATCATGTGAAGTATGCCTTTAATATCAATTCAACAAAATAAAATTCTTTTTATGATCTTAGGTTAAAGTATACCAAATTTTATTTCATCTCTTCAATCTAATGTCTCAAAATTCTTTAAATGAAATTAACATAAAAGGAATCTAGCATTTTGTATTAAATTTCAATTTAACTTTAATAAAGATAAAAGTAAATAAAATTTTATAAATTTAATAAACCTTTGGAATATAATAAATTCATTTTCCAAATGTCTATTTGATAAAGCAGTTATTTATTCAAACCCCCTTATGAAATTATAAATCAAACCCAGAAGAGGTGAATAAATGAAATAATGTCTTGCCCCATTTACAAAATATTAATACCTTTTCAATAGCAAAACATAGGGCTTAATATAGACATTAATTTATAAGCTTTCATTTTATGATAAAATAAAACTTATAAATCAGATCTTTTGCAATATTTACCTTTGAAAATATTTATGATATTAAATATTTCCAAGTAAATATAATTTCAAATATGAAATTTGGATTTTTTTTAAAATAAGTAAAATTATACTATATTGAAATCCAAATTTATGTTTCTGAAGGATATCAATTTCAATACCTCAATCTTATGAAATTAATATTGGAATTGAAATAATCATTTATCTCACTTAAACTCAAATATTAATTGATTTAATATTTGAATTATTAAAATTATTCATAACCTAGTTTTAAAACCTTTTACTTTATAAAATTTAAACTAGGCATAATGTATGTCAATCAAAGAAAAATAAATTTCAAAAGTCTTTATGAAAGGAAAAAAAACTTGCTTTTGAACTTCGAACAACGCATACAAAAATCGAACAGATTTCAGAAAGTAAAACCAGAAATATTGCCCACCAGAATCATCACAATGAGACAATACCCTGATACGATCTTCTAGGAATTTAGAATTTATTATTATATAAATGATTTTACCAACACACAAACCCAACCCTTGCACAAGTTTGAATATAAAACATTTGATATAATAATATAAGATACTACAATGAACTTGATCTCCTTGGAACCTGTACTTCTGATTTTCTTCAGGATACCAATTTTGGCCTTCTCTCGCTTTGCCCAGATGTCCGACCCTCTCTACAACCTTCAATGCCTTTTTTATAATCTGAATAATTTGTTATTTGAAATTAGTTTATTCCGTTCCATTATGTTCAACCATATCATTCTGTGGGTTCCCTATTCATGTTTCTTAAATCTGTGAACATGCATGACCTTTTAATTAATCAACCTCATAGTTAGCCTCGTGCCATATTTTCTTTTTTTAAAAGGGTACTTTATCAAAATATTAAAAAAATAATATGAAGTAACCAAGGCCAAACCATTACATTTCAAAACCCAACATTTTTGACTTGAAACATAATGTCTTCAATATTTCTGATAGGAAAAATTAATTTATCTATGCTAAAGTTTCCTTCAGCCATCCGAATCTGATGACTATGATGTTCCAATATCCTACATAGCATGGCTACCAACCTTGCTTCTGCTTCCTCTTTTTGCAGACCCATTACATCTTACATTCGAGACATCATGAAACGTCATTTAGATTATCTCTATAGCGACTATGTTTTTTAGTGTGCAGAGTCTATATTTTTTTATGTACCTTGATATACGTAAAATTTCAAATCTTTTTATTAATCATTCATGGTGTTGTGTTAATGAAATCTATGTCACACTATCAAAATCTGATCATAAACCCTATTGTTCCAGCATGTAAAACTCTGAATAAATCCTTGCCATATTGGGCTTTGGCCACAATAATCTTCCTATGATCAAAATTCGTTGATGATTTTTATTAAGACATGGTTGACGATTACCAAGAGTGCTGTAATATCCAGTGACCTACAATCAAAGCTCGTTGGCATCACATTTCAAATCAAAACTTGCACATGTGCCCTACTTGTAACTCTACAAACTACACCTCTGGTGAACGAATAACCACCCGCCAACATTCCTCTGGTGCGATTATGATTCTTAGCAACTACATTTCGACATGCCATATTTAGTGTTCTCAACTTCACTGCATACTAATTTCACCTGCGTTCATCTCTACAATTGATTATAACCATTTCATTTTCTGGTATCTTGGCGATAGTTCATCGGCAAAGTTCTTCTCTATATAATCCTGAAAAACTCTTCTGATGATCATTTTTTAGAACCCTTTTTTCATGCCGAAAGTGACATTATTCTTCAGCAAAAGCAACCCTATATCCACTCTTGTCAATGATTACCATTCTTTTTGTAATGCCTGCGTGTTCACCCTTGTCTACACCTGCACACAAAAATATTTTATTAAAATCATCAAATGAAATGTATATAGATTTAAATGTTTTAAATTATCAAATCAAAATTTTATAATTTAAAACATTTAAATATATTAAAAATTTAAACATTCTATCTTTAAACATAAAGCAACTTAATGCTAATTTAAAACATTTAACAAAAACATTCTATTTTAAACACAAAGCAACTTAATGCTAATTTAAAACATTTTATAAAGTATTCAATATTTAAACAATATAACAAATTTACCAAAAATAACATAACAAATCTAATCTAAACGAAAACAAAATACTATATAATAACAAAACCTATAACTCTAACCAAATTACATTTTAACATAACAACAAACAAATTTACAAACAAACAACAATTTTAATATAACTAAATTGTTAACAAAAATTACAACAAATATTTAAACAATATAACTAAAACTAATTAACTAATAACAAAGTTTTAAACATTATAAGCTAATTAACATTAAAAGGCAACATAAAATTAAAATATAACCTAACAAAAAAATACCACATTCAAACTAACATAAAAAAAAATGATAAGTAAAACACATAACACATGATACCTAACCAATAAACACCACATTATAAACAAAAATAACAAACCCTAAAACATAACCATAAACAAATACATGAACATCAAAATTTACTCGGAATGACTTTGGAAGCATAAATGAAAGAGACTCGGTGAGCACAGGGTGAATTCAACGGTGTAATTTTACTATCCAAATAGAAACCAACCCTTTTGATAATGCACATTGCTATGACACCATTTTGAGAACTGATATTTTTATGATGGTAACTGTGAAAAAATAATTTCAAGTAATGATTTGGAAACAAAATTTAAAATTTTCAAGTGGGTCCCCAATTTATTGGGGTCGTTGTGAAGAACATCACAACAATGGCAACTCTACTGGTAAATGTCCCTAGACGTTTTGGACTCAAAACCAAACTCTGAAAATACACAAAATTTGAATATTAGAATTACAAGCATCGATAAGTATCTAGAGAATGAGAATAGATCAAATTTGACATGAACCACCAGAATCATTCAGTATTATCTCAGTGTGTGCTAAGTAATTCATTACTTATCACCTAAAACCATTCAACATTCCATCGTCAGTTCCACATTTTAGGCTATGAATAATTCCTCTTTGAAGGTAAAACCTATACCCGATTATCATTTTGCTCTACTACCAGTCGAGCATTCATAGCTCTGGTAGAGATTATCTAAAATACCTAGATATTAGGTGGATGTTGTGTTTCCTTTATTCTAAACATTGCTTCACTTCCAATCGAGCGTCTATAGCTCCAGTGAAGGTTATTTAGTTATGGATGATAGATTTATCATTATCACTCTTCATGATATTTCCTCTAGACCTTGCTTCACTGCCAGCCGAGCGTCTATAGCTCCGATGAAGATTGCAATTTTCTTTTTTTTTTGTAATAGATTTGACTCTATTTCAAACTCTCTTTTTTTTTTTTTTTTAATCTCTCTCTCTTTTTACATCCGATAGAATGGTACTTTGCAACAAATCCACCTACCACCTAGGTTAGAGATGAGGTAAGGCTGAAAGGAGCATATAATATATTTTTCCCTAATTGGCAAAACCAATAACTTCACGCATCCAAATTTCAAATGATATTCTTTAATGTGTTTTATGATACTCATGGAGCTTTTGCAATACAATTCCAATTTTTCATATTTGCCTTATCTTATTTCACATTCATGAGGACATAAACCAATATCTCATTTTTCTTTTTCTCCAAGCTTCATGGGTTTTAAAAATGGGTAACTTCATCCTACTCGGTCCATGATCAAAAATCAAACACAACCGACAACTGACTAGTGTCTCAATCACAAATTCCTTACTTTTAAAATACTCACCTAAAATTTGTGCTAATTTGGATCACATCCAAGTCATGAAACTCCCACAAAATTTGGAAAAGTCAATTTTTCATTAAGCTCAAAAAATACAACCAAAAAGCAACAAAACATACGAAGACTAACATAATGACAACATCAACAACACAACTTCAATACATAAAATCAAACAACAATAACAACACAACAAATCCAAAAAACTATTTACAAAAATATACATAATATACAAGACACTACCAAAATATCTACCATCATTTCCCTGGATCCCATACACGATGGACACACCTTAAAATACATATCTCATGATTTGCATTCCAATATTTACATAATTTTAACCAAAAGAATATTAGGCCCAAACCATTGAACCTTAATTTTTCCTTTCACACCCCACTGATTTGATTCAAACTTATAAGCAATTTTGTGTTTAAGATTTGATTCATTAACCTTACAAGTAAATAAACGATCTTCCATGATCTTATGCTTATTCAATAAGGTAGGTATTTCAAATCCTGATTCATCATTTTGACCTAAATTCTCATTTTCACAAGTATATAGGATTTCTTTCAAATATTAAGCAACTTATGAAATTTTTAAAGCAATATCATTCATCCATGTTTATAGGCCAATCATATTCATGTAACAATTTGCAAGAATCTAGGATATTTACAAAATAAGAATCATTATAGTTTTGTATCCTAGGTTGAATTATTAGCTTTTGATGAACTTGGTTCAATGATTCAAGCATATCCTCTTTTTCATTTTAACAATGCAATCCTATTGGTGGTTGGAATGAGAATCTCTTTGATTGCTTCATCGACCTCGAATGACATCTCATAATAAACAATAGTAGAAGCCAATAACTGGTTACGCAAAAATTCACCTGATTCTTGAATGTTTGAATACAGAGTATAAGATTCTACCTTTTGTATGCTTTCATTTACCATTACTTGATGAGCCCTTATGGTCTTTTCTTTTTCTTCATGATCTCTATAAAAATTATCATCATTTTTTAGTCCTTCATCAATGATCATTTCTTCTATTTTTGTTGCAGTAAAATGTTCTACAAACTCATGTTCAACATGATCAATTCTTAGAATCTGCTCTATTTCTAAAATCAGCATATCATTTTTTGATTGTATAGGAATTGCGAAATATTCTTTTGACATAGAAGTTTCAACATCCTGCATAACAAGCAAAACAAAAAAATTATCAGTAGGAGTGTGAGAAAATAATTATTTACCATACATACCCCATCCATTGTAATAATTATCTTTGAAATCTAAAGGGTGAGATTCAACCATATCTTCACATTTTGTAAATTCGACAATTGAATGTTTTTTAAATTCACTTTCCTCACTTTTGAAAAATCTATCCTCAATAAGAAATTCTTATTCCTCAAGTAATAAACTTTTATGATCAGTCATAATGAAACTACCTCTAGAATATTTCAATTCTGTAGCTTCAGTTGTTTCATTCAACTTTATGGAAGATTCTATTATGTCATATATTTCAAGGCTAGTTAAATCTAAAACTCCAATATCTGAAGACTCATGTATTTCTATATTCTGATAAACTTGATTACTACAATCTTTATCGATGGATATTGAATTTGAAATTTGAACTTCTTCTTGAACAATATCAAAAGTGGTTGAAAAACTAGGACATTCAATTTCATTCGTTGGTGTCGAAACATGCGTATCATGACTCATAGATGGTACTTGATTTGAAAAATTAGGGTTGAGTAATGATAATCTACCTACATCAATTCCTTTCAAAACCAACCATTGTTCCATAGCTATTGCCCCACCATAGACGTTAGATAAGGATAAATCATTAGGAAGCTTTTATAACAACTTAACAGTAAAAGGATCTAAAGCTTCAAAGTATATTTGAACAACTTCTTCCTCTAAAATGATAAAGTGTATCCCTATTTCCGTATACAACATATGAAACCTATCATTAAATTGACCCATTGATTCATTAGATTTTTTACAGATAGAGAAATTTTGATTTGATAACAAATCTGTGTCAACCAATGTTCCAAAATATTAAAAAAATGTTGTTTCTAGTTGATTCCAAGAAGCAGTAGCACCTGCAAGTAAATTGATAAACCAATCTTTAGCAACTTCATATAATGTGTATGGAAACATTCTAAAGAAAATATCTTCCTGCATAATTGGAAAATGAAACATGATATTTTTATATGCCTGAATATGTTCTTCTAGAGTAATCATTCCATCATGCTTATAAAATGGTAAATCATTTTCTGCCATTGAACCAATTTAATATGCAAGGCTATGTATGAAAATTCATAAAAAAATTGCATCATAACCTAATTTTCGAATTTATGACAGATTAACATTAATGCAACATAAATTGAAAATTTCAAACAATTTTTTTTTTTTTTTATAACAAATTGCACATGCTGAAAATCAAAATATTACCTTTCAGGCCCTCCTTCTAGCACCAATTTGTTGAGGTGTGATTTTGTCCGATCACAAAACCACTCGACAACTTAGAACTTTTTTTTTTGTTAAGTAGCGTTTGTATTTACAGTGGGTTTTAACTAGGATCCCAAAACCTGATTACATAAGAGTTGGAAATAACATGCCGACAATAAGCCATTACAATAAAATTCTGGGCCCAAGGCACCAATACCCTGAAAATAAAAAATAGAAATCCCGCCCAGTAGGAACAGGTAAATTTGAACAATCCTGCCCAACAGAAAACCACCAATTTTGAAGGAAGATAATTTTGAAGATCCCACCCATTGGGGAGCAGCTAAAAATCACCATTGTGTAAATCCCATCCAATAGGAAGCAGTAAAAAACCATTATAATATAAATCTCGCCTAGTAGGAAGTAGTCAAAAAACCATCAAAGAGTGAATCCTGCCCAGCGGGAAGCAGCAAAAATCCATCCCAGTGTAGATCTCACCCAGCGAAAAGCAACAAAAACCTCTACCAAGTGAATCCCACCTCCCAAGAAAAATAGCAATAAATGAGAAAAACCCGCCCAACAGGAAACCCAACGATTTTGGAGAATCCCGCCCCGCGGGAAACCATCCTTCCCAAAAAAAAATGGAGAATCCCGCCCAGTAGGAAGTAGTAGAAAACCAACAAAGAGGAGATCCTGCCCATTGGGAAGCAGCCAAAAAGCACCACCAATAGAATCTCGCACCCAAGACAACCAATAAGAAAATACAAGGGACCAAGGATACAGGGACTGGGGATCCTAGGCAAGAAGAGGTAATAGCCACAAAGATGGGATCTCTGGGAGCCTAGCCTAGGGGATCTAGGGTCGGCATGCATAGATCAGATCCCCCAAGATTTGAAAAATGTAGTAGAACCCAGAGAACCCCAACAGCAGTGGCCAAAAATCCCATCCTTGCATAGGAGAAACTTCAAGGAACTGGGACTGAGGTTGGGAATAGTCCAGGCAGAGAAAAAGCCCCCCCAAGGCCAAAAAAATGCCCAGGGTGTCCACCAAGGAGCATAACCAGCACGAAGAAGCCTCCAAGTTGGAAATCAAAGAGGGCCCTCCCCACAGGGATGGGACCAACAACAGCCACAGGATCCTAGAGAGGATTCACTAGCAAAAAGGGGGAAGAGGCCCCCCTAGACCACCCCCAAAGCAGTAAGGACCTCAAGGGAAACCCCAAGAAGTCATCAAAAACACAACCAATCATCCCCACAACCCAAAGAACCATAGGGAACCATATCCACACTAAAAACCTGTAGAAAACCCCAAGGGGAATCTTGAGGAAAAAAAAGGGAAGGGATCCCAAAAACAGCAAGGAACCCTAGGAAGCACCAGGCCAAAAACTCAAACAAGGAAACCCTGACTGACTGACAGAGGTGCAGAAAGAGGAGAAGGATCTCCCTCAATGAGATCATATGCAACAAACAATCCCAGGGATGGATGACCTAGGAAGAGCTAGGGACTGGGTAGAAACCAGGGGAGGGGGAGCAGGGAAGGGATTGGGACCCTCCCCTCTCTACTTTTTTCCCTTCGACAACTTAGAACTTTAAGTTCTCTCTTGCAAAGAAATTTTATTTTTCTCCAAGGTTCTTATTCAAAATTGAATGTCTCGTGTATATGTATAAGTGTCTACTTTGAATAACTCGATAGGTTTGCAAGTTTACTATTTACAAGGGGCATAGGAATCATGTAAATTATTTTGATTCCATCATGTGAAGTATGCCTTTAATATCAATTCAACAAAATAAATTTTTTTTTATGATTTTAGGTTAAAATATGCCAAATTTTATTTCATTTCTTTAATCTAATGTCTCAAAATGCTTTAAATGAAATTAACATAAAAGGAATCTAGCATTTTGTATTAAATTTCAATTTAACTTTAATAAAGATCAAAGTAAATAAAATTTTATAAATTTAATAAACCTTTGGAATATAATAAATTTATAATAAATTCATTTCCCAAATGTCTATTTG
This sequence comes from Wollemia nobilis, assembly GCA_028583015.1. Lineage (NCBI taxonomy): Eukaryota > Viridiplantae > Streptophyta > Pinopsida > Araucariales > Araucariaceae > Wollemia > Wollemia nobilis. The sequence goes on from JAQPPZ010001045.1 coordinate 8,380,048, forward strand.
ATAAAGCAGTTATTTATTCAAACCCCCTTATGAAATTATAAATCAAACCCGGAAGAGGTGAATAAATGAAATAATGTCTTGCCCCATTTACAAAATATTAATACATTTTCAATAGCAAAACATAGGGCTTAATATAGACATTAATTTATAAGATTTTATTTTATGATAAAATAAAACTTATAAATCAGATCTTTTGCAATATTTACCTTTGAAAATATTTATGATATAAAATATTTCAAAGTAAATATAATTTCAAATATGAAATTTGAATTTTTTTTAAATAAGTAAAATTATACTATATTGAAATCCAAATTTATGTTTTTGAAGAATATCAATTTCAATACCTCAATCTTATGAAATTAAGATTGGAATTGAAATAATCATTTATCTCACTTAAACTCAAATATTAATTGATTTAATATTTGAATTATTAAAATTATTCATAACCTAGTTCTAAAACCTTTTAATTTATGAATATTTGAACTAGGCAGAATGTGTGTCAATCAAAGAAAAATAAATTTCAAAAGTCTTTATGAAAGGAAAAAAACTTGCTTTTGAAGTTCGAACAATGCAAACAAAAATCGAACAGATTTCAAAAAGTAAAACCAGAAATATTGTCCACCAGAATCATCACTATGAGACAATACCCTGATGCGATCTTCTAGGAATTTTGAATTTATTATTATATAAATGATTTTACCAACACACAAACCCAGCCCTTTCACAAGTTTGAATATAAAATATCTTATTTAATAATATAAGATACTACAATGAACTTGATCTCCCTGGAACCTGTACTTCTGCTTTTCTTCAGGATACCAATTTTGGCCTTCTCCCACTCTACCCAGATGTCCGACCCTCTCTATAGCCTTCAATGCCTTTTTTATAATCTGAATAATTTGTTATTTGAAATTAGTTTCTTCTAGTCCATTTTGTTCAACCATATTATTTTGCGAGTTCCCTATTCATGTTTCTTAAATCCGTGAATGTGCATGACCTTTTAATTAATCAACCCCATAGTTATCCTCGCATCGTATTTTATTTTTTTAAAGGGTACTTTATCGAAATATTAAAACAATAATACGAAGTAACCAAGGCCAAACCATTACATTTCAAAACACAACATTTCTGACTTGAAACATAATGTCTTCAATATTTTTGATAGGCCAAATTAATTTATCTATGCTAAAGTTTCCTTCAACCATCCGAATCTGATGACTATGATGTTCCAATATCCTGCATAGCATGGCTACCAACCTTACTTCTACTTCCTCTTTTTTGTAGACCCATTGCATCTTCCATCTGAGACATCGTGAGATGTCATTCGGATTATCTCTATAGTGACTGTGTTTTTTAGTGTGCGGAGTCTATTTTTTTGACATACCTTGATATACATAAAATTTCAAATCTTCTTATCAACCATGCACAACGCTATGTTAATGAAATATATGTCACGCTATCGAAAGCCGATCACGAACCCTGCTGTTCCAGCATGCAGCGCTTTGAATAAATCCCTATCATATTGAGCTTTGGCCACCATAAACTTCTTATGGTAAAAATTTGCTAATGATTTTTATTAATACATGGTTGACGATTACAAAGAGTGTTGTAATATCCAATGACCTACAGTTAAATCTCGTCGACATCACATTTCAAATAAAAAATTGCGTCAGTGCCCTACTTGTAACTCTACAAACTACACCTCTGGTGAATGAATAACAACCCGCCAACATTCCTCTGGTGTGATTATGATTCTTAGTGACTACATTTTGACATGCCATATTCAGTGTTCTGGGCTTCACTACATACTAATTTCACCTGTGTTCATCTCTACAACCAATTAAAACCATTTCATTTTCTGGCATCTTGGTGATAGTTCGTCGATGAAAATCTTCTCCATTTGATCCTAATAAAATCTTTTGATGATCATTTTCAAAAAACCCTTTTTCCGTGCCCAAGGTGACATTATTATTCAGAAAAAGCAACCCTATATCCACTCTTGTCAACGATTACCATTCTTTCTGTAATGTCTGCGTGTTCACCCTTGTCTAGACATGCACACAAAAATATTTTATTAAAATCATCAAATGAAATGTATATAGATTTAAATGTTTTAAATTATAAAATCAAATTATAATTTAAAACATCATTCTATATTTAAACATAAAGTAACTTAATGCTAATTAAAAACTTTTAACAAAATCATTCTATTTTAAACAAAAAGCAATTTAATGCTAAATTAAAACATTTTATAAAGCATTCTATCTTTAAACAATATAACAAATTTACCAAAAATAACATAACAAATCTAATATAAACGAAAACAAAATACTATATAATAACAAAACCTATAACTCTCACAAAATTGCATTTTAACATAACAACAAACAAATTTACAAACAAACAACAATTTTAATATAACTAAATTGTTAACAAACATTACAACAAATATTTAAACAATATAACTCAAACTAATTAACTAATAACAAAGTTTTAAACATTATAAGCTAACTAACATTAAAAGACAACATAAAATTAAAATATAACCTAACAAAAAAATACCACATTCAAACTAACATAAAAAAAAATGATAAGTAAAACACATAACACATGATACCTAACCGATAAACACCACATTATAAACAAAAATAACAAACCCTAAAACATAACCATAAACAAATACATGAGCATCAAAATTTACTCAAAATGACTTTGGAAGCATAAATGAAAGAGACTCGGTGAGCATAGGGTGAATTCAACGGTGTAATTTTACTATCCAAATAGAAACCAACCCTTTTGATAATGCACATTGCTATGACACCATTTTGAGAACTGATATTTTTATGATGGTAACTGCGAAAAATGAATTTCAAGCAATGATTTGGAAACAAAATTTTAAATTTTCAAGTGGGTCCCCAATTTTTTGGGGTCGTTGTGAAGAACATCACAACAATGGCGACTCTACTGGTAAATGTCCCTGGACGTTTTGGACTCAAAACCAAACTCTGAAAATACACAAAACTCGAATATTAGAATTACAAGCATTGATAAGTATCTAGAGAATGAGAATAGATCAAATTTGACATGAACCACCAGAATCATTCAGTATTATCTCAGTGTGTGCTAAGTAATTCATTACTTATCACCTAAAACCATTCAACATTCCATCGTCAGTTCCACATTTTAGGCTATGAATAATTCCTCTTTGAAGGTAAAACATATACCCAATTATCTTCAGATTTTTCTCTACTACCAGCCGAGCATTCATAGCTCTGGTAGAGATTATCTAAAATACCTAGATATTAGGTGGATATAGTGTTTCCTTTATTCTAAACATTGCTTCACTTCCAATCGAGCGGCTATAGCTCCAGTGAAGGTTATTTAGTTATGGATGATAGATTTATCATTATCACTCTTCACGATATTTCTTCTAGACCTTACTTCACTGCCAGCCGAGCGTTTATAGCTCAGATGAAGATTGTAATTTTTTTTTTTTTTGTAATAGATTTGACTCTATTTTAAACTCTCTTTTCTCTTTTTTTTTTAAAACTCTTTTCTCTTTTTTTTTATCTCTCTCTCTTTTTACATCCGATAGAATGGTACTTTGCAACAAATCCACCTACCACCTGGGTTAGAGATGAGGTAAGGCTGAAAAGAGTATATAATATATTTTTCCCTAATTTGCAAAACCAATAACTTCACGCATCCAAATTTCAAACAATATTCTTTAATGCATTTTATGATACTCATGGAGCTTTTTCAATACAATTCCAATTTTTCATATTTGCCTTATCTTATTTCACATTCATAAGGACATAAACCAATATCTCATTTTTATTTTTCTCCAAGCTTCACGGGTTTTAAAAATGGGGTAACTTCATCCTACTCGGTCCATGATCAAAAATCAAACACAACCGACAACTGACTAGTGTCTCAATCACAAATTCCTTACTTTTAAAATACTCACCTAAAATTTGTGCTAATTTGGATCACATCCAAGTCATGAAACTCCCACAAAATTTGGAAAAGTCAATTTTTCATTAAGCTCAAAAAATACAACCAAAAAGCAACAAAACATACGAAGACTAACATAATGACAACATCAACAACACAACTTCAATACATAAAATCAAACAACAATAATAACACAACAAATCCAAAAAACTATTTACAAAAATATACATAATATACAAGACACTACCAAAATATCTACCATCATTTTCCTAGATCCCATACACGATGGACACACCTTAAAATACATATCTCATGATTTGCATTCCAATATTTACATAATTTTAACCAAAAGAATATTAGGCCCAAACCATTGAACCTTAATTTTTCCTTTCACACCCCACTGATTTGATTCAAAATTATAAGCAATTTTGTGTTTAAGATTTGATTCATTAACCTTACAAGTAAATAAATGATCTTCCATGATCTTATGCTTATTCAATAAGGTAGGTATTTCAAATCCTGATTCATCATTTTGACCTAAATTCTCATTTTCACAAGTATATAGGATTTCTTTCAAATATTAAGCAACTTCTGAAATTTTTAAAGGAATATCATCATCCATGTTTATAGGCCAATCATATTCATGTAACAATTTGCAAGAATCTAGGATATTTACAAAATAAGAATCATTATAGTTTTGTATCCTAGGTTGAATTATTAGCTTTTGATGAACTTGGTTCAATGATTCAAGCATATCCTCTTTTTCATTTTAATAATGCAATCCTATTGGTGGTTGGAATGAGAATCTCTTTGATTGCTTCATCGACCTCGAATGACATCTCATAATAAACAATAGTAGAAGCCAATAACTGGTTATGCAAAAATTCACCTAATTCTTGAATGTTTGAATACAAAGTATAAGATTCTACCTTTTGTACGCTTTCATTTACCATTACTTGATGAGCCCTTATGGTATTTTCTTTTTCTTCATGATCTCTATAAAAATTATCATCATTTTGTAGTCCTTCATCAATGATCATTTCTTCTATTTCTGTTGCAGCAAAATGTTCTACAAACTCATGTTCAACATGATCAAATCTTAGAATCTGCTCTATTTCTAAAATCAGCATATCATTTTTTGATTGTATAGGAATTGCGAAATATTCTTTTGACATAGAAGTTTCAACATCCTGCATAACAAGCAAAACAAAAAAATTATTTACCATACATACCCCATCCATTGTAATAATTATCTTTGAAATCTAAAGGGTGAGATTCAACCATATCTTCACATTTTGTAAATTCGACAACTGAATATTTTTTAAATTCACTTTTCTCACTTTTGAAAAATCTATCCTCAATAAGAAATTCATATTCCTCGAGTAATAAACTTTTATGATCAGTCATAATGAAACTACCTCTAGAATATTTCAATTCTGGAGCTTCAATTGTTTCATTCAACTTTATGGAAGATTCTATTATGTCATATATTTCAAGGCTAGTTAAATCTAAAACTCCTCCAATATCTGAAGACTCATGTATTTCTATATTCTGATAAACTTGATTACTACAATCTTCATCGATGGATATTGAATTTGAAATTTGAACTTCTTCTTGAACAATATCAAAAGTGGTTGAAAAACTAGGACATTCAATTTCATTCGTTGGTGTCAAAACATGCGTATCATGACTCATAGATGGTACTTGATTTGAAAAATTAGGGTTGAGTAATGATAATCTACCTACATCAATTCCTTTCAAAACCAACCATTATTCCATAGCTATTGCCCCACCATAGACATAAGATAAGGAAAAATCATTAGGAAACTTTTCTAACAACTTAACAGTAAAAGGATCTAAAGCTTCAAAGTATATTTGAACAACTTCTTCCTCTGAAATGATAAAGTGTATCCCTATTTCCGTATACAACATATGAAACCTATCATTAAATTGGCCCATTGATTCATTAGATTTTTTACATATAGAGAAAATTTGGTTTGATAACAAATCTGTGTCAACCAATGTTCCAAAATATTAAAAAAATGTTGTTTCTAGTTGATTCCAAGAAGCGGTAGCACCTGCAAGTAAATTGATAAACCAATCTTTAGCAACTTCATATAATGTGTATGGAAACATTCTACAGAAAATATCTTCCTACATAATTGGAAAATGAAACATGATATTTTTATATGCCTGAATATGTTCTTCTAGAGTAATCATTCCATCATGCTTATAAAATGGTAAATCATTTTCTGCCATTGAACCAATTTAATATGCAAGGCTATGTATGAAAATTCATAAAAAAATTGCATCATAACCTAATTTTTGAATTTATGACAGATTAACATTAAAGCAACATAAATTGAAAATTTCAAACAATTTTTTTTCTTTTTTTTATAACAAATTGCACATGTTGAAAATCAAAATATTACCTTTCAGGCCCTCCTTCTAGCACCAATTTGTTAAGTAGCATTTGTATTTACAGTGGGTTTTAACTAGGATCCCAAAACCTGATTCCATAAGATTTGGAAATAACATGCCGAGAATAAGCCATTACAATAAAATTTTGGGCCCAAGGCACCAATACCCTGAAAATAAAAAAAATAGAAATCCCGCCCAGCAGGAACAGGTAAATTTGAACAATCCCGCCCAACGGAAAACCACCAATTTTGAAGGAGGATAATTTTGAAGATCCCACCCAGTGGGGAGTAGCTGAAAATTGCCATTGTGTAAATCCCATCTAGTAGGAAGCAGTAAAAAACCATTATAATATAAATCTCGCCTAGCAGGAAGTAGTCAAAAAACCACCAAAGAGTGAATCTTGCCCAACGGGAAGTAGCAGAAATCCATCCCAGTGTAGATCCCACCCAACAAAAAGCAGCAAAAACCTCTACCAAGTGAATCCCACCTCCCGAGAAAACCAACAAGAAATGAGAAAAACCCGCCCAACAGGAAACCCAGTGGTTTTGGAGAATCCCGCCCCACGGGAAACCATCCCGCCCAAAAAAAAGGGGGAATCCCGCCCAATAGGAAGTAGTAGAAAACCAACAAAGAGGAGATCCCGCCCATTGGGAAGCAGCCAAAAAGCACCACCAAGAGAATCTCACCCCCAAGACAACCAACAAGAAAATACAATAGGTTAAGGGACCAGGGATACAGGGACTAGGGATCCCAGGCAAGAAGAGGTAACAGCCACAAAGATAGAATCTCTGGGAGCCAAGCCTAGGGGATCCAAGGTCTGCATGCATAGATTAGATCCCCCAAGATTTGAAAAATGAAGTAGAACCCAAAGAACCCCAACAGCAGGGGCCAAAAATCCCATCCTTGCATAAGAGAAACTTCAAGGAACTGGGACTGAGGTTGGGAACAATCCAGGCAGAGAAAAAGCCCCCCCAAGGCCAAACAAATGCCCAGGGTGTCCACCAAGGAGCATAACCAGCATGAAGAAGCCTCCAAGTGGGAAATCAAAGAGGGCCCTCCCAACAGGGATGGGACTAACAACAGCCACAAGATCCCAGAGAGGATTCACTAGCAAAAATGGGAAAGAGGCCCCCCTAGACCACCCCCAAAGCAGTAAGGACCTCAAAGGAAACCCCAAGAAGTAGTCAAAAACCCAACCAATCACCCCCATAACCCAAAGAACCACATGGAACCATATCCACACCAAAAACCTATAGAAAACCCCAAGGGGAATCCTAAGGAAAAAAAATTGGAAGGGATCCCAAAAACAGCAAGGAACCCTAGGAAGCACCAGGACAAAAAATCAAGCAATGGAACCCTGACTGACTGGGAGATGTGCAAAAAGAGGAGAAGGATCTCCCTCAATGAGATCATCTGCAACAAACAATCCTAGGGAGGGATGACCTAGGAAGAGCTAGGGACTGGGTAGGAACCAGGGGAGGGGGAGTAGGGAAGGGATCGGGACCCTCCCCTCTCTACTTTTTTCCCTCCGACAACTTAGAACTTTAAGTTCTCTCTTGCAAAGAAAGTTTATTTTTCTCCAAGGTTCTTATTCAAAATTTAATGTCTCGTGTATATGCATAAATGTGTACTTTGAATAACTCGATAGGTTTGCAAGTTTACTATTTACAAGGGGCATAGGAATCATGTAAATTATTTTGATTCCATCATGTGAAGTATGCCTTTAATATCAATTCAACAAAATAATTTTTTTTTATGATCTTAGGTTAAAGTATACCAAATTTTATTTCATCTCTTCAATCTAATGTCTCAAAATGCTTTAAATGAAATTAACATAAAAGGAATCTAGCATTTTGTATTAAATTTCAATTTAATTTTAATAAAGATCAAAGTAAATAAAATTTTATAAATTTAATAAACCTTTGGAATATAATAAATTTATAATAAATTCATTTCCCAAATGTCTATTTGATAAAGGAGTTATTTATTCAAACCCCCTTATGAAATTATAAATCAAACCCGGAAGAGGTGAATAAATGAAATAATGTCTTGCCCCATTTACAAAATATTAATACATTTTCAATAGCAAAACATAGGGCTTAATATAGACATTAATTTATAAGATTTTATTTTATGATAAAATAAAACTTATAAATCAGATCTTTTGCAATATTTACCTTTGAAAATATTTATGATATAAAATATTTCAAAGTAAATATAATTTCAAATATGAAATTTGAATTTTTTTTAAATAAGTAAAATTATACTATATTGAAATCCAAATTTATGTTTTTGAAGAATATCAATTTCAATACCTCAATCTTATGAAATTAAGATTGGAATTGAAATAATCATTTATCTCACTTAAACTCAAATATTAATTGATTTAATATTTGAATTATTAAAATTATTCATAACCTAGTTCTAAAACCTTTTACTTTATAAAATTTGAACTAGGCAGAATGTGTGTCAATCAAAGAAAAATAAATTTCAAAAGTCTTTATGAAAGGAAAAAAACTTGCTTTTGAACTTCGAACAAAGCAAACAAAAATCGAACAAATTTCAAAAAGTAAAACCAGAAATATTGTCCACTAGAATCATCACTATGAGACAATACCCTGATGCGATCTTCTAGGAATTTTGAATTTATTATTATATAAATGATTTTACCAACACACAAACCCAGCCCTTTCACAAGTTTGAATAAAAAATATTTTATATAATAATATAAGATACTACAATGAACTTGATCTCCCTGGAACCTGTACTTTTGCTTTTCTTCAGGATACAAATTTTGGCCTTCTCCCACTCTACCCAGATGTCCGACCCTCTCTACAGCCTTCAATGCCTTTTTTATAATCTGAATAATTCGTTATTTGAAATTAGTTTCTTCTGGTCCATTTTGTTCAACCATATTGTTTCGCGAGTTCCCTGTTCATGTTTCTTAAATCCGTGAATGTGCATGACCTTTTAATTAATCAACCCCATAGTTAGCCTCGCATCGTATTTTATTTTTTTAAAAGGGTACTTTATCGAAATATTAAAACAATAATACGAAGTAACCAAGGCCAAACCATTACATTTCAAAACACAACATTTCTGACTTGAACCATAATATCTTCAATATTTTTGATAGGCCAAATTAATTTATCTATACTAAATTTTCCTTCAGCCATCCGAATCCGATGACTATGATGTTCCAATATCCTGCATAGCATGGCTACCAACCTTACTTCTACTTCCTCTTTTTTGTAGACCCATTGCATCTTCCATCTAAGACATCGTGAGATGTCATTCGGATTATCTCTATAGCGACTGTGTTTTTTAGTGTGCAGAGTCTATTTTTTTGACGTACCTTGATATACATAAAATTTCAAATCTTCTTATCAACGATGCACAGCATTGTGTTAATGAAATATATGTCACACTGTCGAAAGCCGATCACGAACCCTGCTGTTCCAACATGCAGCGCTTTGAATAAATCCCTATCATATTGAGCTTTGGCCACCATAAACTTCTTATGATCAAAATTTGCTAATGATTTTTATTAAGACATGGTTGACGATTACAAAGAGTGCTATAATATCCAATGACCTACAATTAAATCTCGTCGGCATCACATTTCAAATAAAAAATTGCGTCGGTGCCCTACTTGTAACTCTACAAACTACACCTCTGGTGAACGAATAACAACCCGCCAACATTCCACTGGTGTGATTATGATTCTTAGCGACTACATTTTGACATGCCATATTCAGTGTTCTGGGCTTCACTACATACTAATTTCACCTGTGTTCATCTTTACAACCAATTAAAACCATTTCATTTTCTGGCATCTTGGTGATAGTTCGTCGGTGAAAATATTCTCCATTTGATCCTAATAAAATCTTTTGATGATCATTTTCAAAAAACCCTTTTTCCGTGCCCAAGGTGACATTATTATTCAAAAAAAGCAACCCTATATCCACTCTTGTCAACAATTACCATTCTTTCTGTAATGCCTGCGTGTTCACCCTTGTCTAGACATGCACACAAAAATATTTTATTAAAATCATCAAATGAAATGTATATAGATTTAAATGTTTTAAATTATCAAATCAAAATTTTATAATTTAAAACATCATTCTATCTTTAAACATAAAGTAACTTAATGCTAATTAAAAAATTTTAACAAAAACATTCTATTTTAAACAAAAAGCAACTTAATGCTAATTTAAAACATTTTATAAAACATTCTATCTTTAAACAATATAACAAATTTACCAAAAATAACAAAACAAATCTAATCTAAATGAAAACAAAATACTATATAATAACAAAACCTATAACTCTCACCAAATTGCATTTTAACATAACAACAAACAAATTTACAAACAAACAACAATTTTAATATAACTAAATTGTTAACAAACATTACAACAAATATTTAAACAATATAACCCAAACTAATTAACTAATAACAAAGCTTTAAACATTATAAGCTAACTAACATTAAAAGACAACATAAAATTAAAATATAACCTAACAAACAAATACCACATTCAAACTAACATAAAAAAAAATGATAAATAAAACACATAACACATGATACCTAACCAATAAACACCACATTATAAACAAAAATAACAAACCCTAAAACATAACCATAAACAAATACATGAACATCAAAATTTACTCGGAATGACTTTAGAAGCATAAATGAAAGAGAATTGGTGAGCACATGGTGAATTCATTGGTGTATTTTTACTATCCAAATGGAAACCAACCCTTTTGATAATACACATTGCTATAACACCATTTTGAGAACTGATATTTTTATGATGGTAACTGTAAAAAAAGAATTTCAAGCAATGATTTGGAAATAAAATTTTAAATTTTCAAGTGGGCCCCCAATTTTTTTGGGTCATTTTGAAGAACATCACAACACTATCCAATACCGAATCTAATAACCATCATAATCCATGGAAATTCTACACGTATTTCTCTTCAGAGAGGTATATTGCTGACTACGGGTGAACTGGGTGAGGACTGGGAGGACCTGTGCTCCCTGATCGTGTGTGGAATTCATTACCACACATTATAGGTTGGATTACGCGACCTAGATTTCATCACCAGGTTTTTGAGCTACGAGTATATAGGTGAAATCCATATAAACACAATAATATCATCCAAAAAAATGCTAAACACGTGACATAAGGTCTTCTTTATATACAATGCACCAAAACACACAAAACAACTTAGGGAACACATTAAATTCTTAAATGAGATAAACATCTACTTGATTTGCTTGTGTGATTTGAAATCTAATTAATAAGATAACTCATAATAATCATGGTATACACATGAAGCAACCACCCTCGATCCAATACCAACGTGGGAATTGATTCTCCTCACACTCAATCACACTAGAGTTGAGCCGCCCACCCACAGTGTCACTAAACAAAGTTCAACAAGTCTTAGGGGTGAAAACTCAACCCTTGGGGAACTCCTCAAGAAATCCTAGTGAGAGAGTCACATCTTGGTTCCTCATCACATAGACATGAAGAGATCTCATGGCCTCTCTCATCACTCAGACATATAGAGGCATCATGACCTCCCTCATCCCATAGACATGAGGAGGCCTCAAGGCCTTCCTCATTACACTGACATGCAGAGGCATCACGACCTCCATCATCACACAGATATGAGGAGGCCTCAAGGCCTTCCTCATAACATAGGCATGCGAAGGCATCAATACCTCCATAATTACATAGGCATGCAAGGGTTGCAAGACCCCAAACTTCTCATGATACATTTAGGATAGATCAACACACTAAAGGGCAAGACACTAGGACTATGCCCAATCGTAGATCTAGAATATCCTATATCATTCTTATAGATGGGATGGTACCTCTAGATTATAATCTCATTGGTGTTAATGGGACTCCATCAGATCAGTCATGGAGAACCAAATAGCTTGACAGGTTGTATCGAGTTCCCTCGAGACTAGCTCCAAGGAGCATTGCTACCACACATTCTACCTCAGGAAGTTCATGTAGCATCACTACTAGACACACCAATGAACCAAGGGAAGCTTCTAAGCTACCTCAAAGTACCTGCACTACCTTTGACCATGGGGGTATGTAACATAGGTCTCAACACATAGAATAAGTCACTCAGGTAGACAAGGTCAAGAACACAAGAGGAGCCTCCCTGAGGGGCATAAACATTACAACTCCTCGTACGAAGTTAACGAGATATGATCCTTAACTAGCAGGTTGGTCTAACCACATATGTAGGTTAGAAGAAGTGCTATGCATTGAGCGAGAGTGTTTGGAATCTCTTGAGCAAGAACATAAGAAAATGCTCCTACGCCTACACAATCAATGCTCTATAGAAGAAAGGGATGGGTGTGAAGAACTAGTAGATAGGTTAGCTTAAACTAACACACACATATGTGGTAAGAAATACCAACATGAAAATGTGTCGATTCTCAATAGGAGAGAAGTGCTAGATAAATAAACGAGTATACTCACCATGCTTCACAACATCAACAACACTTGGACCTTGAACAAACACAATTTAATGAGGACCAGGCAGGGTTGGAGGATCAAGAACAAACATACCCTGAAACTCCATCTGTGGTCATGGGGGATGAGTACAGATGCCCAAATTAGGTAAACATAGGATTACCTCCCTTACCACCATGAGTAAACCTTCAAGAATAGGGGATTATTTCCTCAAAGGTATACCAAACTCTCATCAAGAGATTCAAATATCTTGAGAAGCACATGGGTGAATAGAAGCCTACATTGAGCAAGATACACAACCAACCTCTGTGACCCTTAGCCTTGAGTCTCGCATATCCTATTTACTTTGAGATACCTAGGTTAGACAAGTTTAAGAGATAGGAAGTGTAGACACCTAAAACATGTCATACCAAAGGCGACTACTCATATGTACATACTACAAGACCATATGGAAGATCTTGGATAGACTCCAAGATAGAGCAGTGGTTCTAACCACTCAATTTGGGCTCCTTAGCCTAATAAATCTAAACCATAGCTAAAACCTATGGTCTATGGTCTAAACCATGACTAAGACTTACAGTCTATAGTCTGAACCACAACTATCACCTATGGTCTTAACTAAAGTTCAGTTGGCCTTCATCCGAGCCAAATCGGTTTGAACGACCATGTGTTCTAGAAGAAGGTTGTTAAAGGATGGAAGCTTCCAATCCAACTATCCTAACCACCCCTTCTTGATATTGGCTTCTCCATGAAGCCACCCATAGCCCTCGGGTAGTCCTATAAGTACCCCTTAGAATTAGGGTAAACTATTAGAGAGAGAGTTGGAGATTAGAGCAGTGAAGCCCCATCGGATTATGGGCTCACTTGAGTGCACTAAGAGAGATATTTATTACTATCACTTTGCCAACCCAAACATCATGACAAATTATGCCATGGATGCCCTAAGGATCTAGAACACCAAGAAACTTCAATTCAAGCAAACAGAGGCCCTATCAAGCAAATGAACTACTAAACCTGTCAGAGGACACTAATGTGACCCTTGATCATCAATATGACAAGGAGGATCAAGTCCATAGCCCTATAATTTGAGGGTAAAACTACTTGGTTGCTTGCCATGACTTTTAGTCATGGTTTATATTTTACAGTGCAAACCGGTCAATCAAACTGTGGTTTACAATAGGTATAAGATCCCCTTACTGTTCTTTTTTTAGTGTGCTTAGCTAGTTTATATTAATCATTCTAATGGTTTATTTTGTAGGTTAGAGACTTTGACTAACCATATTACAGATTTCATTAGATTTACTTAATTTTATCAAGTAGGACATAATTAGTTTATTTTCACATACTAATGCTTTATTTCATACAAATGATCCTTCAGATTGATAGATGTACTTATTGTTTACATGTTTCCATAAATCTTTATGATAATTGCATATGTTTAGCATAGTTTATCTACTTTATTGATTTCATTAGTATTATGGAATTTGCATGTATAAATCCTTTAAAGGACCTCATCATGAGAGGCTACCTATTTGTTTAATTTTCTTGTGTTGTTTCTTGATCACAATAAACAAATTCAAAGGAGCTTCAATCATCTAATTCCTTCCTCAACACAAAGAAAAGGGTCAACTCCACCCTAGAGCAGTTCGTGTCACCCTGAATGGTCTAAAACTCACATTTGTCCTTGAGAGGGATTTCACATGATTTCCTACTATAATAATATTATCAAATTGGTATCCCTAAGGGGGACGTATTTGTAATTGGGATTGACTCATTTAATGGAATAAAGTGTTCTTATTCTTTCTCATTTTGTTGTCAATTTTGTATGTATTTCTTTTGTATCTCTTGTTTATATCACATAATAGGAAGCATAGGTGTGAGAACGTTTTGGTGGTCACATAAGGAAATCACGGTGGAACTCCATAATTTATGCCCCTGATTCCTGACAGTTTATTATTTCCTTATATTAGGTGCAAACCATAGCTTCCATCTGTAGTCTCATTGTTGGTCTACAACTTCAATACATGGTCTACAGTCTAAACAGTGCATCAGACCTACCATTCATAGTAGATGCATCAGATAGTAGGAGTTCAAAGATATTTCAACTGTCGATCTAAGTTAGGTCCTATTTCCAACCTATGTCTCTATTTTTACTGTCTGTATTTTTCCAAAGAGCATAAAATAAAATCTAATTAGGACAACATTGAAAAAGGATAAAGAGAACTAGGTCATAGGGTTTCGTTATTTTATGATTTAGCTAGGATCTTCTAGGAACAATGAACCTCTGAATGAATTCCACCCTAGAATCCAGTGTGCTAGGTTTAAATTATGTTTTGGTTTGCATGCTTGAAGCCCAATCAGAGGCTATATCATCATAATTGCATTGTCAAAGATAATTTAGGATATAGCATGCATTCTCTGAAATGAAACATTTATTTTTGCATATCATGTAGGAAACAATCATTTATGCTATATTATGAATTTTTATTTTATGCTAAATAATAAAATGAACCACACACACCATGTTGCAATTAAACACTAGTGAGTTGGGCGTGACATCCAACCACTAGTAGGGTCCAACGACGATGCCAGTTATTTCCATCCATTGGTCCAACTCCCACGTACCTATTATGCTAGACCAATAACGGATCTAAGAACCTTTCATACCCTAGAAAATTTGCATGTATTCTCTTTGGAGGGTATAACACTGACTGGAGGAAAATGGGTGAGGATCTGGGAGGACCTGTGCTCCCTGACCGTGTGTGGGCTTCATTACCATACATTATAGGTTGGATTACACGACTTGGAGTTCATAGCCAAGTTGTCGAGCTACGAGTATATAGGTGAAAGCCAATTAAACTGAGAATATCATCCAACAAGCTTTCAAAACATGATAAGGATTTTCTTTACTGATACAACAAATTTGAAATAACATCAAACAGTTTAGGGCTCATTTTTAAAATTTAATATGAGATAATCACCATTGTATACCTTGTTTGCTTAATAAATAATAAATATAGACGCTAGGTACACCATGGTGGAGACACGAGGTTGTCAACAAAGGTATAATCCTGATGCCAATGACCAAATCCTGACAGATTCACAACAACACATGTTGAATCCTCACCCACATGCACTTCCTGAACATCGTTCGACAAGCATTAGAGGAGACAACTTGATAAGAGGGGAACCTATTGAGTGTACCCTTGATAGAGGAGCTTTTATACATTCCTCTAGATGCATAATATATCATGGAGCCTCTCAGCATGAGGGTGTTCCACTTCAAAGCCTTTACCAGGATCGCATTTCATGTGCATCCATAGGATCGACCGAAGAGTATGTTATACAAGGATCCAAGTTGGTACCCCTACGTCATAGGTCTATAGGAGGATCTGTAGATCCACCTTCAGAGTACATATGGGATCGAGACCCACCCATATAAGGGCATGTAGATAGGGCCACCATTGAGCATAGGCCTATGCAGACTCCTGCACATAGTGAACCTCGAAAGATCACTATTTATATGGCTAAGGTGGGAGCCAATGGCACACCACCACACGAGTGGTGGAGATCCAGAGAGTTGGATGGCTTAGGTAGCATCCTTGAGTAGTTAGGCTATAGGCCTTCAGCTCCACCCACTCATGCTCCAAGTGAGCTTAGTGGGGGTTATATTAGGACTACTAGAGATCATGGAGAGGCTTCTAAGCACCCTCATGTGACACATCCACCATCCATACATGGTGGCACAGAGCATAGAGCTCAGAAGGATGCCAATGTCATATTTATGAACAAAGATAAACACTTCATGAATCAGTTAGATGGGTACAGAACCCATAAGGTCGCTCACACGGAGCATGCATACTAGATGCCTATTATTACTGATCAACTTGATATATCACATAGACTGGTATTTAAGCAGCAACAATAGCTCCTTCAAGATAAATTGGAGGACACTCACCTAGAGAGGCAGCGCATTGAAGATGAGAATCTTTAGGCGTAGAGGCTCATCATACATAGGCTATATGAGTAGTGCATGCATGAGGAATGCATCCTTGCCCAAAAGGAGTGCGTAGATCAAGAAGATAGGCTATCTAGGGCTGGTCTATACACTCATATGGAGAACATAGAGTGCATACATAGAAAGGCTTTTCACAACCTGATGTGCAGCAGGACCGTAGAGACACTCATACTCATATTAGTGCCCAACAAAGAGAACGGCCACCATCATTCAAAAATGAGAGGTAACAACAATATGAATAAGAAGAGGGAGAAGGAAACAATCAAGAGTATCCTAAAGACTCCTAAGTTGAGTAATAGGAAGAGCAACGTCCTTCGCCTTGACAGAGGAAGAATGTACCATTGAGACCGCCCTTGCATCATCTTAGGGAGGAGGAATTTTTATCCTCGCAGGTCTATAAGGCCTTAGCTAAGAAGGTAAAAGCAATTAAGAGGCAAGGCGTAGCTCTTCAAAATATGATATTAAGAAAGTTTCATAATGAGCCTTTATACCCCTCGATATCTGGTCCAACATACCCTAAGCATTTTTTTATGCCCAAGCTAGAAAAATTTAAATGTGACGAAGATACGCAAGAGCATGTCACAATATTTTTGGATGTTTGATTCCAAATTACGAGAAATAATGCCTTGATTTTGCATACATTCATCACAACCCTCTCAAGCCCAACTCGAGAGTGGTTCAATCAACAAAAGAGGCACAACATTACCAGTTTCAAGCAACTGGTTGATGCTTTCCTTAAAGGCTTTTATTTTGGTGTTAAGAATTAGGCTAACCTTTCTAATTTGGCTGCACTAGCTCAGCACGATGATGAGCCAATTGAGCAATACAGAAAGATATGGATGAGGTTAATGGTAAAGTTGCCATTCCCTATTATTACTATGAAATTGACTCGAATGTTTACCAAGAGTTGTGCCAAGAACATCTCATTACCGTTGCAACTGCAGCAGTATCCAACATTTAAGGAATATTTGGCACAAGCCAAAGTAATTCAGGACATCAAGTTGCAAGAAGGTAACTTGAAGCTCAAGAACAGGAAAGAGGGGCCTAAGAAGAGCTCCATGAAATAGAAGGGCAACCAGGCCCATGTAAATAAGGTGGTGCTAAACCTCTAGAGAGAGGATAAATGGTAGCAAAAGCATAATTATCAAGCACAACCTCCTTGTGTGTAGTACAAAAAGCGCAATAATAATAATAAGGGCAAAAACAAAGAACAATGCCTGCATCACCAATTCACACCTCTAACAAAATCATTGATGTTAATATTCCATCAGTTATGCAATGCTAAGGTGATCAGACTACCCGAGGTTAATTTGGTCGATCTGAATTAGCCCAAGTCAAAGGGGTATTAGGACAACTTATTTTGCATCTTCCATCGCGTGAACGGCCATGACATCAAAGTATTTTGGTCCTTAAATAATATTGTGCAAAACATGATTGAAAAGGGCAAGCTTGTAATACCAATTAATTCTAAGGAAGCTGACAACCAGAACATGGGGATTTACAAAAATCTATTACCAAACCATGAGGCACTGCACAACAACGTTGGCCAGGTCAACCAAGTGTACGTCAAACCACCTAACCAGGGGTTTGTATGCATGGTGAATGTTATTACCAGATATGGGAGATATGAGCAACCAAATAAATCTTGTGCTCCTATTAGGATACAAGCTATGCTGAATCAACGACCAGTGCAGAATATTCCAAACCCACCAACGAGACCGATGGTGACCATACAAAGCAGGTTGGTCCAAAACTTGCAGACATCTCCCACAAAGCTATTTATATATGAACTGATACATCAATCCCCTAGGCACAAGGAGACTCATATGGATATTCTAATGTCCATCAAAGTACAATCTTAGGATGCTCAAGCATTTAATAATTTCATGGGACATGTACAATAGTGCTAGGAGCCCATGATCCAATTTTATGATCATGAAATCAAGATGGTTCCCACAGATATGACTGACCCACCATTACATATCATCGCATGCATCAATCATGGGCAATTTAATAGGGTCTTTATCGATACTAGTTTATCGATAAATATAATAATGACCAAGGCATTTAATCATCTAAAGCTATCAAAGTCACATATTGTTCCCACCACCCTCACGTTGAGAGCATTTAACGATGTCCTATGCTTGATGGTTGGCATAATCATCCTACCTATTCAGGTAGGCCTAAATACCATCTTTGTGATGTGTCATGTGATCGAGGGTACCATGCAGTACAACATCTTACTCAGGAGGCCTTGGATTCATGAAATATGTTTCTTTCTCTCTATATTATACCAATGTGTAAAATATTTGCATGAGGGACGAGTTCACATAGTGTCATCAGATGAAGAATCTTTTAAGTTTGTGAACCTAGCATATTTTCTTGGGGGTTTCATACTCCCATCAATGCACATGTACGTCCAACCTGCATCACCATTTAAAAATCAAAGAGGTAAACCAACAGTACGTGCTCAACCATCGATATCTATATTGTACAGATATGAATGCACTACTACTACTTTGCTAAAACCGATTGCATCAGTGATGCTTTGAGATTATAGGAAGTTAAAGGAAAAAATAGGTGAAAAAGATAAGAAGCATGTGCCCGAACCAATCACCGATGGGGCTCCCATACCCATGGAAGTGGAGGAAGCCCAAGAAATAGCCAATGAGGTACCTCATCCTGCCTCTCCTACATCATCAGTAGGCTCATCTACATCATGGGTGACTATACATCTTGCCAACATAGGATTAGGTGAGTATATTGTGTAGAATGTAACCTTCAGACTGATTCTAGAGACTGCACATGAGATGGGCCGATCACCTACTCATTATTTTCTAATTGTATTGGTGGTACCATTGGGAGAGCCACCTAATCATACTAACTTCATTTATGTTGGGCTAGATCAGCTTCCAACGTGAACACCCATGGATAAATATGGTGATGAACCTTTCACAGTAAATATTCATTATTTATCCAACTCATAGTACTCCATGCATATTTTTTAGTTATATCATTGGTATGGGTACGTACTTGGTCTATTTGAACAAGGACGTAGGACTTCACTTGAGCTACGTTATCAGCTAGAAAATTATAGGTTCAGACTAGGGTTACAGATACAAGGACAAGATGACTTGCTCATAGCATCCTTAGATTGCTTGTACCTTAGTCTGGGGGACGATGTGGACTTCAACCCATATCATCCTAATTCTTCTAGCTTTTGGAGGACAAACCTGATGGTATCTTTCATCACTTATAATCCATTTGAATAACATCATGAAGGGCTCATAGAGCATACTAACACATAGTAGAATCCTAGAGGCAACCTGGGTCATCAAATCTGTAATACAAATAATGACATAGTTGTGCAAGGGTATAACCCCATAGTTTTAGGTGATATTAAGTTAGGATATCTCTACAACGATGATGGAGAGGAGTCCACCTCCGATATAAGTGGACCAAGTTATGATGTCGACAATGAATCCTCAAACAATGATCAATCTAAGGATGAATTTGAGGAGGGCTATTTAAGGCCCTTGTATGCGCATCACCTATTTCCTATAGAGTCGATACATGTTACCAAGGATATTATTCCCAAAATTGATCATTTGGGAGAAGAAGCAGAGCCTATTTTCTCATCAGCATCATACATACGGACTAATTATCCAATTTTTTTGGACATTGATGATAGTGATTAGGAAGTGAGATTCATAGGATTACACTTGCCAGAACGTCCCCCACCTGCAGGGGTAAATGAAGGGTTGTATTATGATAGTTATGAAGAGGATGAAATTACGAGAGCGTATCTAGGACCTCCTTACCTACGTCACTGCAATACACCATATACGACCGAGGACATGTGAAGAGAAATTAATCTCAACCCTCACCTTAGGGGAATACCACCAAACCTTATGTGATTTATCACATGTTTTTTCCCATCCGCCTATCTACATGGATTTTCATGAGCCGAATGATCCCATATTGCAACCAGTGCATAGAGAGGATCTATTAGTTCACAGTTCTCATAGAGAGGACCCATTTGTACCTATGCCATTAGAGCCAGGTCTCGGGTATGAGAGCTACATCAACGATGTAGAGGTTGGTTCGTGTGGTCCTGGAGATCAATTCTATTCTATCAATATGGTCTCCATTGATTTGACCACCCCACTCAAAAATCTAGCAGATCCATCCAAACCATTTTATCTCAATGTATATGTTATAGACTGGGATCGCGCTGACTCACCTATTAAGCTTGAAGATTTCTTTCCTAATGAAGAAATGTTAAAACCATTTCATTTTGTGCTAAGTTGTGCATATGATGTCTATCATACCAAAAATACTTCCAAAGTAGAACTTATCAACCTAGTTGATGACATCCATTTGATCCCTACACCTCATCAGCTTGAGGAGGGATTGCACATGTCAATAGATGAAACCTTCGATGTGGATATCAGTAATGATCCCACTAATCCAAGGAAGGTTAAATTAAGAGAAAGTCTCACTCCCGATGAGCGTGCCACACTCATCCCTCTACTAAAAGAGAGACCTAATATTTTTTCTTGGATGTACAAGGATATGCCAGGTCTAGACCTTAAATTGGTTATGCATAACATTTTTCTAGATCTGATATTTTTCTATGACACCATTTTGAGAACTAATATTTTTATGATGGTAACTGCGAAAAAAGAATTTCAAGCAATGATTTGGAAATAAAATTTTAAATTTTCAAGTGGGTCCCCAATTTTTTGGGGTTGTTGTGAAGAACATCACAACAATAGCGACTCTACTGGTAAATGTCCCTGGACGTTTTGGACTCAAAACCAAACTCTAAAAATACACAAAACTTGAATATTAGAATTAAAAGCATCGATAAGTATCTAGAGAATGAGAATAGATCAAATTTGACATGAACCACCAGAATCATTCAGTATTATCTCAGTGTGTGCTAAGTAATTCATTACTTATCACCTAAAACCATTCAACATTCCATCGTCAGTTCCACATTTTAGGCTATGAATAATTCCTCTTTGAAGGTAAAACCTATACCCGATTATCTTCAGATTTTGCTCTACTACTAGCCGAGCATTCATAGCTCTGGTAGAGATTATCTAAAATACCTAGATATTAGGTGGATGTAGTGTTTCCTTTATTCTAAACATTGCTTCACTTCCAATCGAGCGGCTATAGCTCCAGTGAAGGTTATTTAGTTATGGATGATAGATTTATCATTATCACTCTTCATGATATTTCCTCTAGACCTTGCTTCACTGCCAGCCGAGCGTCTATAGCTCCGATGAAGATTGTAATTTTCTTTTTTTTTGTAATATATTTGACTCTATTTCAAACTCTCTTTTCTTTTTTCTTTTTTAAAACTCCTTTCTCTTTTTTTTTTTATCTCTCTCTCTTTTTACATCCGATAGAATGGTACTTTGCAACAAATCCACCTACCACCTAGGTTAGAGATGAGGTAAGGCTGAAAATAGCATATAATATATTTTTCCCTAATTTGCAAAACCAATAACTTCACGCATCCAAATTTCAAACGATATTCTTTAATGTGTTTTATGATACTCATGGAGCTTTTGCAATACAATTCCAATTTTTCATATTTGCCTTATCTTATTTCACATTCATGAGGACATAAACCAATATCTCATTTTTATTTTTCTCCAAGCTTCACGGGTTTTAAAAATGGGTAACTTCATCCTACTCGGTCCATGATCAAAAATCAAACACAACCGACAATTGACTAGTGTCTCAATCACAAATTCCTTACTTTTAAAATACTCACCTAAAATTTGTGCTAATTTGGATCACATCCAAGTCATGAAACTCCCACAAAATTTGGAAAAGTCAATTTTTCATTAAGCTCAAAAAATACAACCAAAAAGCAACAAAACATACAAAGACTAACAGAATGACAACATCAACAACACAACTTCAATACATAAAATCAAACAACAATAACAACACAACAAATCCAAAAAACTATTTACAAAAATATACATAATATACAAGACACTACCAAAATATCTACCATCATTTTCTTGGATCCCATACACGATGGACACACCTTAAAATACATATCTCATGATTTGCATTCCAATATTTACATAATTTTAACCAAAAGAATATTAGGCCCAAACCATTGAACCTTAATTTTTCCTTTCACACCCCACTAATTTGATTCAAACTTATAAGCAATTTTGTGTTTAAGATTTGATTCATTAACCTTACAAGTAAATAAACGATCTTCCATGATCTTATGCTTATTCAATAAGGTAGGTATTTCAAATCCTGATTCATCATTTTGACCTAAATTCTCATTTTCACAAGTATATAGGATTTCTTTCAAATATGAAGCAACTTATGAAATTTTTAAAGCAATATCATTCATCCATGTTTATAGGCCAATCATATTCATGTAACAATTTGCAAGAATCTAAGATATTTACAAAATAAAAATCATTATAGTTTTGTATCCTAGGTTGAATTATTAGCTTTTGATGAACTTGGTTCAATGATTCAAGCATTTCCTCTTTTTCATTTTAACAATGCAATCCTATTGGTGGTTGGAATGAGAATCTCTTTGATTGCTTCATCAACCTCGAATGACATCTCATAATAAACAATAGTAGAAGCCAATAACTGGTTATGCAAAAATTCACCTGATTCTTGAATGTTTGAATACAAAGTATAAGATTCTACCTTTTGTATGCTTTCATTTACCATTACTTGATGAGCCCTTATGGTCTTTTCTTTTTCTTCATGATCTCTATAAAAATTATCATCATTTTGTAGTCCTTCATCAATGATCATTTCTTCTATTTCTGTTGCAGCAAAATGTTCTACAAACTCATGTTCAACATGATCAAATCTTAGAATCTGCTCTATTTCTAAAATTAGCATATCATTTTTTGATTGTATAGGAATTGCGAAATATTCTTTTGACATAGAAGTTTCAACATCTTGCATAACAATCAAAACAAAAAAATTATCAGTAGGAGTGTGAGAAAATAATTATTTACCATACATACCCCATCCATTGTAATAATTATCTTTGAAATCTAAAGGGTGAGATTCAACCATATCTTCACATTTTGTAAATTCGACAATTGAATATTTTTTAAATTCACTTTCTTCACTTTTGAAAAATCTATCCTCAATAAGAAATTCATATTCCTCAAGTAATAAACTTTTATGATTAGTCATAATGAAACTACCTCTAGAATATTTCAATTCTGGAGCTTCAGTTGTTTCATTCAACTTTATGGAAGATTCTATTATGTCATATATTTCAAGGCTAGTTAAATCTAAAACTCCTCCAATATCTGAAGACTCATGTATTTCTATATTCTGATAAACTTGATTACTACAATCTTCATCGATGGATATTGAATTTGAAATTTGAACTTCTTCTTGAACAATATCAAAAGTGGTTGAAAAACTAGGACATTCAATTTCATTTGTTGGTGTTGAAACATGCGTATCATGACTCATAGATGGTACTTGATTTGAAAAATTAGGGTTGAGTAATGATAATCTACCTACATCAATTCCTTTCAAAACCAACCATTGTTCCATAGCTATTGCCCCACCATAGATGTTAGATAAGGATAAATCTTTAGGAAGCTTTTCTAACAACTTAACAATAAAAGGATCTAAAGCTTCAAAGTATATTTGAACAACTTCTTCCTCTGAAATGATAAAGTGTATCCCTATTTCCGTATACAACATATGAAACCTATCATTAAATTGGCCCATTGATTCATTAGATTTTTTACAGATAGATAAAATTTGGTTTGATAACAAATATGTGTCAACCAATGTTCCAAAATATTAAAAAAATGTTGTTTCTAGTTGATTCCAAGAAGCGGTAGCACCTGCAAGTAAATTGATAAACCATTCTTTAGCAACTTCATGTAATGTGTATGGAAACATTCTACAGAAAATATCTTCCTGCATAATTGGAAAATGAAACATGATATTTTTATATGCCTGAATATGTTCTTCTGGCGTAATCATTCCATCATGCTTATAAAATGGTAAATCATTTTCTGCCATTGAACCAATTTAATATGCAAGGCTATGTATGAAAATTCATAAAAAAATTGCATCATAACCTAATTTTCGAATTTATGATAGATTAAAATTAAAGCAACATAAATTGAAAATTTCAAACAATTTTTTTTCTTTTTTTTATAACAAATTGCACATGCTGAAAATCAAAATATTACCCTTCAGGCCCTCCTTCTAGCACCAATTTTTTAAGTAGCGTTTGTATTTACAGTGGGTTTTAACTAGGATCCCAAAACCTGATTACATAAGATTTGGAAATAACATGCCAAGAATAAGCCATTACAATAAAATTTTGGGCCCAAGGCACCAATACCCTGAAAATAAAAAAAATAGAAATCCCGCCCAGCAGGAACAGGTAAATTTGAACAATCCCACCTAGTGGAAAACCACCAATTTTGAAGGAATATAATTTTGAAGATCCCACCCATTTGGGAGCAGCTGAAAATTGCCATTGTGTAAATCCCATCCAGTAGGAAGCAGTAAAAAACCATTATAATATAAAATCTCGCCTAGCAGGAAGCAGTCAAAAAACCACCAAAGAGTGAATCCTGCCCAGCGAGAAGCAGCAGAAATCCATTCCAATGTAGATCTCACCTAGCGAAAAGCAACAAAAACCTCTACCAAGTGAATCCCACCTCCAGAGAAAACTAGTAGGAAATGAGAAAAACCCGCCCAACAGGAAACCCAGCGGTTTTGGAGAATCCCGCCCCGCGGGAAACCATCCTGCCCAAAAAAAAAGGGAGAATCCTGCCCAATAGGAAGTAGTAGAAAACCAACAAAGAGGAGATCCCACCCATTGGGAAGCAGCCAGAAAGCACCACCAATATAATCCCACCCCAAGACAACCAGCAAGAAAATACAACAGGTTAAGGGACCAGGGATACAGGGACTAGGGATCCCAGGCAAGAAGAGGTAACAGCCACAAAGATGGAATCTCTGGGAGCCAAGCCTAGGGCATCCAGGGTCTGCATGCATAGATTAGATCCCCCAAGATTTGAAAAATGTAGTAGAACCCAGAGAACCCCAACAGCAGGGGCCAAAAATCCCATCCTTGCATAGGAGAAACTTCAAGGAACTGGGACTGAGGTTGGGAGCAGTCCAGGCAGAGAAAAAGCCCCCCCAAGGCCAAACAAATGCCCAGGGTGTCCACCAAGGAGCATAACCAGCACGAAGAAGCCTCCAAGTGGGAAATCAAAGAGGGCCCTCCCCACAGGGATGGGACCAACAACAGCCATAGGATCCCAGAGAGGATTCACTAGCAAAAAGGGGAAAGAGGCCCCCCTAGACCACCCCCAAAGCAGTAAGGAACTCAAAGGAAACCCCAATAAGTCTTAAAAAACCCAACCAATCACCCCCATAACCCAAAGAACCACATGGAACCATATCCACACCAAAAAACTGCAAAAAACCCCAAGGGGAATCCTGAGGAAAAAAAATGGAAGGGATCCCAAAAACAGCAAGGAACCCTAGGAAGCACCAGGCCAAAAACTCAAACAAGGGAACCCTGACTGACTGGGAGAGGTGCAAAAAGAGGAGAAGGATCTCCCTCAATGAGATCATCTGCAACAAACAATCCTAGGGATGGATGACCTAGGAAGAGCCAAGGACTGGGCAGGAACCAGGGGAGGGGGAGCAGGGAAGTGATCGGGACCCTCCCCTCTCTACTTTTTTCCCTCCGACAACTTAGAACTTTAAGTTCTCTCTTGCAAAGAAAGTTTATTTTCTCCAAGGTTCTTATTCAAAATTGAATGTCTTGTGTATATGTATAAGTATCTACTTTGAATAACTCGATAGGTTTGCAATTTTACTATTTACAAGGGGCCTAGGAATCATGTAAATTATTTTGATTCCATCATGTGAAGTATGCCTTTAATATCAATTCAACAAAATAATTTTTTTTTTTATGATCTTAGGTTAAAGTATACCAAATTTTATTTCATCTCTTCAATCTAATGTCTCAAAATGCTTTAAATGAAATTAACATAAAAGGAATCTAGCATTTTGTATTAAATTTCAATTTAATTTTAATAAAGATCAAAGTAAATAAAATTTTATAAATTTAATAAACCTTTGGAATATAATAAATTTATAATAAATTCATTTCCCAAATGTCTATTTGATAAAGGAGTTATTTATTCAAACCCCCTTATGAAATTATAAATCAAACCCGGAAGAGGTGAATAAATGAAATAATGTCTTGCCCCATTTACAAAATATTAATACATTTTCAATAGCAAAACATAGGGCTTAATATAGACATTAATTTATAAGATTTTATTTTATGATAAAATAAAACTTATAAATCAGATCTTTTGCAATATTTACCTTTGAAAATATTTATGATATTAAATATTTCAAAGTAAATATAATTTCAAATATGAAATTTGAATTTTTTTAAATAAGTAAAATTATACTATATTGAAATCCAAATTTATGTTTTTGAAGAATATCAATTTCAATACCTCAATCTTATGAAATTAAGATTGGAATTGAAATAATCATTTATCTCACTTAAACTCAAATATTAATTGATTTAATATTTGAATTATTAAAATTATTCATAACCTAGTTCTAAAACCTTTTACTTTATGAAATTTGAACTAGGCAGAATGTATGTAAATCAAAGAAAAATAAATTTCAAAAGTCTTTATGAAAGGAAAAAAACTTGCTTTTGAACTTCGAACAAAGCAAAAAAAAATCGAACAGATTTCAAAAAGTAAAACCAGAAATATTGTCCACCAGAATCATCACTATGAGACAATACCCTGATGCGATCTTCTAGGAATTTTGAATTTATTATTATATAAATGATTTTACCAACACACAAACCCAACCCT
The DNA here is from genome assembly GCA_028583015.1 of Wollemia nobilis. Lineage (NCBI taxonomy): Eukaryota > Viridiplantae > Streptophyta > Pinopsida > Araucariales > Araucariaceae > Wollemia > Wollemia nobilis. The sequence goes on from JAQPPZ010001045.1 coordinate 8,407,866, forward strand.
TTCACAAGTTTGAATAAAAAATATTTTATATAATAATATAAGATACTACAATGAACTTGATCTCCCTGGAACCTGTACTTCCGCTTTTCTTCAGGATACGAATTTTGGCCTTCTCCCACTCTACCCAGATGTTCAACCCTCTCTACAGCCTTCAATGCCTTTTTTATAATCTGAATAATTCGTTATTTGAAATTAGTTTCTTCTGGTCCATTTTGTTCAACCATATTGTTTCGTGAGTTCCCTGTTCATGTTTCTTAAATCCGTGAATGTGCATGACCTTTTAATTAATCAACCCCATAGTTAGCCTCGCATCGTATTTTATTTTTTTAAAAGGGTACTTTATCGAAATATTAAAACAATAATACGAAGTAACCAAGGCCAAACCATTACATTTCAAAAAACAACATTTCTGACTTGAAACATAATGTCTTCAATATTTTTGATAGGCCAAATTAATTTATCTATACTAAATTTTCCTTCAGCCATCTGAATCCGATGACTATGATATTCCAATATCCTGCATAGCATGGCTACCAACCTTACTTCTACTTCCTCTTTTTTGTAGACCCATGGCATCTTCCATCTAAGACACCGTGAGATGTCATTCGGATTATCTCTATAGCGACTGTGTTTTTTAGTGTGCGGAGTCTATTTTTTTGACGTACCTTGATATACATAAAATTTCAAATCTTCTTATCAACCATGCACAGCGTTGTGTTAATGAAATATATGTCATGTTGTCGAAAGCCGATCACGAACCCTGTTGTTCCAGCATGTAGCGCTTTGAATAAATCCCTATCATATTGAGCTTTGGCCACCATAAACTTCTTATGATCAAAATTTTCTAATGATTTTTATTAAGACATGGTTGATGATTACAAAGAGTGTTGTAATATCCAATGACCTACAATTAAATCTCGTTGGCATCACATTTCAAATAAAAAATTGTGTTGGTGCCCTACTTGTAACTCTACAAACTACACCTCTGGTGAATGATTAACAACCCGCCAACATTCCTCTGGTGTGATTATGATTCTTAGCGACTACATTTTGACATGCCATATTCAGTGTTCTGGGCTTCACTACGTACTAATTTCACCTGTGTTCATCTTTACAACCAATTAAAACCATTTCAATTTTTGGCATCTTGGTGATAGTTTGTCGGTGAAAATATTCTCCATTTGATCCTAATAAAATCTTTTGATGATCATTTTCAAAAAACCCTTTTTCCATGCCCAAGGTGACATTATTATTCAGGAAAAGCAACCCTATATCCACTCTTGTCAACGATTACCATTCTTTCAATAATGTCTGCCTGTTCACCCTTGTCTACACATGCACACAAAAATATTTTATTAAAATCATCAAATGAAATGTATATAGATTTAAATGTTTTAAATTATCAAATCAAAATTTTATAATTTAAAACATCATTCTATCTTTAAACATAAAGTAACTTAATGCTAATTAAAAACTTTTAACAAAAACATTCTATTTTAAACAAAAAGCAACTTAATCCTAAATTAAAACACTTTATAAAGCATTCTATCTTTAAACAATATAAAAAATTTACCAAAAATAACAAAACAAATCTAATCTAAACGAAAACAAAATACTATATAATAACAAAACCTATAACTCTCACCAAATTGCATTTTAACATAACAACAAACAAATTTACAAACAAACAACAATTTTAATATAACTAAATTGTTAACAAACATTACAACAAATATTTAAACAATATAACTCAAACTAATTAACTAATAACAAAGTTTTAAACATTATAAGCTAACTAACATTAAAAGACAACATAAAATTAAAATATACCCTAACAAACAAATACCACATTCAAACTAACAAAAAAAAAATGATAAGTAAAACACATAACACATGATACCTAACCAATAAACACCACATTATAAACAAAAATAACAAACCCTAAAACATAACCATAAACAAATACATGAACATCAAAATTTACTCGGAATGACTTTGGAAGCATAAATGAAAGAGACTCGGTGAGCACATGGTGAATTCATCGGTGTGTTTTTTACTATCCAAATGGAAACCAACCCTTTTGATAATACACATTGCTATAACACCATTTTGAGAACTGATATTTTTATGATGGTAACTGCAAAAAAAGAATTTCAAGCAATGATTTGGAAATAAAATTTTAAATTTTCAAGTGGGCCCCCAATTTTTTTGGGTCTTTTTGAAGAACATCACAACACTATCCAATATCGAATCCAATAACCATCATAATCCATGGAAATTCTACATGTATTTCTCTTCAGAGAGGTATATTGCTGACTACGGGTGAACTAGATGAGGACTGGGAGGACCTGTGCTCCCTGACCATGTGTGGAATTCATTACCACACATTATAGGTTGGATTACGCGACATTGATTTCATCACCTGGTTTTTGAGCTACGAGTATATAGGTGAAATCCATATAAACACAATAATATCATCCAAAAAAATTCTAAACACGTGACATAAGGTCTTCTTTATATACAATGCACCAAAATACACAAAACAACTTAGGGAACACATTAAATTCTTAAATGAGATAAACATCTACTTGATTTGCTTGTGTGATTTGAAATCTAATTAATAAGATAACTCATAATAATCATGGTATACACATGAAGCAACCACCCTCGATCCAATACCAATGTGGGAATTGATTCTCCTCACACTCAATCACACTAGAGTTGAGCCGCCCACCCACAGTGTCACTAAACAAAGTTCAACAAGTCTTAGGGGTGAAAACTCAACCCTTGGGGAACTCCTCAAGAAATCCTAGTGAGAGAGTCACATCTTGGTTCCTCATCACATAGACATGAAGAGATCTCATGGCCTCTCTCATCACTCAGACATATAGAGGCATCATGACCTCCCTCATCCCATAGACATGAGGAGGCCTCAAGGCCTTCCTCATTACACTGACATGCAGAGGCACCACGACCTCCATCATCACACAGATATGAGGAGGCCTCAAGGCCTTCCTCATCACATAGGCATGCGGAGTCATCAAGACCTCCATAATTACATAGGCATGCAAGGGTTGCAAGACCCCAAACTTCTCATGATACATTTAGGATAGATCAGCACACTAAAGGGCAAGACACTAGGACTCTGCCCAATCGCAGATCTAGAATATCCTATATCATTCTTATAGATGGGATGGTACCTCTAGATTATAATCTCATTGGTGTTAATGGGACTCCATCGGATCGGTCATGGAGAACCAAATAGCTTGATAGGTTGTATCGAGTTCCCTCAAAACTAGCTCCAAGGAGCATTGCTACCACACATTCTACCTCAAGAAGTTCACGTAGCATCACTACTAGACACACCAATGAACCAGGGGAAGCTTCTAAGCTACCTCAAAGTACCTGCACTACCTTTGACAATTGGGGTACGTAACATAGGTCTCAACACATAGAATAAGTCGCTCAGGTAGACAAGGTCAAGAACACAAGAGGAGCCTCCCTGAGGGGCATAAACATTAGAACTCCTTGTACGAAGTTCACGAGATACGATCCTTCACTAGCAGGTTGGTCTAACCACATATGTAGGTTAGAAGAAGTGCTATGCATTGAGCGAGAGTGTTTGGAAGCTCTTGAGCAAGAAGAACATAAGAAAATGCTCCTACGCCTACACAATCAATGCTCGATAGAAGAAAGGGATGGGTGTGAAGAACTAGTAGATAGGTTAGATTAAACTAACACACACATAGGTGGTAAGAAATACCAACATGAAATATGTGTCGATTCTCAATAGGAGAGAAGTGCTAGATAAATAAATGAGTATACTCACCATGCTTCACAACATCAACAACACTTGGACCTTGAACAAACACAATTTAATGAGGACCAGGCAGGGTTGGAGGATCAAGAAAAAACATACCCTGAAACTCCATCTGTGGTCATGGGGGATGAGTACAGATGCCCAAATTAGGTAAACATAGGATTACCTCCCTTACCACCATGAGTAAACCTTCAAGAATAGGGGATTATTTCCTCGAAGGTATACCAAAATCTCATCAAGAGATTCAAATATCTTGAGAAGCAAAACATGGGTGGATAGAAGCCTACATTGAGCAAGATACACAACCAACCTCTGTGACCCTCAGCCTTGAGTCTCGCATATCCTAGTTACTTTGAGATACCTAGGTTAGACAAGTTTAAGAGAGAGGAAGTGTAGACACCTAAAACATGTCATTCCAAAGGCGACTACTCATATGTACATACTACAAGACCATATGGAAGATCTTGGATAGACTCCAAGATAGAGTAGTGGTTCTAACCACTCAATTTCGGCTCCTTAGCCTAATCAATCTAAACCATAGCTAAAACCTATGGTCTATAGTCTAAACCATGACTAAGACCTACAGTCTACAGTCTGAACCACAACTGTCACCTGTGGTCTTAACTGAAGTTCAGTTGTCCTTCATCCGAGCCAAATCGGTTTGAACGACCATGTGTTCTAGAAGAAGGTGGTTAAAGGATGGAAGCTTCCAATCCAACTATCCTAACCACCCCTTCTTGATATTGGCTTCTCCATGAAGCCACCCATAGCCCTTGGGTAGTCCTATAAGTACCCCTTAGAATTAGGGTAAACTATTAGAGAGAGATTTGGAGATTAGAGCAGTGAAGCCCCATCAGATTATGGACTCACTTGAGTGCACTAAGAGAGATATTTATTACTATCACTTTGCCAACCCAAACATCATGACAAATTATGCCATGGATGCCCTAAGGACCTAGAACACCAAGAAACTTCAATTCAAGCAAACAGAGGCCCTATCGAGCAAATGAACCGCTAAACCTGTCAGAGGACACTAATGTGACCCTTGATCATCAATTTGACAAGGAGGATCAAGTCCATAGCCCTATAATTTGAGGGTAAAACTACTTGGTTGCTTGCCATGACTTTTAGTCATGGTTTATATTTTACAGTGCAAACCGCTCAATCGAACTGTGGTTTACAATAGGTATAAGATCCCCTTACTGTTCTTTTTTTAGTGTGCTTAGCTAGTTTATATTAATCATTCTAATGGTTTATTTTGTAGGTTAGAGACTTTGACTAACCATATTACAAATTTCATTAGGTTTACTTCATTTTATCAAGTAGGACATAATTAGTTTATTTTCACATACTAATGCTTTATTTCATGCAACTGTTCCTTCAGATTGATAGATGTACTTATTTTTTACATGTTTCCATCAATATTTATGAGAATTGCATATGTTTAGTCAAATTCATTGCATATGTTTCCATCACAATAAACAAATTCAAAGGAGCTTCAATCATCTAATTCCTTCCTCAACGCAAAGAAAAGGGTCAACTCCACCCTAGAGTAGTTCGTGTCACCCTGAATGGCCTAAAACTCACATTTGTCCTTGAGAGGGATTTCACATGATTTCCTACTATAATAAGATTATCAAATTGGTATCCCTAAGGGGGAAGTATTTGTAATTGGGATTGACTCATTTAATGGAATAAAGTGTTCTTATTCTTTCTCATTTTGTTGTCAATTTTGTATGTATTTATTTTGTATCTCTTGTTTATATCACATAATAGGAAGCATAGGTGTGAGAACGTTTTGGTGGTCACATAAGGCAATCATGGTGGAACTCCATAATTTATGCCCCTGATTCCTGACAGTTTATTATTTCCTTATATTAGGTGCAAACCACAGCTTCCATCTGTAGTCTCATTGTTGGTCTACAACTTCAATACATGGTCTACAGTCTAAACCGTCCATCAGACCTACCATTCATAGTAGATGCATCAGATAGTAGGAGTTCAAAGATATTTCAAATGTCGATCTAAGTTAGGTCCTATTTCCAACCTATGTCTCTATTTTTACTGTCTGTATTTTTCCAGAGAGCATAAAATAAAATCTAATTAGGACAACGTTGAAAAAGGATAAAGAGAACTAGGTGATAAGGTTTTGTTATTTTATGATTTAGCTAGGCGCTTCTAGGAACAACGGACCTCTAAATGAATTCCACCCTAGAATACAGTGTGCTAGGTTTAAATTGTGTTTTGGTTTGCATGCTTGAAGCCCAATCAGAGGCTATATCATCGTAATTGCATTGTCAAAGATAATTTAGGATATAGCATGCATTCTCTGAAATGAAACGTTTATTTTTGCATATCATGTAGGAAACAATAATTTATGCTATATTATGAATTTTTATTTTATGCTAAATAATAAAATGAACCACACACACCATGTTGCAATTAAACACTAGTGAGTTGGGAGTGACATCTAACCACTAGTAGGGTCCAATGACGGTGCCAGTTATTTCCATCCATTGGTCCAACTCCCACGTACCTATTATGCTAGACCAATAATGGATCTGAGAACCTTTCATACCCTAGAAAATTTGCATGTATTCTCTTTGGAGGGTATAACACTGACGGGAGGAAAATGGGTGAGGATCTGGGAGGACCTATGCTCCCTAACCGTGTGTGGGCTTCATTACCATACATTATAGGTTGGATTACATGACTTGGAGTTCATAGCCAAGTTTTCGAGCTACGAGTATATAGGTGAAAGCCAATTAAACTGAGAATATCATCCAACAAGCTTTCAAAACATGATAAGGATTTTATTTACTGATACAACAAATTTGAAATAACATCAAATAGTTTAGGGCTCATTTTTAAAAGTTAATATGAGATAATCACCATTGTATACCTTGTTTGCTTAATAAAGAATAAATATAGACGCTAGGTACACCATGGTGGAGACACGGGGTTGTCAAAAAAGGTATAATCCTGATGCCAATGACCAAATCCTGACAGGTTCACAACAACACATGTTGAATCCTCGCCCACATGCACTTCTTGAACATCGTTCGACAAGCATTAGAGGAGACAACTCGATAAGAGGGGAACCTATTGAGAATACCCCTGATAGAGGAGCTTTTATACATTCCTCTAGATGCATAATATATCATGGAGCCTCTCAGCATGAGGGTGTTCCACTTCAAAGCCTTTACCAGGATCGCATTTCACGTGCATCCATAGGATCGACAGAAGAGTATGTAATACAGGGATCCAAGTTGGTACCCCTACGTCATAGGTCTATAGGAGGATCCGTAGCTCCACCTTTGGAGTACATATGGGATCGAGACCCACCCATATAAGGGCATGTAGATAGGGCCACCATTGAGCATAGGCCTATGCAGACTCCCGCACATAGTGAACCTCGAAAGATCACTATTTATATGGCTAAGGTGGGAGCCAATGGCACACCACCGCACGAGTGGTGGAGATCTAGAGAGTTGGATGGCTTAGGTAGCATCCTTGAGTAGTTAGGATATAGGCATTCAGCTCCACCCACTCATGCTCCAAGTGAGCTTAGTGGGGGTTCTATTAGGACTACTAGAGAGCATGGAGAGGCTTCTAAGCACCCTCATGTGACACATCCACCATCCATACATGGTGGCACAGAGTATAGAGCTTAGAAGGATGCCAATGTCATATTTATGAACAAAGATAAACGCTTCATGAATCAGTCAGATGGGTATAGAACCCATAAGGTCGCTCACACGGAGCATGCATACTAGATGCCTATTATGACTGATCCACTTGATATATCACATGGACTGGTATTTAAGCAGCAACAATAGCTCCTTCAAGATCAATTGGAAGACACTCACCTAGAGAGGCAGCACATTGAAGATGAGAATCTTTAGGCACATAGGCTCATCATACAAAGGCTATATGAGTAGTGCATGCATGAGGAATGCATCCTTGCCCAAAAGGAGTGCATACAGCAAGCAGATAGGCTATCTAGGGCTGATCTATACACTCATATGGAGAACATAGAGCACATACATAGAAAGGCTTTTCACAACCTAATGTGCAGTAGGACCGCAGAGACACTCATACTCATATTAGTGCCCAACAAAGAGAACGGCCACCATCATTCAAAAAAGAGAGGTAACAACAATATGAAGAAGAAGAGGGAGAAGGAAACAATCAAGAGTATCCTAAAGACTCCCAAGTTGAGTAGGAGGAAGAGCAGTGTCCTTCGCCTTGATAGAGGAAGAATGTACCATTGAGAGTGCCCTTACATTAGCTTAGGGAGGAGGAATTTTTATCCTCACAGGTCTATAAGGCCTTAGATAAGAAGGTAAAATATATTGAGAGGCAAGGCATAGCTCTTCAAAATATGATATTAAGAAATTTTCATAATGAGCCTTTGTACCCCTCAATATTTGGTACAACATACCCTGAGCATTTTTTTATGCCCAAGCTAGAAAAATTTAAATGTGACAAAGATATGCAAGAGCATGTCACAATATTTTTGGATGTTTGATTCCAAATTACGAGCAATAATTCCTTGATTTTGCATACATTCATCACAACCCTCTCAAGCCCAACTCGAGAGTGGTTCAATCATCAAAAGAGGCACAACATTACCAGTTTCAAGAAACTGGTTGATGCTTTCCTTAAAGGCTTTTATTTTGGTGTTAAGAATTATGCTAACCTTTCTGATTTGGCTGCACTAGCTCAACACGATGATCAGCCAATTGAGAAATACAGAAAGAGATGGAGGAGGTTAATGGTAAAGCTGCCATTCCCTATTATTACTATGAAATTGACTCGAATGTTTACCAAGAGTTGTGCCAAGAACATCTCATTACTATTGCAACTGTAGCAGTATCCAACATTTAAGGAATATTTGGCACAAGCCAAAGTAATTAAGGACATCAAGTTGCAAGAAGGTAACTTGAAGCTCAAGAACAGGAAAGAGGGGCCTAAGAAGAGCTCCATGAAATAGAAGGGCAAGTAGGCCCATGTAAATAAGGTGGTGCTAAACCTCTAGAGAGAGGATAAAGGGTAGCAAAAGCAGAATTATCAAGCACAACATCCTTGTGTGTAGTACAAAATGCGCAATAATAATTATAAGGGCAAAAACAAAGAACAATGCCTGCATCACCAATTCACACCTCTAACAAAATCATTGATGTTAATATTCCATCAGTTATGTAATGCTAAGGCGATCAGACTACCCAAGGTTAATTTGGTCGATCTGAATCAGCCCAAGTCAAAGGGGTATTAGGACAACTTATTTTGCATCTTCCATCATGTGAAGGGCCATGACATCAAAGTATGTTGGTCCTTCAATAATATTGTGCAAAACATGATTGAAAAGGGCAAGCTTGTAATACCAATTAATTCTAAGGAAGCTGACAACCAGAACATGGGGATTTACAAAAATCTATTACCAAACCATGACGCACTACACAACAATGTTGGCCAGGTCAACCAAGTGTACGTCAAACCACCTAACCAAGGGTTTGTATGCATGGTGAATGTTATTACCAGACATGGGAGATATGAGCAACCAAATAAATCTTGTGCTCCTATTAGGATACAAGCTATGCTGAATCAACGACCAGTGAAGAATATTCCAGACCCACCAACGAGACCGATGGTGACCATATGAAGCAAGTTGGTCCAAAACTTGTAGACATATCCTACGAATCTATTTATATATGAACTGATACATCAATCCCCTAGGCACAAGGAGACTCATATGGATATTATAATGTCCATCAAAGTACAATCTTAGGATGCTCAAGCATTTAATAATTTCATGGGACATGTACAATAGTGCTAGGAGCCCATGATCCAATTTTATGATCATGAAATCAAGATGGTTCCCACAGATATGACTGACCCACCATTACATATCATCACGTGCATCAATCACGTGCCATTCAATAGGGTCTTTATCGATACTAGTTTATCGATCAATATAATAATGACCAAGGCATTTAATCATCTAAAGCTATCAAAGTCACATATTGTTCCCACCACCCTCACGTTGAGAGCATTTAACGATGTCCTATGCTTGATGGTTGGCACGATCATCCTACCTATTCAGGTAGGCCTAAAGACCATCTTTGTGATGTGTCATGTGATCGAGGGTACCATGCAGTACAACATCTTACTCAAGAGGCCTTGGATTCATGAAATATGTTGCTTTCTCTCTATATTACACCAATGTGTAAAATATTTGCATGAGGGACGAGTTCACATAGTGTCATCAGATGAAGAATCTTTTAAGTTTTTGAACCTAGCATATTTTCCTGGGGGTTTCATACTCCCATCAATGCACATGTACGTCCAACCTGCATCACCATTTAAAAATCAAAGAGGTAAACCAACAGTACGTGCTCAACCATCGATATCTATATTGTACAGATATGAATGCACTACTACTACTTTGCTAATATCGACTGCATCAGTGATGTTTTGATATTATAGGAATTTAAAGGAAAAAATAGGTGAAAAAGATAAGAAGCATGTGCCTGAACCAATCATCGATGGGGCTCCCATCCCCATGGAGGAAACCCAATAAATAGCCAATGAGGTACCTCATCCTACCTCTCCTACATCATCAGTAGGCTCATCTACATCACGGGTGACTATACATCTTGCCAACATAGGATTAGGTGAGTATATTGTGTAGAATGTAACCTTCGGACTGATTCTAGAGACTGCACATGAGATGGGCCGATCACCTACTCATTATTTTCTAATTGGATTGGTGGTACTATTGGGAGAGCCACCTAATCATACTAACTTCATCTATGCTGGTCTAGATCAGCTTCCAACGTGAACACACATGGATAAAGATGGTGATGAACCTTTCACAGTAAATATTCATTATTTATCCAACTCAGAGTACTCCATGCATATTTTTTAGTTATATCACTGGTATGGGTACGTACTTGGTCTATTTGAACAAGGATGTAGGACTTCACTTGAGCCACATTATCAGCTAGAAAATGATAGGTTCTGACTAGGGTTACAGATACAAGGACAATATGACTTGCTCATAGCATCCTTAGATTGCTTGTACCTTAGTCTGGGGGACGATGTGGACTTCAACCCATATCATCCTAATTCTTCTAGCTTTTGGAGGACAAACCTGATGGTATCTTTCATCACTTCTAATCCATTTGAATAACATCATGAAGGGCTCATAGAGCATACTAACACATAGTAGAATCTTAGAGGCAACCTGGGTCATCAAATCTATAATACAAATAATGACATAGTTGTGCAAGGGTATAACCCCATAGTTTTAGGTGATATTAAGTTAGGATATCTCTACAACGATGATGGAGAGGAGTCCACCTCCGATATAAGTGGACCAAGTTATGATGTCGACAATGAATCCTCAAACAATGATCAATTTGAGGATGAATTTGAGGAGGGCTATTTAAGGCCCTTGTATGCGCATCACCTATTTCCTATAAAGTCGATACATGTTACCAAGGATATTATTCCCAAAATTGATCATTTGGGAGAAGAAGCAGAGCCTATTTTCTCATCAGCATCATACATACGGACTAATTATCCAATTTTTTTGGACATTGATGACAGTGATTAGGAAGTGAGATTCATAGGATCGCACTTGCCAGAACGTCCCCCACCTGTAGGGGTAAATGAAGGGTTGTATTATGATAGTTATGAAGAGGATGAAATTAAGAGAGCCTATCTAGGACCTCCTTACCTATGTCACTGCAATACACCATATACATCCGAGGACATGTGAAGAGAAATTAATCTCAACCCTCACCTTATGGGAATACCACCAAACCTTATGTGATTTATCACATGTTTTTTTCCCATCCGCCTATCTACATGGATTTTCATGAGCCGAATGATCCCATATTACAACCAATGCATAGAGAGGATCTAGTAGTTCACAGTTCTCATAGAGAGGACCCATTTGTACCTATGCCATTAGAGCCAGGTCTCGGGTATGAGAGCTACATCAACGATGTAGAGGTTGGTTCGTGTGGTCCTGGAGATCAATTCTATTCTATCAATATGGTCTCCATTGATTTGACCACCCCACTCAACAATCTAGCAGATCCATCCAAACCATTTTATCTTAATGTATATTTTATAGACTGGGATCGTGTTAACTCACCTATTAAGCTTGAAGATTTCTTTCCTAATGAAGAAATGTTACAACCATTTCATTTTGTGCTAAGCTGTGCATATGATGTCTATCATACCAAAAATACTTCCAACGTAGAACTTATCAACCTAGTTGATGACGTCCATTTGATCCCTACACCTCATCAGCTTGAGGAGGGATTGCACATGTCAATAAAGGAAACCTTCGATGTGGATATCAGTAATGATCCCACTAATCCAAGGAAGGTTAAATTAAGAGAAAGTCTCACTCCCGATGAGCGTGCCACACTCATCCCTCTACTAAAAGAGAGACCTAATATTTTTTCTTGGATGTACAGGGATATGCCAGGTCTAGACCTTAAATTGGTTACGCATAACCTTTTGCTAGATCTGATGAAGAATTCGGTCAAGCAGAAGCTTAGAAAGATGCATCCAACAGTAGCCTTAATGGTGAAATATGAGCTACAAAAACTACTGGATGTAGAATTTGTAATATCCATAGACTATCAAGAATGAGTATCCAATATGGTGCCCGTAGGAAAACCTGATGGAAGAATCCATATTTGTACGAATTCCAGAGACCTAAATAAGGAAACACCCAAAGATTCATTTCTGTTGCCAAATATTGATGCTCTTGTAGATGCAACTGCAGGTCATGAAATGCTCTCCTTAATGGACATTTTTTTGGTTACAATCAAATTCATATTAAACCTGAAGACCAACATAAAATTGTATTTATAACACCATGGAGATATAAAGTTATGTCGTTTGGCCTCAAAAATACTAGTGCCACATATCAGTAGGCCATGACATACATTTTTCATGACTACATGCATAAAATTATAGAAGATTATATCGATGACTTGTTGGCCAAGTCATTGCTACAAGAAGAGCATGCATAGGTCTTAAGGAAGGTCTTCGATAGCTTGATAGAGCACAATGTCAATTTGAATCCTAAGAAGTGTGTATTTGGCATAAATTTTGGTAAACTCTTAGGATTCATAATTTCTAAATGATGCATCTAAGTCGACCTAGCGAATGTCAAGGTGATCTTAGAGATGCGTCCTCCCTCCAATATTAAATAGTTGAGAAGCCTTCAGGGAAAAGTAGCATTGATAAAGCAATTTATTGCTTAGTTATAGGATAAATGTCAATCCATGAATTGACTACTACATAAGGGGGTCCCATTCAACTACGACGAGGACTTTCGAGCAGCTTTCACTAAAATAAAGCAATACATGGTGATGCCACCAGTGCTAGCTCCACCAAGGCCAGAGGTGTATTTTCTACTATATATAGGTAACTGACTTTGCATTGGGAACCATGTTAACCCAAAAGAATGTGCAAGGTAAAGATCAGGTCATATATTATAATAGTCAAACCTTTGTGAGCTATGAGCTTGGGTATGCATATATGGAGAAACTATGTTTAGCAATAGTGTTCGCTACCAAAAAATTATGAAACTATATGCTAAGTTATACAACATATATTATATCTAAACAAAATCCTTTGTAGTACATGATGAGTAAGATGTATCACAATATATGTACTACAAAGTGGATCATGCTACTGACAGAATTTGATATAGAATTCATAAGCCAAAAGTCCATTAAGAGACAATTCATAGTTGATCAGTTGGTTGAGGCACCATTGTCAAACAATAGGCGTCTAACCATTGAGCTTTTGTATGATGCAGTATTTGTTGTATCCAAAGCTCTTGAACCTGAAGAACCAAATAATAATTCTAATATGACTCTGTTCTTCGATGGTTTGAAGTGCAAGCAAGGGGTTGGTGCAAGAATAGTATTTTTCATGCCGCAAGGAGCTCTAATGCCCTTGTCATTTAAATTAGACTTTTCATACACTAACAACAACACTAAGTATGAAGCCCTACTATTGGGCCTCCACACAACTGTCGCCATGAAAATTAAAATATTAAACATCTTTTGTGACTCCTTGCTTATAGTAAACCAAGTTAAGGGGCTCTTTCAGTGTCAATTTTCCATATTGAAAGCTTATAAGGATCTCGTTGCTACATATCTGGATAAATTAGAATGGTATGACATCAAGATAATCCCTCATTCATTGAATAGGTTTGTAGACACCATGGCCTCTTTGGGATCCTTAATCCCTTAGAATTCTCTGTGGACTTCACTACCATCCATGTTAAAATGCTTTTGCATCCTGCAGTAGAGCATGAAGCCTTTGATAATAAAATGTCAATCAACATGATTAGCACATAATCAAAAGTTGAATGGTTCTATAGAGCTAAAGACTTTCTAAAGAAGGCACCCTGGGGGGTATTAGCCTCTCAAAGTCCAATAAGGGGTGGAATTACCATTCACCACAAGGTTGTTTCCCAGTCTGCATTTGCAAAGGTAAATACATAGGGGGAGCAAGTCGTCTTGGCAGTCAAAGTTGAGGCTTGTCAGAGTTGGATGTCACAAATCCAAGACTTCCTAAAACTTGGTATAATCCCAAAGGGATTGTCACATGTCACAAAATGCAAATTCAAGCTGAAAGTGACTAAATATGTCTTGATAAGACATATCTTGTACCTACGAGGCTATGATGGAGTTCTTCTTAATTTTCTAGAGCCCCAAGAGGCATCTTGGATGATTTCACAAGCTCGTGACGGTACGTGCAATGGTCATTTTAGTGGCATGGCCATCATCAAGCGCATCCTTCGAATGGGTTACTATTGGTCCACTATGGAGAAGGAATGCAATATGTATGTCAAGAAATGCATCAAATGTCAGTATCATGCTAATATCACGCACTTGCTATCATAGTCCTTACAGTCCATCCAAGCGGCTTGGTCATTTTCTTAGTGAGGATTAGATATTATAGGCAAGATCTCTCCTCTGTTATCAAACTAGTATACATTTATAATCATGACTACTAAGTATTTCACAAAGTGGGTGGAAGAAATACCCTTAACAATGACAATTAGATCTTGTATAGCAGATTTTATACTGGAGTATATCATATGTCATTTTGGATTCCATCCAAAATAATATCGGATAATAGAACATCATTTAAGAACAAAAATGTGAGATCTTTGATGTGTAAATATAGAATCAAACATGGCTTTGCAACTTCTTATTATTCGCAAGAAAATAAGCAAGCTGAGGACTCAAACAAGACAGTGGTGGCCATCTTGAAAAATATGATCCAAGAAAACCATAAATACTGGCATAGCCAGCTGCACCTTGCATTATGGGCTTATAGGACTAGCATTCAGATGCCCACTGGGACAATGCTATTTTCACTAGTATATGGTGTTGAGGCCATTATGCCCTTGAAATTAGAATTTCCAATGTTGTGCATCTCATTGAAAGAGTTCATCGATGATGAAATTATGCGGCAAGCTCGACTAGATCAACTGATGTTGCTTGATGAACGTCATGTGAATGCCTTGGAGCATCTCCACGTTTATCAGGAGCAACTAAAATGAGCTTATAATATCAAATTCCACTAGAGATACTTTGAAGTTGGGGATCTTGTCTTGAACTAGAACCAAAAACACTCTAATTTGTCATTAGATATGCGAAACAAATTTTTGGTTAATTGGATAGGACCCTATATCATATCTAAAAATATTGGTTTGGGTACCTATCATATAACATCGCTAGGAGGTGTTGAAGAGCCTGAACCTCTCAAAATCATCCATATTAAGGCATTTTATGCTTGAGATCATAGTAAAAGTCTTCGAGAGTTTGCTTAAAACTGCTCGTTTAACCCTAAAAAAGCTCCAAGGGTTCCTAAAACCGCTTGGTCATGTCATTAAAGGCCCCGAAAGTTTGCTTATAACTGGTTGGTCATCCCAAAAAAGGCACCAAGGGTTTCTGAGAAATCTCTTGGTCAACCCAAAGTTTTTGAGCATTTTCTTTAAATTGCTCAGTCATCCTAAAAGGATGCAAGCTCTCTTATGAGTAGTTTGGTCAATCAAAAAGCTCCAAGGGTTCCTCAAATGGCTTTGTTGTATCAGTCAAAGGCCCCTAGGGTTAACCGCTCGGTCACCCCAAAAGGCTCCAAGGGTTTGCTTAAAATTTCTTGATCATCCTAAAAATCTCCAAGCTCTCTTGCGAGTAGTTTGGTCAATAAAAAGGCTTCAATAGCATTTCCTCATCATTTTGTCACTCCTAAAATCTCTAGAGGCATGTACTCATCTTTTAGATATAAATTCTCAAATCCATAAAAATTATAAAATCAATAAAATCCAAAAATATTTTGCATTTTCATTCTACACATGCATTCATTTCATTGCATTATAAATAGGCATTCGTTATCTATTGCATTCCGTAGTAAGATGGATTGTGTTTGTAAGTCTTACAAATGATGCCACATTTGTGTTTTAATCATGCACCTTTGTATTTAGCATAATCTATTGTATTCATACACAACACCTGTTGCTATGAGATATGTGTGTATACCAAAGTTTTCCAGTCACTCAACCATACCTAGTGGGTTTCTTAGATGTCATATAAATTTGTTTCTACTTTTTTAGATGAGGTCATTAGTTGTGATGGTGCTTGAAATATTGGGATCCCATAACTAATTGACACATTTAAAATCCTGCTAAGGTAAGGGAGGATGAAAGCTGTGAAAGTGGTCCTGGGTATTTAGAGATATGGGTTTTATTACCTGCTTATCTTGCAAATAGTTTGGTCTAGAGTGGTGAACCTTGGAAAAATGACAAGAATTTCCCCTACTCGTACATAGATACACAATTTAAATTTAAACCCAAAGTTCAAAGTTCAAATCTAAAATGATATAGTGAATCAAAAGCACTATACAAATCCCTTGCTCAGAGTAAAACATGAAAAATAGTGATTTTTATCACTACATATGAGCAAAAATCAAAATGGGATGAGAACTTGAATCCCTATATTATTCACCATTAAAATCCATAGAATGAACCTCGAGTACAAAAATGGCTTGAAAGAGTCCTACCTACTTTCATAGTAGTAGTTCTATTTGGTGATCCCCAATTGTAGCAATGGTTTGAAAGAGTCCCAACTATTTTTGGAGGGGTAGTCCTGATCAATTTGCAAGATGAGCTAGCTCTAGGTTCCTAGGGTTGTCTAGCAGTATATTCCAATCAAGTCTAAAACAAGGATGATACAAACATAGGAGGAACCCAATCTCACATATGGGTTGGAAGAGTCCCGACTAACATTTGGGGTATGCCTATGGTCTATCTAAAAATACACACATGCACACATAGGGATAATGAACAGTTGGATCATTCATGACGAAAGCCTTATCCAAAAAAAGTCTTGTACAGTTAGTATGTGATGTTTGAGAAGTCTACTAGGGTGTTTGAGTCTCATGGAAAACCTCAAAAGTTCTTATAATAGCAACAAAATACCAAATACCATAAACCATATAGAATAAAGTAATTCAAATCATCAAACTGAAAATTATCGAATCCATGATACATTGTTACATAAAGCATAATCAATATATAGGATAGATACCAGATGGATATCAGAAAGGATATCTAGACGGCCATTGACTATATTGTGCATACTTTTCAAACTTGCAAAATAAAATAGAATGAAACATTATATCATTCGCATCATATTGCTTCATACCATTGCATTTCATATATGGATGATTAATTGATTAAATTCTTGTAATGAGGATTTTCAATTATATTCATGATTTTTACACATTTTGTGGTGTCATCCATTAGATTGTTAAACTCGTATCGCATTCATTCCTTATATTTTAAATTATTAAAACATATAGGTTCATTTACATTAGATTACCATCATGTAAATAATATATTGCATCAGCATATCACAATATCATCATAAATTAAATGCATACAATAAAGAAAAATTAAATATGCATTTAAAAGTAAAACACTGTATCCATATGCATCCATCATAGAAAGCATATCTAAGCATCTACATCACTACATACCATAATCATCATAAAATTAAATAGCTATCTAGTGCATGTCATCCATACATTACATCATCTAAGCATAACATCAATACGAACATCCGCATCCATGTGCATAACATTAACATAAAATTAAAAGTATACAAGTACACATAATGAGCCAAAATGATTAATCTCATATATATATATATATGTGTGTGTGTGTGTGTGTGTGTGTGTGTGAAAAAGGAGTACATGGGGTACATCAAAATACCCATAGGCTATAACTATGTAGGTCCTCGACCTTACACTCAAAACTAGTACAATAAATATCCCAATAGATACATACTATAGAGGGCTTGCACCCCCAGCCTAAGAGTCACTGCCATCATCCTCGCCATCCCTGTGGCTCTTGTATGAGCTAGCTTCATGGGTGTTAGAGGACCTATGTGTCCTTTCAATCTTGTGAGTCCTATGGCCTTGCCCTCCTCTGATCCATCCTCCTTCATCTCTACCTATGAAGCCTCCTATGTGGCGACCTTTACGCCCCATCCACCCTCTATCAATTGGTGCACATTGCACCCCTATGGATCAACCTCTGCCCCATCATCTACCCGATAAAGGGGCTGATATCTCTACCACTATAGGAGGGACCACCAATTTTCATATGTAGGAATGGTCCCAACCCTAGCGATCCCTATCTCCTAAAATTCATCAACCACATCCCCAAGTGGTTTCAGTTGTACCCAGGGAAAATCCCTCTCTAATACTAGATGCCTATATATTAGATGTAGCTTTGGGATGTCCTAGACCAGGCCAAACTACTGCAATAAATGAGAGTAAAAATTATACTACCTGATCTCATCCTTGTAGCCAAGTAGCCACCTGTATCGATGAGCCTAGGACAGTTGCTCACCAGCCTTCTCCCATGTGAGGCAGTCCATGTATGAGCATCACTCAATGTCATCCATCTCAAGTGCTACAAATTTCTCAATGTAGTGATCCACGTCCTTAGCATGGGACCTACTCTAGAACCCATCCTCATGAGGTCAACTCCATAGGACACTCGATCCTGATGTGTTTCCAGCCCCAAATCTAAAGAAGTAGACTATAGCTAATCCCAATCTAGATCTGGCTGGTGATCTGGTAGAGCTTTTCGTATAACTAGCCCAGTAGAGTGCTCCCTCAGGCTAAGAGCAATGGCTAATCTCTGGAGCTCTGTGTAACCCTCCTTACACTGGACAAAAGGTTCCAAGGGATCCTCATGCCCAGGATTCTGGAAGGATAGCCTGTACAATTAGGTACATGAAGATGGCCTTATAGACTGAGAATATGTCCTCCTGTTACTATTACCTAATATGAACACCTCAATGGTCGATCTTATGCTGGGCCTCTTGACTCCGATCACCGAAGATAGAATCGAAAACATACTTCTTACTCCATAATGAGGAGGAGGTGTTGGCCTCACCATCAATAGGGATCCTAAAAATCTTGTAGACATCCTCTAAAGTAATGGTCATCTCACCTATCGGTAGGTGAAATGTGTTGGTCCATGCATTCCAGCATCAAGCCAATCTAGTCAAGTAGGTCTGATCTACCCTAATAGTGGGTAGATCCAAAACATAACCGAAGCCAACAAAACCAAACCAGTCCTACTCTAAGGCAGTAAGATATCTGCACAGGGTACATAGGATATCTGGATCTTGGGCTCTAGAGGTCAACATCTAAAAAAAAAAATCAAAGTATAAAGGAAAATCTAACTAAAAAACAACCAAAAACAACTCAAAAATGACCATAAAAATGTCAAACAAATTCAAAAAAATGATAAAATGACAAAAACATGTCAAAAGTCATCAAGAAAATTAAAAAAAAATCACAAAGGCATCTCAAAAGTGCGATAAATGGAATTAATTTCCATAAAACCTTAGAAAAATAAAAAAAATTGATTTTTTTCTAAAATTGTCGAACCACGAGTCAACCCTGTAGTCCACATGCGATCAAAAATTGACCATTGGAATTTGAATTCCAACTGTAGCTGATAGCTGTGGTCCCCAATATAACAATTGGGAACCACCGCTGCTAGCTGCGTTCTAGGAATGACACCCATTTGGGGTCACTTCCTAGCCTACCTAGACAAAAAATTAAAATCCTTAACTAGCCTAGTCTAAGGTGAGGTTCATTGCCAATATTTTAGTGAAGTTAATTTACCCATTAATTAATGAGGTTTATTTTTAAATTGGTAATGATTACGAGGACTCGATTTCAATTTACCTTGCCCACGCTAAGGCATCTGCTAGTGGATGGCTTTCCAGGGCCCGCCATCGGGGTATTAGTGCGATATGAGGTTGAGTTTTAATAGTGTTTTGAATCAAGGAATGTTTTTCACCTCTCATAGTTCTCCAAGTTATAGTTGCTTTCAAGAATGATAATTAAATTTTCAAATTGGAAAGTTATTTATAGGCTTTTCCTAATTTTGGTTGACCGTAGCTGACACCTGCGGTCCTAGAATTAAGGTTTTCCACCGGTAGGTCTGATATGTGATTCCCAAATTTTCAAATTTTCAATCGCAAACTGTACCCACGATTCGTAACTAGCATTAAATGCACTAAAATACCATCGTGGGAAGGTCTTAAATGATAAATTATGACTCCTAACGGATAAAAATATCAATAAGAGCAATCAATTTTGCAAATTTTATGTTCAAGCACCATAATCAATTAAAAAAATTAAAATTAACAAAATATTTCAAATAATCAAAATCCAAATGCACCTCATATTCAATTATTTACTCTATACACTCAACGGTTACAGCGACTAACGCTCCATGCAATCCGGCGAGATGATTAAATAACCATAAGGACATTTGGGGTAAAATTGTTATAATTGATTTGATATTCTTCTTTTCAATCCCAAAGAATGCCTTCAAAGTTGGAATGATCCATGAGAATGAGGCGTTTCATGTAATTTCTCTTATGACACCTTTTTTTAGAAAATCATCGATAAAATTGATTTAAAATACATCTAATTGGATTTGTATCATTTCAATTCCCTAAGACAGCTATTGTAGACCAACTGCTCTATGGGATAGAAATGTGTAATTAATATTTACAGTTGGAATCATACACTAAACTAGGCTTAGCCAAGTCATTAAAATGCTCAATTCTAAGTTTGTGCAGATCATTCATTAGGGTCATGCGACCTTGTCGCTTCATACATTGTCATTACCCTCATTGACTTGTCACTTGAGGGGGTAGTCATAATATCATAATCATAATCAAATTCAAAAAAAGATCCTTGAGATCGTATATCTCTTGATCTTATCAAAATTATGTTCATCTTACGAATCATTGTCAATAGCTATCATAAGCTTACCCTTTTGCTTGGGGAAAATAGCAAATATGATAATTAGTTTGTAACTTTCATTCTTTTTGTTATATAGGTGTAACTCCTATTGTAGTGCCAGAGCTATTCGAATGTCTGATGATGAGTGTGAACTCTTTCAAATTTAAGCCTTTCACCCAGTTGGAAGCAATGATTCTAGGATGCACATTCTTTTGCTAGACTTGGGGCATCTAATGTTGATCTGACTAATGATCATCTTAGAACCTTTGACATCATTTTAGGAGGTCTATTTTCACTCAACATTTTTTGATCTCACAATGCATCTCAAAAGGGGCATCTGTAGACACCTAAAATACGTCATGCCGAAGGTGACTACTCATATGGACATACTACAAGACCATATGGAAGATCTTGGATAGACTTCAAGATAGAGCAGTGGTTCTAACCACTCAATTTGGGCTCCTTGGCCTAATCAATCTGAACCACAGCTAAAACTTGTGGTCTATAGTTTGAACCATGGTTGATACCTATGGTTTATAGTCTAAACTGCAACTATCACCTATAGTCTTAACTGAAGTTCAATTGGACTTCATCCGAGCCAAATCAGTTTGAATGACCATGTGTTCTAGAAGAAGGTGATTAAAGGATGGAATATTCCAATCCAACTGTCCTAACCACCCCTTATTTATCTTGGCTTCTCCATGAAGCCACCCCTAGCCCTTGGATAGTCATATAAGTACCCCTCATAATTAGGGCAAACTATTAGAGAGAGAGTTGGATATTAGAGCAACGAAGCCCTGATGGATTGTGGACTCACTTGAGTGCACTAAGAGAGATATTTGTTGCTATCACTTTTCCAACCCAATCATCATGACAAATTGTTCCATTGATGCCCTAAGGATCTAGAACGCCAAGAAATGCCAATTCGAGTAAACAGAGACCCTATCAAGCAATTCAACTGCCAAACCTATTAGAGGACACTGAGGTGACCCTTGATCATCAATTTAACAAGAAGGATCAAGTACATAGACCTAGAATTTGAGGGTAAAACTACTTGGTTGCTCACTGTAGCTTTCAGCCATGATTTTACAGTGCATACTACTCATCCAAGTTGCGGTTTACAACAGGTATAATATCCCCTTACTGTTATTTTTGTAGTGTGCTTAGCTAGTTTATATTAATCATTCTAATGGTTTATTTGGTAGGTTAGAGACTCTGAATAACCGTATTACAAATTTTATTAGGTTTACTTCATTTTAATAAGTAGGACATAATTTGTTTCTTTTCATGTACTAATGCTTTTTTTCATGCAAGTGATCCTTCATATTGATAGATGTACTTATTGTTTACATTTTCTATCAATATTTATGAGAATTGCATATGTTTGGCATAGTTTATCTACTTTCTTGATTTCATTAGTATTATGGCATTTGCATGTATAAATCCTTTAAAGTGCCTCATCATGAGAGGTTTCCTATTTGTTTAATGTTCTTGTGTTGTTTCTTGATCATAGAAAATAGATTCAAAGGAGATTAAATCATCTAATTCCTTCCTCAATGCGAAAAAGAGGGTCAATTCCACCCTAGAGTAGTTCGTGTCACCCCAAATGGCCTGAAACTCATATTTTCCCTTGAGAGGGATTTCACATGCTTTCCTATTGTAATAGGAGTATCAAATTTTTATCCCTAAGAGGGACGTATTTGTAATCAGGATTGGCTCATTTAATGGAATAAAGTGTTCTTATTCTTTCTCATTTTATTGTCAATTTTGTATGCATTTCTTTTGTATCTCTTGTTTATATCATGCAGTAGGAAGCATAGGTGTGAGGCCATTTTGTGGTCACAGGAAGACATGCAATAACACATTATCACTTCATGAACGCATGCTTCCATCTTGAGCAAAATGATGCCCTAATTCTTATGGCATTTATCATGACATTCTTAGGTTCAACAACTCAATGGTTCAATCAATTGCCCAAGCATAGCATCACCAGTTTTGAGCAATTTGTAAATGCCTTTCTAGAATGCTTCTCCTTCGATGCCAAAAAAAAGGTGAGCCTATCTGATCTGGCTAGCTTGAAACAATATGATGATGAGCTAGTAATGGATTATGGGAATAGGTGGAGAAAAATCATTGTGAAACTATCATTCTCTGTTCTCACTGAAGAACTCATTCAAATATTCATAAATATTTGTGCAAAACACATCTCTCTTTTGTTACAACTATAGCAGTATGAATCATTCAAAGAAGCCTTGGCTTATTCCAAGCTTATTGAATACATAAATATCGATGAAGGAGACCTCAAGCTTCAAAACAAGAAAGAGTGGAGCAAGAAAAATCAAAATGACAAAAATAAATGAAAGCAGGCCAAGCCTACTTAGGTTAATCAGGTCATTTTAAGCATGCCCAAGGGATGTAACGACCAACAATAATAAAATTATCAGGCTCTCCCCCACCGGCCAACTACGAACCTAAGAAAAACTAGGGATAAAATAGGGAGCATCAATCACCTCATTATTACATACCTCTAAATGAATCAATGCAGTTGATATTTAATCAAATGAGCAAGGCATAGAGTATAAGATTACTGATGTACAAATTATTGATCCCAACCATCCCAAGCCAAAGAGATATCATAGGATATAGGGAAAACTATATTGGATTTAATAATATTGTGCAAAACATGATTTATAAGGGAGAGCTAAAAGTTGAAAACCCACTAGCTCCTGACAATAGAGATATGGGGATATTCAGGAACCCATTGCCAAATCATGGAGCCCCTAGGGATTAGGGCACCCAAGTCAACCAAGTTTGAGTTGAGCCACCCATTCAGACATGCATCAGAATGGTTGAGATAGTTAACAAGGCAACTAGGAGTCAATGGTATGGCCAACCAAAGCCTCCAATGGCTACCATTCATATCTTGGATGCACCTTGGCAAATATAGGTCCATAAAAATCCTCCAAGTCTACCAATGCAACCCATGATAATGATTTAGAGTAGACTAGAACAAATATGCAAACAAATCTGGTCAAGTTTTCTATTTATAAGCTCATACAATAGTCTCCTAGGCATAGGGAGACTTTGATAGAGATCTTGAGATCAATTGAGCTCTATCCCTAGAACCCAAATGTGTTCACACATTTTGTGGGGCAAGTAGCAATGCCAAGAGCTTGTAATCCATTTTTATGATCATAGAATCAAGGAAGTACCAACTACTATAGTAGAACCATCTTTGTACATAATTATGTCTGTTAATGACACACCATTCAAGTGGATTCTAATCGACATGAACTCTTCGATCAACATTATAACAAAAAATTCTATAGGGAACCTAAATATCCCTAAGTCCAACATTGTTCCCACTTCCTACACATTAAGGGATTTCAACAATGCGATGTTCTCCACAGTGGGTACAATCGTGCTACTTGTAAAGGTAGGACACAAGACCATCCCTGTGATGTGTCACATGTTGGAAGGGGTGATTCAATACAACATCCTTCTAGGGTATCCCTAGATAAGGGACATGCAGTGTGTTCCCTAATTCTTGCACCAATGCATCAAGTATGTGCATGAGGGACAAGTTCATGTGGTGCCATTAGATGAAGAATTGTTTAAGTACATGCATTAGGTCAACTTGTTAGGGGAATTTGTCCTTCCATAAATACACCTGTACATAAGGCCTTCATCCTCGACCACACAACTAAGAAGCAATATCAAATTAGTGTGAGGTGACCCATGTACATTGACACCACCTCCTACATCCAAAGCTACTAGCACTTCTGAGAAGCCTTCAAAATCTAAAGCAAAATATACTTAGAAGCTAAAAGCACCCTTAGTGGAAGAAGGATCCAAGGAACTTCCAACCATAGCAGTTATGGGAATTCTGACTCCCATGGAGGAATAATATTCCAAAGATATAGTCGAGGAGGTACCTCAACCTACCTTGCCTGCATCATCAACAACATCATCTACACCTTAGGTGACATTTCACCTAGCCAACATAGGGTTAGGTGAATATCTTATGCAGAACATGAATTTCACACCAATTATTGAGTTTGCATAAGACATGGGAGAACCAAGAGTCCCAAACATTCCAATAGGGATGGTGGTTCCCTTAGGGGTTCCCCCTAACCAGACCAACTTCATATATGTTTGTTTATATTATGCCCATAGTGCTCCTAAACTTGAAATGGATGAGGATGAACCTTTCACCATGAATTTTCACCACTTATCAAATCTTGATTTTATGCTAAGATACTTTGAGTGAGCCCATTGGCATGGCTATGTCTAAGGTGTATACGAGCAAGGGCAGTGGTTGCCATTTTAGTCACACTATTAGCTACCTATTGGCAGGTTTGGAATTGGCTATTACATTTAAATAAATTTTGAATCTATTGGTAGGTTTGGACTTGGCTATTACATTCAAAGAAATTATGAATCGCTAGTAGCAGCCCTAGATAGGCTAAGCTTGGAATGTAGGGAAGACCTTGACTGGAACCCCTATCGAAACCCTCATAGAAACTACTGGGGTGATGAATGGGTGTCCATGATCAATATCAAGCCACCCGACGAGTATCATCCTGATTCCTCTCCCAAAGTGCACCTATCAGGGATCATCCTATGGGAGGACAAACCAATTCATGGCTATGATCAAGAGGAATATGAATATGTATCAAGTGAGGATGAAGAGGAAACTGGCTTGGCTTACCATGGACCTCAATATGTGAAAAACCTCGCTTGGTCTGGCAACATAGATAGTGGATACATTTCATATGAGAGTGGCTATGAGTTAGAGGACTCAATAGAGATGGCCTACCTAGGGCCCAAACATGTGCATCCCATTGTAGGGCTGGAGGTTAACACCAATGGTTTCTTCATAAGTGATGATGATTATAAAGATGAAACTGATATGGCCTACTTAGGACCAAGACATGCATGCCACACTCTAGGGACATAAATAAATACCAATGAATTCTTCATAAACGATGATGATTTTGAGGATGATACTGATATGTCTTATCTTGGACCTCACCATTTATGACAAGTCAATATGCTAATGAAGAGAGAAGCAATGCTTCACATCATAGATCCTAATCTTTGCTTCCTAAGAAGACCACCAAATCTAGAGATCATCTATCACATGGTCTTCCTGGATTTGCCAACATTTAGGGAGTTTTTACTACCTAATGATACCATTGTCTCATCTATTCACATACCATATCCTAAGATCCCTATGCCCCTAGAGCCTCATCACGAGTATGGAAGGTGATCCATTGATATAGAGCTTCACCCACATGGTCCTAGATATTTCATCCCATCCATAAATATAATCTCCATTGATTTGACCACTCCACTCCATAACCTAGTAGATCCTATAAATCCATTGTGTCTTAAATTAGATGCTATTGACTAGGATCATGTTGATTCACCCCCAAATCCTGAAGATTTCTTCCCTAATGAAGATATGCTACAACCATTCCATATTACACCAAGATGCACACATGATGTCTATCACACTAGTCTGGACCCTGAGTTAGTAGGACATATAAATCTATTATATGAAATTCACTTAATCCCCAGTCCTCACCAGATTGAGGAGGGGTCACATATGCTAATAGAGGAGACTTTCAATGTGGACATCAGTGATGATCCCTCTCAACCAAAGAAATTCAAGTTTGAAGAAAGCTTATCTCTAGAGGAGCAGTCCATCATTATTCCTCTATTGCAAGAGAGACCAAATCTCTTTGCTTGGACTTACAAATAAATGCTAGGCCTAGATCCAAAATTGGTTGTCCACAACATTTTTCTAGATCCCACAAAGAAATAAACCAAGAAAAATCTTAGAAATATGCATCCAACCATCACTTTTATGGTAAATAACGAGTTGCAAAAATTGTTGAATGTAGTCTTTATTCCCATTGACTATCTAGAATGGGTATCAAACATGGTGCTCATAGGAAAACTTGATGGAAGAATCTGCATTTGCATAGATTTCAAGGATCTCAATAAGGCAACACCAAAGGATTCATTCTCTTTGCCCAAAATATATGCTCTTGTAGATGCAACTACATGTCATGAGATGATCTCCCTAATGGATGGTTTTTCTAGTTATAATCATATTCATATTAAACCCGAAGACCAAAATAAAACTACATTAACCACTCCATGAGAGACATTCTATTACAAAGCGATATCATTTGGCCTTAATAATGATGGTGCCACATATCAGCAGGCTATGACATACATTTTCCATGACTACATGTATAATATCTTAGAAGACTACATCGATGACTTACTGACCAAGTCATTGTTGTGTGAAGAGCATGTTGAGATCCTCAAAAAGGTCTTCGATCGCCTGATTGAGCACAATGTCAGGTTGAATCCTAACAAATGCGTCTTTAATGTAACTTTTGGAAAACTCTTAGGATTCATCATTTCTAAATGAGGCATCGAGTCAGACCCAACAAATATAAGGGCTATATTGGAAATGGCTCCACCCACTAACATTAAGGAACGGATAAGCTTATAGGGCAAAGTAGCATCCATAAAGTGATTCATCGTGCAACTATCAGATAAATATCAACCCATGAATCTACTACTACACAAAGGGGTCTCATTCCAATGGGGAAAATAATGTCAGCAAGCCTTTGCTAAAATCAAGTAGTACCTAT
Organism: Wollemia nobilis; assembly: GCA_028583015.1. Taxonomy (NCBI): domain Eukaryota; kingdom Viridiplantae; phylum Streptophyta; class Pinopsida; order Araucariales; family Araucariaceae; genus Wollemia; species Wollemia nobilis. The sequence continues at coordinate 8,435,754 of JAQPPZ010001045.1, forward strand.
AAATACTACCAGTATTACCTCCACCAAGGCCAGACGTGTCATTATTGCTATATATATCTACTACAAATTTTGTTTTGGGTATCATGTTGGCCCAAAAGAATGTGTAATACAAGGAACAAGCGATATATTACATCATTCGTACCTTGATGAGCTACAAAATTGGATATGCATACATAGAAAAGTTATGCTTAGCTTTGGTCTTTGCAACCAAGAAATTACACTTCATGCTGAACCATACGACGTATGTAATATCCAAGCAAAATCCTTTGTAGAATATGATGAGCAAGACATATCATAATACATGTACTATGAAGTGGATCATGCTATTAATATAATTTGACTTGGAATTCATAAGACAAAAGTCCATCAAGGGATAATTCATAGTTAATTATATGGCTAAGGCAACCCTTCAGAATAGTAGGCCCTCACCATAGAACTTCTTAATGATGCAATATTTTATCTATCATAAGTACTCGAACCTGAAGAGCTAAAAAATAAAGTTGATGTGACTATGTTATTTGATAATTCAAAGTGTGAGCAAGGAGGCAGTGCAAGGATTATCTTTTCACACCACAAGGTGCTCCAATGCCCTTGTCCTTCAAGCTAGACTTCCCTTGTACAAAAAACAACACCGAATACGAGGACCTAATATTAGATCTCCAAATAGCCATCACTACCAAAATCAAGAGGTTAAACATCTTTGGTGACTCCCTACTCATAGTCAACCAAGTTAAGGGACCATTTCAATACTTTGATCCAATCCTAAAATATTACAAAGAGCTTTTTGACACATATCTAGCCCAACTAGAGTGGTATGACATCAAGGTAATCCCTTGTAAATCAAACAAATTTGTAGACACCATGGTATATTTTGGATCCTTGATCCCCTAGAATCCATCTACTAATTTCACTACCATTCATGTGAAAATTCTCTTGCACTCAGTGATGTAGCATGAGGCATTTGATTACTAAGAATCAATCAACATGATTCATATAGAACCAAACCATTATTGGTTCTATAAAGCTAGAGATTTTTTATAGAATGCACCTTGGGGGTCTTTGATCTCTCAAGGTATTATGGGGAATGGAACCACCATTCACCACAAGATTTTTTCTCAATCTACATTTGTACACATTGAATCATAGGAGAAGCAAGTCATATTATCTAGCGAGGTTATAGCTTATTAGGATTGGCTCTCCTAGTTACAAGATTTCTTGATACTTGGAGTTGTGCCACAAGAACTATCGCATGCTGAAAGATGAGCATTTAAGAAAAAAGCAACAAGATGTCTTTCTAGGAGGTATATTGTATTATCAAAGCTACGATGGGGTCCTCATTCATTGCTTAGAACCCCAAGAATCAACTTGGGCGATCTCGCAAGCTCACGATGATACATGCGATGGCAACTTCAGCGGCATGGCCATTATCAAGTGTATCCTTTGAATGGGTTATTATTGGTGAAGTATTACTGTAAGTATGTCAAGAAATGTGTTAAATGTCAACATCATGCAAATCTAATGTACTTGCCATCTTAGGCCTTACAGCCCATTCAGGCAGCTTGGCCTTTTTCTCATTGGGGTTTCAATCTAATCGAAAATATCTCTCCCCTATCTTTGGACTGACACACATTTATCTTAACAACCACTGAGTACTTCACCAAATGGGTAGAAGCAGTCCCCTTAACGTTGACAATTGGATCTCAGATTGTGGAGTTCATACTTCATAATATCATCTATCACTTTGGGATATCCTTTAAAATAATCTCGGATAATGGTCTGTCATTCAAAAACAAAAATGTGCAAGCTTTAACATCCAAATACAACATTTAGCACATTTTTGTGACACCATACTATCCACATACCAATGGAAAAGTAGATGCCTTAAAAAAGATAATAGTAACCATCTTAAAGATGGTGAAATAAAATCATAAGGATTAGCATATGCAACTATCCTAGTGTTGTGGGCTTACAAGACTAGCGTACGGACATTCATTTGGGCAACACCATTTTTGCTTGTATATGGCACTAAGGCCATTATTTTGTTAGAGTTGGAAATTCCAACATTGCGCGTCGCATTGAAAGAGTTCATCAACAATGACACTACGTGACAAGATCTCCTGGATCAATTGACCCTCCTAGACAAACATTGCATTAATTCTCTTGAGCATATTCACGTTTACCAAGATCATCTAACATGAGCTTACAACAATAAAATCCACCTAAGAGACTTTAAGGTTGGGTATCTTGTGCTTAAAGAGAACCAACAAAACTCAAATCTATCATAGCACCTATGAGACAAATTTATGGCCAATTGGATAGGTCCTTATATCATCTCTAAGAAGATTGGACCTAGGGCATATCACCTAACATCACTAGAGGGTGTTGAGGAGCCAGAGCCTCTGAACATTATTCATTTAAAGGTGTTTTACACATAAGCACAACAAAATAACAAAAAAAATCAAATAAATTTCAAAATCACAAAAACAATAGAAAACTTCAAAAGCAAAAAGCTCCAAAGGCATCTTAAAACCCTTTGGTCATGATGCGTAGTCGTTATACCATCATTAATTCTCAATGAATTTGTCAATCCAGGGTTGTGTACAAGGCTATCTATGGAATAAGAGGCAAAACAACTATAACTTAGGTCAATCTAGAGCAACAGGTCTTATTGGTGAAACCGATTGTGTGGGGAGTTTTTAGGACATTTCTATTTCTAAATTGCATGAATTAAACCTTAATCTAATTGCAAAAATGGAAACTAATCATTAACTACAAAAATGAAATCCTGATTTACAATTGCAGAATGAGACCTAATTATGTTGTAGAAATAACAGTTGTATAATTGAAAGTCTGATTTTAATTGCAGAAAGGAAATCTATTTGCTTTTGCAGCAATGGAAATCTAATTATAGCATGGAAAATAAAACCTCGTCAAGACTACGTAATAGAAGGTTGTTAATCTTACGTACGGGGGTTGACAACAAAACACAAAATGCAAGAAATTGCGAAAACAACAAATTCTAGAAATAACGAATTGAAATAAAATGGAAGCTTTGCTAAAAGTAAATATTACAACTAAAAAATTAAGCACAAGATTAATCTAAGCATAAATAAACTAAGACTACAGATATTGTCAACTGTTTACAAGCAATTGAAATAACAAGTTCTACAACTCATTCTGCTATAGCAAAATCAAAATAAAAACCTACTATTAGTCCTCCTCCTAGGTTTGGAAGTGGCCAGCCTCCTTGTCCAGAAGAAGGTATGAGTCTCTCTCTCTAGATCTTAATCACACTCATTTACAAACAATATGAAATAGAACTGGTGCACTTTATTGATTAAAGAACATGATTACAATAATTTTGCTGAAAACTTGCTACAGGACTGTAATAGTCAAATTCTACTTATTTTCTCTACTTTCTGCTTTCTCCTAGCTTCCTTACTCTTTTCTTACTACCTAATACGCTCAACCTAAACGGGAGCAATATTTATAGATGTCCTATGATCTAATTACAAACTATGGATATCTCAAAAGATCTAATCCTACTATGCTGCAACAAATTCTGGGTTTATTCTTTGATCTTTCCATTAATGATAACTTTGGTCAACAATGACGGCAAATATAGATGGAAGATCTTTTCATTTACCTTTTTTGACCTTTATTTCCCTTTTTCTAGCTTTAGAAATTGGTCAACAAGTCAAAAAGCACATTCTATTTTCATTTCGAAGATAAGTGGCTTCATTCCGAAGATACTACAATTCTCATTTCAAATATACTGCAATTCTCATTCCGAAGATCCGTTCATTCCAAAGATAATGCATTCTTCATTCTAAAGATCCGCTCATTCCGAAGACGTTGTGTTCTCTCATTTCAAAGATATTTGTTCATTTCGAAGATACTTTAGAATGAAAAAATGTGTGCTTTTCCAGTGATTTATTTTTCATCTCTCAGGTGGGTTATCTCCTAAGATCAAATTCCAATGGTCTTCATCTCTTTCCACATGTGAATTCCATGCCTTGCTATTTATGGACATTTGGCTGGAATTTACATGGGAAAGACCAGTTTTTGCTGCACAACAACAGTTTGCTTGCACTATTGTCAGATTTAGGTGAAATAAATGCTTGAGACAAATCAAAACATGATTAGTGAAATGCTGCTATTATTCTAAGCATATCCCATTTTAGCAAGTCATAGAAAAAAGAACACAAAACTATGCAAAAAGCTCTAAAAATCAGCATATAATATTCCAAATACATCGATCATGCAAAATGGTTAATATACAACATATTGAATCAACTTAACTAACATATCAGATAAAACATAAGGGTTTATAGGCAATTTTAGTGTTCAAAACATGTTATGATTGAGGCATTTCTAGGCCTCATCATTTTCCCCCCAACTTATATTAATGCATGCCCTCATGCATTTTGTTGGGCTATGGAATCACATATGTCCATGTTTAGATTCCATGACCTGTAGAATAATTTCTTGCCTATATAGTACCCCCTATTTTCCTAAATGTTTCTGAGCCAGTCTTCAAACTGTTCATCAGGTTGGGCATCTTTCTCAAAGTAGAATGGAACTAGAGTAATGATGGTTGGAGGCCTAAACCTAAGACCTATCCAGTTATGTTGCATGATTTCAATCAGCTGGATCACACCTTCTGCTCTTCTTTTGGACCATTCTAAGTTGATGGGGGAGATGGGTTCTCTTTTACACAAAGACATGGAAAGTTCAGCCCATCTATTTTTGCACACTGACAATGCTGGGAAAAAATTGTGATCACAAAATTTTTTGAATCTGGCCACACAGTCCCTTAAGTTGTTCAAGTACATCCTCTTTACACCATCCATGTTCATCATTGAGAAGTGTTGTTTGGTGATAAATAGGTGGTTTGGCTGGATTGCTTTGACTAACAATTTAGCCCTTGTTTCAATCTCTTTATTTTGCTTTTTCTATTGATCCTAGTAAAGCTGATTCTACAAAGTAGACATAAATGCTCTCAGCTGAATATCTCCAATGTAAATTTGAGGATGAAACTCTACTTCCTCTGGAATGAAGAAGTTGTGCAAAAAAAGTTCACATAGGAGATTTTTTTGTTCTATGGGGCTGTCAAAATATCCCTCCAAGAAATCTACAGTTGTGTCCAATTTATATGGGAGGTTTGAACTAATCCTCATGACCTGCCATATGAGGTATTTCTCCTTCAAAATAAGGCTATAAAATCTTGTTGGTCATCTAAATTGAACTAAAAATTTAGCAATTTGGCATAAGTTAGGCACCTTTTCTTTTAATGCTTGGTTTTTTGTTTCTTTTGCCTCTAGCTATTTCCTTTCTAATTTGAATTTTTTAGTATTAGTGGCAAGCTGCTCATATCTAATCATCCAATTGGCTATGTCTGCATTATATTGCTCTAGAGACACAGTATTAGGTGGTTTGACTGCAGGGGGAATCCTAGGCAGCAGATCTACCTGAACTCCTTTTTTTGCCACTTCTACTGGTTGATTATCTACCAATAATTCTACCTATACCTCCTTATTTGCTATTTCTATTGGGTTGTCATCAGATAGTAATTCTACTTGTACCCCCTTATTTGTTGAAAGTATAACAGTTTGAAATACAAGGACCTCAATAGGAGTACTTACTTGAACATTTTCTTGCTATTGGGACTATTCTTGTGTTGGTGGCTCATCTCCAGTATTTTCTATTATGCTCTTTGCCATTTCTGAAGCATCTTCAGAATGAGAAGGTAATGCTTCAGAATGAACACCCATGTCTGTCTCAACAAAGTCATCTGCCCTTGATAGACCCAGAAGCAATTGAGCCAAATTGTCTTCATCAATGGATATAGTTGGCTATTTTTTAGACTATGACAACATTCTTCTTAATGCTGCCACTTCCTACTGTAACTCTGCAATTTTTCTTTCCTATATCTCAATGATGCTTTCTTTCTCCTCAATCCACTTGGTTTGTGTTCTGACAACACTTCTTGCTGCCCTCGACTGCTCCGTGATGTCTTCCACTTCTATTTCTACCTCGGAATCTGATGCGACAGATCACTGCAGCTTGGTCGTTCAACCATTATCTCTTCTTCTGCAACAATTTGCTCTTGTTCAACAGGTTCTATGAAACTGCTTATAATTGTATCCACCATATCTTTAGCCTGTTTAACTGTAGCCTCCTCCAAATTATCCTACCCAGTTTCTACCTCAGCTATCTATTCAAAGAATTTTGGAAAGTTTTCAGAGGCTGGTTGTATTTTTGTGACATCTGGGCTACTTTGTCCTTCTTCTTCCTCCATAACCTGTTCTGCTATTTCTTTCAAATGGATTCTGGTGGACCTCCTAGTTCCAGATGCAAACTTATTCTTTTTGCTTTGTTTCCTGGTGTTAGCAGGGGTTGTGGGGACAGTTTCAGATGCCTCTGTTTCCTTTGTTATTTCTTGTTCTGTCAAATCAGTAGTCACTCCAGAAAAACAAACCTTCTTTTGTTTTTTTGTTCTGCTACCAGTTTGAGATTCTCTTTTTCTTTGTTTCTTGGTTTGTGAAGTTGAGGGTTCAAGAGCAAGGTTTTTTGTTGCTGTTGCTGGGTGTGGTTCTGTAACAGCTTCTGTGGCAATTTTTGTTTCATCTTCTATAGCAGCTTTTGTAGTAGCTATTTCTTCTTCTACAGCAATGTTAGCAGCATTTGGTTCTTCTTCTTCCTCATCTTCATCCCTAAAAATGACATCGTTTAGGGTAGATTAAAACCTATCAAAACTCCTAGGGTTTCATTTAAAATGGTGTTGGCAAACTAGTTTGATGAGGCCATGATGGTGAAGGCTTCCTTTACCCTCCTGATATCTCTTTGCCATGTTTTTTAATTCTTGATACAGATACAGGGGAAGATTTACCCTAACTTTCGGTTGTTGCTCACCATGTCTGAGATGGTTCAAAATTCGTAGATGATGCCCTGACAACAACACATACTACCCTTCATAGGTTAGGAATTTAATTACCCAGGTGGCTACTTCATCCCAAGGTTCCTATAGGCTGGCCCTTTTTAACCCTTTGCATGTGTTGTTATGGGTTAAATACTCTGGCTCTCTATCATTTTCTTTTACAAATTGATTAACTACATTTGCCAATGTATTCTTGCCAGATATAGAAATTGAAATCCCTTCTAATGGCAGCTCAGTAATCTAACTTAAAATTTTAGGGGTTACCTCAATAGTCATGTTGTTAACATGTGCTTGTTTGTTTCTAAATGTATGGGTGAACACGCCAACCAAATCTTCAGAGGACCCATTAAACTTATCCAAAAATAGCATAAGCCCTCCATCTTCAAAAATCTGCAAGACTGCCAGATTTTCTCGGAGGTAGGTGGTATCTGCTAGTTCTGTTCTGATATTTTGCCCCATCTTTTCTGTTTAAAAACCATTCACTGCTGTTGCTATTCCTCTGTTGGATCTCTATTTTTTTATGTTGCAAATTTTTAGGGTTTAGTTTGAAATCTTCTCTTGCCCTATTTCTCGTCTTCTTCTTTGAAATGAACCGTAACCTGAGCACTGTACTTTGCAAATACGTCTTCAAAAAGAAAGGTGGCACGCATTTCTACTGTTGCACCAAACACCTGTCCATCAATGATTGCATGGACGTCCTTGCTGTCAGATCCACCTCATTCAGTTTTAATTTTTTTTGTCCATAGATTCTCACGTGCAAAATAAACCATGTCTTCCTTGATTCTAGTACCATATAAAATAAATCATATCCTTGCTGACACGTGTTCCTTTTTATCGTATGCAGCTAAAAGAATTTTATTTTATCGTACCTTGTCTTTCTTGGATGCCACATGGAAATGCTCTTTTCGAAGATTATGATTTAGTTGCAAAAAAAAACTTCATTTCAAAGATTATAATTTCATTTCGAATACAGGCCTTTATTTCGAAGACAAGTCTTCATTTCGAAGACAAGTCTTCATTCCGAATACAAGTCTTCATTCTGAAGACAAAGCTTCTTTGAAAATATAAATCTTCATTCTGAATATTAATCCTCATTCTGAAGATCAATCCTCATTCCGAAGATCAGGCTGTATTGCGAAGGTAAATCGTCATTCCAAAGACAAAATTTCATTTTGAAGACAGATCCTACTTCATTTCGAAGACAAATCCTCATTCCGAAGATGATGCAACAAGTCGTCATTTCGAAGACCAAGTTTCATTCCAAAGACAAATTTTCATTTCGAAGACAAAGTTTCTTTCTGAAGACAAAGTGCAACATTCATTCTGTTGTCATTCCGAAGAAAATTTTAATCCAAAGATAATACAGCAGGCACTATGTTTGGCATTCTTGTTTCGAAGATTAGGCAGAAATCAATATTTTCATTTTCAAAACATGTTTTAAGTATGCCAACTCTTATGAATACCTTTTATGCTAATGGTTAATTGTCATATACTATACACCAATCATTTTACAATGAAGAAATGTAAGAAATATATACCTGATAAAAATAGTTAATGCCAGTTTTGAAAAATGACTACCTTTGTTGATGTTCTGCTGATATTTTCTGCAACATTTCAAAACAAGTGCACTTGGTGAGTTTGTACAATGATGGTTCAGAAATTTCCCAAGGTTATACATGCCAAAAAACTGGTTTTCATGCACACCAACCCAGTAGTGCCTTAAAAAGGTTTTCACTACTGAATTATTCATTTTTCTCTCTCTTTTTTTTTTCTTGATTTTCCTTTTTTTTTTTACCTCTCCTTTTCTCTCTTTTTTTCTTTTTTTTCTCTTTTGATTCTGACTATGCCCATGAAGGAATTTCATGATTTCCCCTAAAACCATGCCCATGAAGGAATTCATAATCAGAATTTATTCATCTTTTTGTTTTCTATTTTTTCTAATTTTTTTGTATTTTTTGCTTTTTTTTTAAATTCATGATTATGCTGATTGTTTTGAAGTGGAAGAGGGAATCTCTTCCACTTGTTGTGTATCCAAACTATCAAGTTGTTGCAATAATTCATCTTTAGTTAGAGGTGTATGGTACACTCTGAGGCGATGTCCATTCACTACCAACTTTCTTTGTGACCCATCAATAGGAGATAGACGAGCTGCTCCGTTGTCAAATACCTCCTTAATCCAGTAAGGTCCCAACCATCTAGTTCTTAGTTTTCCAGGGAAGTCTTCATAGCGAGAATCAAACAATAAAGCCCAATCTCCTTGTTGAAGTTTCCTTTGCTGAATGTGACTATCATGCCACAACTTCCTCTGCTCCTGAATTACCTCAGTTTGGTGTAGAGCATCCAATCTAAGTTCATCCAATGCATTCAGCTGTAGAATCTTGTCTGTTTGTGCCTGTGACAATTCAATTCCAATTTCTAGTGCTATGTGTAATGTTAGTAGCTCAAATTCAATAGATAAGAGAGGCTTTTTACCAAATACTAGTTCATAAGGTGTGAATCTAGTAGTGGACTTCCAAGTAGTATTGTAGGCCCAAACTGCTTTAGGTAATTTATCTAGCCAATTTCTGGTATGAAAAGCTACTATTTTTGTCAAGATGTGTTCTAGTTCCCTGTTTGTTACCTCAACCTGTCCATTTGCTTGTGGGTGGTAAGGTGATGATTTCCTATGTTTGATTTCATACAATTCTGTAAATACCTTTATGACTTTGGATGCAAATTGGGGTCCTTGGTCTATGGTGATAGACCGTGGAGCTCCAAATCTCTAAAAAATCTGAGTATACAAGAAATCGATGACCTTCTCTTCATGAGCATGTTTGAAAGCATGCACCTCTACCCACTTTGTTAGGTAATCAGTGCATACTAGAATATGCACCTTTCCTTGAGAAGGTGAATCAATAGGTCCTACAAAATCAAGCCCCCACCTCTCAAATGGTTCTAAAACCATTTGAGGCTGCAGTGGCATCTCATTTGTATAAGTGGGTTTCCCCATTCTTTGGCATGCATCACAATGCCTGATGTACTTTTTTACATCCTTGTGAAGAGATGGCCAATAATATCCTATCCCTAAGATTTTCCTAACTGTGCTTTTTATAGAATAGTGTCCACCAGAGGGTTCATCATGACAATATCTAAGGATATCATACACTTCATCCTTTCGGATGCACCTACGTAACACATGGTCAGGGACTGCACTTAAAAAGTATACCCTTAATCGATTTAAAAGAAGAACTTTATTTGATCAATTGTTTTTTCTATTTTGAAGTGAAATGTGGAGGAACTTTCTTTGTGACCAAATAATTGGCTATATCTGCAAACCAAGGTGATTGGACTGATATAGAAAATAGTTTTTCATCAAGAAAAGTGTCATCAACTAATTCCCCTTCATCTGTGTTCTGCAACCTAGACAAGAAATCTGCCACAACATTAGCTTTCCTTGGTTTGTTGATTATAGTGATATCAAATTCTTGCAGCAACAACAACCAACGAATAATTCTTGCACTTACCATAGGTTTATTCATCAAATAATTAATGGTTGTATGATCTGTGTGAATAAATATTTGATAACCTGTGATGTAATGCCTAAATTTTTTGATGGCATAAATTACTGCTAGGAATTCCTTCTCAGTTGTATAATTTTTCTCGGCTCCTATCAAGTTCTTGCTAATGTTGTAGATGGTATAGTGTTCACCATTGTCAATTTGTCCTAATGCTACTCCAATTGTTGTATTGGAGGCATCAGTCTGTATGTGAAATGGTAATGTCCAATTAGGTCCTCTGAGCACAGGTGGAGTTATTAATTTCTCTTTCAAAGCTTCAAATGATTCCTGACACCTTGCAGTCCAGGAGAATTCATAATATTTAGTCAATAGGGCAAACATGGGACTGGCTATTGTACTAAAGTTGGGAATAAACCTGTGGTAAAAACCAATGTGTCCTAGGAAGCTTCTAACATTAGTATGAGTTTTAGGAGGAAGGAGATTCTTGATAATTTCCACCTTCTTTGGATCAACTTGGATCCCTTCAGGAGAGATGTGATGACCAAGAACTATCCCTTCCTTCATCATCATGAAGCATTTTTTTGGATTCAAGAATAACTGGTATGTTTCATAGCGAGTTAAGACTTTGTCAAGATTTTCCAATGTAAAATCAAGTCTTTCCACATACTGTGAAATCATCCATGTATATTTCAACACTTTTGATGGTCAGATCAGCAAAAATTGCTAGGACTGCTTGCTAAAAAGTTGTTGGGGCATTACACAAACCAAAAGGTAAAACCCTATAGGAAAATGTTCCCCATGGACATGTAAAAGTTGTTTTCTCTTGATCTTTAGGTGCAATCTGAATTTGATTATATCCACTAAATCCATCAAGAAAACAAAAGTATCTTTTTCCAGCAAGAGTATCTACCACCTGATCTATGAAAGGTAATGGAAAATGGTCTTTGTATATCACCTTATTCAACTCTCTATAGTCTACACATACTCTCATTTTTCCATTTTTCTTAGGAACTATTACCAATGGAGAAACCCATTGGCTATCAAAAATTGGGTAAATGAATCCTACTTCCAAAGTTTTTCAATTTCTTCTTTCACAATATCTCTTAAGGCGAGGATTCAATCTTCTCTCGGGGTTGTCTAACCTGGCTTGACTTCTTCAGTATATATTCTGTGGGTACATATATCAAGATGAACTCCTGACATATCTTTGTAGTTCCAAGCAAAAGCATGAACATGCTTCGCAAGACAACTATCAATTTTTCTTCCTCTTCCCTAGTAAGCTGGCTGTAAATGTTTAGAAATTTGCCTGGATGGACTTCTATTTATTTTGTATTTAGAAGGACTGAATTCACTCCTTCATACCTGGTGATTAGGGGATTAAGAGGAAATTGCTGAGATGGGAGAAGAGAAGCAGTTTCTATTTTATTGCTGCTTGAGGGAAGCATATCTTGTATGGAATAGTGAGAAGGAAAAATCAGATGATGGTGCCATCCATGTGGTAGTGAAATAGAGTTTCCCTATGATAGTACAGATGGTTCATATTCAGATTTTTGATTCTCCTCATTACTTAACAACTGTTGAATATTTGTTGCTTCCCCTTCTAAACCTTGTTCATGTAGAACATTCATCAAGATTGTTTCATTTTTTGAATTTTTTGTGTCACAGAGGTCTTCTGTGTGTTCCCTTACTACTAAGGTAGCTAGTGTAGAAATGAACTCTTCTGGTTCTTCCTCTGAGTCATAAAACCATAACTGACCTAAAAATTTGCTAGATGATTTTGCAGGAGGATATAAAGAAATCTGTTTCAGATCAATACCATTTGAAATAGTCATATTTCCAAATCTACAGTCTATGAAGGCTGCTACAATTGCAAGCCAAGGTCTTCCCAAAATAATGGGATATCCATGTGCTAAATTTCTTGGCTGTAAAACCAAAAAATCTATAGGGAATTCCCAAGAAGAAACTTCTATAGGGACATCTTCAATGATACCTTCAATTTTTGTATCTGACCTATCAGCCATTTCTAAAACTGTAAATGTGGGGCTGAGATGTTTGAGCTGTAATTATTTCATTGTATCCTTGGTCATGACATTTATTGTAGCTCCTAGATCTACTAAAACATTTGATATTGGTACTGAACCTATGGTAACTGTGATAACTGGACTTCCTGGGTCACTATACTTTGGAGGTACTAGTTTTCCAGATAAGAGATCAGCTATCTTTCTTTGAACCTGCACAGTCTTGGGAAATGCCTTCTTTTTTCTTCCTGCTCTTTTAATGCACAAATTTTGGATAGTACTATTGATCTCTGGTATTTCATTAATGGCTTGCAATAAGGGCAATGATATAGTCAACTTTTTGAGTTCTTTGACCAATTCTGACTTAGAATTTTTTGGTATTGCATTGAATCTTTTAGGATATGGAATTATCCTTGGTAATTGTTCTGCCTGTGGTTCTATTTTTGTCTCTTTCTCTATTGTTGGTTGAATTTTATTTGGTTCCAATTTTTCTTCTGTCTCTATTGTTGGTTGGATTCTCTCTGGTTCTGATGATTCTTGCTCTTCATTTTCTTTGATTTCATTTGAAATTGGTTCAGGTACAACTTTTCTTGAACGAAGTTGGATGTTAGTACAATCAAGAACATTAATTTCAACATTTTCTTCAGGTTTAGCCACATAGACAGGAGGTTTCTGTCTCATGCTATTTGGATTAGTGACTGGTTGAGCTGGTAGTTGAGGTTTTTTCACTTGCTATGTTTGCTATTGTTTTTCTTGAAAATTTTGATTAGGTGCAGGCAACAAATGCTGAGTTTGACCTTGATTCCTTTGCTGCCTTGGATAGGATTGGTATTGCTGACTCCACTGTGGTTGGTTTTGCATCCAATGTGGATTAGTCTGATTTTGATTCCAGGCTGGATTATTTTGATTCCAAGATGGGTTGTTTTGATTCCATGAGGGGTTATTTTGATTCTGATTCTAGGCTGGGTTACTCCAATTTGCTTGTGGCCATTCTTGGGAATTTGTCCATTCAGGATTATTCCAAGGATGTTGGGGTGGTTCTGGTTGTCCCTAAGGCATAGTACCAGGATTATGCCCCCAATTTGTAGGAAAACAAGGGGAATTTTGGTATTGAGAGAAATTTCCCCCTTGTTTCGGTCCAATGTAGTTGAGTTCCTCAGTCTGATTTTCTAACACAGTTTTGAGTTGTGGTAGCAGGTGGCATTGATCAGTTGAATGCCTTTTTGAACAGATACTACAAATGGCTAAGATAGATGTTTTATTCAAAGGACATTCTTGCAAAACATGTTTATTTCTACATCTTGGGCAATAAATTGCCAAAAGTTCTATGTTTTTTGCTTTTGCAGACATTTCCCCCAAAGTAGTGTTTAGGTGCACTAGAATATCAGTTTTGAAATTTGTAAGTTCCTCTATCAGGTCCTTCACATCAGTGTTATTTGTGCGGATTTTTCTTCTTCTCTGCTTAGTGCGAGAGTAATTCCTATAGAGATCCACAATTTCATCATTACCGAGAGTGGTTACATCCCCTTTTCCCATAAAATCCAAAACTTCTCTAGATTCATCTTGCAATCCTCTCAAAAAGATGGTTTTACATAATATTGGTCCTACAAGTCCACATCTCCTTTGAACAAAGGAGAACCTATCAAGATAATCTTCCAATGTTTCATCATCTTCTTGTTTAATTCTGAATAACTCATCTTTCCTATTCCTTACTTGACAATATTCCTAATATTTGTCTAAAAAGACAGTTTCCAATTGATCCTAGGTTCTTATGGAATTAGGCTCTAAGCTCATGAACCAGCGCAATGCTAAATCCTTGAGTGTTGAGGGAAAAACCTTAAGTTTTTGATTGTCATTTATATAATCATAGGTCTGACATACTACCTTGAATTTAAACAAAAATTGATCAAGATCTTCAGATACAACACCTCAAAAGGTTGGAAGTACTGAAGGTGAAATGGTCTTCATGGGAGAGTTTTGTGTTGGATTCAGACGAATAGGATATTCAAATATTCTGGAAGGTTGGGGCATATCCTGGTCATCTCCTTCATTATGGTCATAGCCATGTTGGCCATCTATATTGCCTCCTTCTGCCATAGTTTCCTGATTTTTGGGAGAAGTTAAAGCTTCCCAAATTGTTCTCTCAAGAGGTCCAAGCCTCTCTGTTGATGATGATTTTGATGAATTGTCTTTCTTAGGATATTCTGATGATGATAAAATTGATGATTTTCCTTTCTTAGAATGTTCTAATGATTGTGAGACTGGTGATTTTTCTATCAATCTTTCTAGTAGTTCAAACATAGGTGATTCACCCCTTAGGTGTGAAGATATCCTTAATGGAACAAGCCAGGGATCCTTTGGGGTAGTTCTACATTTTTCATCCCTAGACTTATGCATTCATGTTTACTCTTGAGTGACATAAATTAAATCAATATTTGTTACCTTAGTTGTTGTATTCAGATTTTAACCTAAAATTTCATAGCTTAGTCTGATTTTAGCTATTGGACTGTTTGTTTTCTTTTGGCAACACTATTCCCTGACAACGATGCCAAAATGATGCATAGTCATTATACCATCATTAATTCTCAATGAATTTGTCAATCCAGGGCTGTGTACAAGGCTATCTGTGGAAGAAGAGGCAAAAAAACTATAACTTAGGTCAATCTAGAGCAACAGGTCTTATTGGTGAAACCGATTGTGTGGGGGGTTTTTAGGACATTCCTATTTCTAAATTGCATGAATTAAACCTTAATCTAATTGTAGAAATGGAAACTAATCATTAACTACAGAAATGAAATCTTGATTTACAATTGTAGAATGAGACCTAATTATGTTGCAAAAATAACAGTTGTAGAATTGAAAGTCTGATTCTAATTGTAGAAAGGAAATCTATTTACTTTTGCAGCAATGGAAATCTAATTATAGCATGGAAAATAAAACCCTGTCAAGACTCTATAATAGAAGGTTGTCAATCTTCTATGCAAGGGTTGACAACAAAACACAAAATGCAGGAAATTGTAAAAAATAGCAAATTCTAGAAATACCAGTCTGAAATAAAATGGAAGCTTTGCTAAAAGTAAATATTACAACTAAAACATTAAGCACAAGATTAATCTAAGCATAAATAAACTAAGACTGCAAATATTGTCAACTGTTTACAAGCAATTGAAATAACAAGTTCTACAACTCATTCTATTGTAGCAAAATCAGAATAAAAACCTACTGTTAGTCCTCCTCCTAGGTCTGGAAGTGGCCAACCTCCTTGTCTAGAAGAAGGTATGAGTCTCTCTCTCTCTAGATCTTAATCACACTCATTTACAAACAATATAAAATAGAACTGGTGCACTTTATTGATTAAAGAACATGATTACAATAATTCTGTTGAAAACCTGTTATAGGACTGTAATAGTCAAATTCTACTTATTTTCTCTACTTTCTACTTTCTCCTAGCTTCCTTACTCTTTTCTTACTACCTACTACGCTCAACCTGAATGGGAGCAATATTTATAGATGTCCTATGATCTAATTACAAACTGTGGATATCTCAAAAGATCTAATCCTACTATGCTACAACAAATTCTAGGTTTATTCTTTGATCTTTCCATTAATGATAGCTTTGGTTGGCAATGATAGCAAAGACAGATGGAAGATCTTTTCCTTTACCTTTTTCGACCTTTATTTCCCTTTTTCTAGCTTCAAAAATCAATCAACAAGTCAAAAATCACATTTTGTTTTCATTCCGAAGATAAGTGGCTTCATTTCGAAGATACTGCAATTCTCATTCCGAAGATCCGTTCATTCCGAAGATAATGCATTCTTCATTCTGAAGATCCGCTCATTCCAAAGACGCTGTGTTCTCTCATTTTGAAGATATCTGTTCATTTTGAAGATACTTCGAAATGAACAAATGTGTGCTTTTCTAGTGATTTCTTCTACATATCTCAGGTGGGTTATCTCCTAAGATCAAATTCCAATGGTCTTCATCTCTTTCCACATGTGAATTGCTGATTTTTATAGCTTTTTGCATAGTTTTGTGTTCTTTTTGCTATGACTTGCTAAAATGGGATATGCTTAGAATAATAGCAGCATTTCACTAATCATGTTTTGATTTGTCTCAAGCATTTATTTCACCTAAATTTTGCAACAGTGAAAGCAAACTGTTGCTGTGCAGCAAAAACTGGTCTTTCCCATGTGAATTCCATGCCTTGTTATTTATGGACAACTGGATGGAATTTATATGGGAAAGACCAGTTTTTGTTGCACAGCAACAGTTTGCTTGCACTGTTGCCAAATTTAGGTGAAATAAATGCTTGAGACAAATCAAAACATGATTAGTGAAATGCTGCTATTATTCTAAGCATATCCCATTTTAGCAAGTCATAGCAAAAAGAACACAAAACTATGCAAAAAGCTATAAAAATCAGCATATAATATTCCAAATACATTGATCATGCAAAATGGTTAATATATAGCATATTGAATCAACTTAACTAACATATCAAATAAAACATAAGAGTTTATAAGCAATTTTAGTGTTCAAAACATGTTATGATTGAGGCATTTCCAGGCCTCATCAGGTCACACACAAAAAGCTCCAAAGGTATCTTAAAACCCTTTGGTCACACACAAAAACCTCCAAAGTTATATTAAATCCCTTTGGTCACACACAAAAATCTCCAAAGGCACCTTAAAGCCCTTTGGTCACACATGAAAAGCTCCAAAGGCATCTTAAATCCCTTTGGTCAATTCACAAAAAGCTCCAAAGGCATCTTAAAGCCCTTTGGTCACATACAAAAGCTCCAAAGGCATCTTAAAGTCCTTTTGTCACACACAAAAATCTCCAAAGGTATCTTAAATCCCTTTGGTCAAATCACAAAAGGCTCCAAAGGCATTTCCAAGTAATTTGGTCAAATCACAAAAAGCCCCAAAGGCATCTTCAAGCCCTTTGGTCAAAAAAATAATTAATAAAACTCAAAAACAATCAGAATAATCAAAATTCAAAAACAATTGAAAGCATAAAAAATACAAAAATATTTGCATTATGCATTAGCACTCGCATCCACATAGTTGCATTGCATTAGAAATTTGCATCAATTGCATTTACATTTAATAGGTTGTATTCACAATCTTACAAATGACACCATGTTTGTACACCAATCATGAATATTCAAAATCCATCATCATCCATAACCCATGTGTGTAACTATGTTTTTCAACACAACCCCTCCTATTGCTATAAGAAATATGATAGGGTTTTCTGGTCACTCAACCATACCTAGTGGTTTTATCAAACTGTGTAGAAAGTTATCATTGCTTTTGATAGGTAAGGTTTAATTTTGATAGCACCTAGTATATTTCAAAATCCCATCACTCATAAAAAAACTAAGATACTAGTTGGAACAAGGGAAATATGAATACTGTGGAGTGGTACTAGGTATCCTAAGGTGAAAAGTTTATCTTGTTCACCCCCCTGTACAATCAGTTTAAAAATGTTGAGAATTGGCAAAAGAACAAGTTCACCCCTATCCAAAGAAATCCCTTGCTTTAATCAAAACAAGCAAAAATTCTAAACAAAGAAAAATACAAAAACAAAATAAACAGTGATTATCATCATTACATAAATCCATTGCTCAAAGAAAAAAGAAGAATTCAAAATAAATAGTTATTTGCATCACTAAGCATGAGCAAGTATCCCAAATAAATATGAATAAAACAAGGTAGTATTGAACTTGAATCCCTGGAATTATCAGCATGGATGAACTGTAAGGTATCCTTATGCACAATGATATGTTTGTCATAATAGCATCTTACCTTTATATAGACTAATGTTTGCATGTGGAAGGGCTAGCATTAGGTGTCCTATAGCACCTAGTGGTCTAATCCAATTGAGTCCAACTTAGGATTAGGATAAACATTTGAGGATCCCAAATACAGTAATGGGTTGAATGAATCTCGTCTGGCACTGGGGTATGCTTATGTTTTATCTAATATATTTATTTGCACACACAGGGATAATGAGTATCTAGGTATTCATAACATAATTTTATCCTTCAAAAGCCCTGTATGATCAGTATACAACTTTTTATGGAGAAACTAGGGTTTTTGAGTCTCATGGAAAACCTCAAAAATCCTATAATAGAAACAAATCACATCATCAATAAAATCATCAAAATTTATTTAAGAGGTTTTATGTATTAAACGGTATGCATGATATAGGATAGATACCGGATGAATGTTAGCAATGACATCTAGACGACCACTGACTATTTTGGGTATATATTTTAACTTACATAAGCTCATAAAGAAAGTACATACATATCACATCATCTCATATCACATTTGTATGTTTAAATAATTAATTGTTATTATAAGAGTTATTATTTATTCATGATTTTTGTACATTCTATGGTTTCATCCATTAGATTGTTAAAAATCATATTATATAATACCATACATCTTAAGTGATTGAAGCATACAGGTTCATTACCATCAAATCATCATCACAATGCATTTTACACACATTTCATTTATCATATCATAAAAACAAGTTAGATGCATACAATAGACGAAAATTAAACATGCATTTAACAATAACATTGCATCCATATATGCATATATCATAATTAGTCCATCTACACATCTAGATCATAGCATCTAATAATACATCCATCATATAGCATAAAATCATATATCCATCATGCAGTACAAAAAACATAAGTAGTCCATTTACACATCCATATCATGGCTTTTAAACATCTAAGCATCACATACATCTACCATCTAGATAATGCATCACATCACATCATAACATAAGCTCATAATACCACATCACATAAACATAAAAACATAAATATGACAATAAAATGACATACATATTGAGTCGTAATCCAATCTATATGTGTGTGTGTGTGTGTGTGTGTGTGTGTGTGTGTCTGTCAATAAGTATATGGAGGGTACAAAAATACCCACAAGCTACAACTGTGTAGGTCATATGACCTTACACTCAAAAATAAAGCCAAAAAACAAAGCCATCAAGTTGGGTTTGCATCCCCTACCTCGCCTTTGCCCTCAGCTTTGTCCCTATGTGAATGGTGGGAGCTAGTCATCGCAATCCTCTCTATATGGATCTTGGTCCTCTGGCTAGGCCAGATTGAAGACTGCCCTGATGTAGACCGCATGTTGTACTATACCCCCTACTATGGGTTTCTCCCTAGGAATGGCATCTATTAGCCAAACCTAAGACCTCAAAGTAATGATTTAAGTGGCATCGGATACCATCTGGTCCTTATTCTCCTCTATAATACCTTGTAGCCATATCACCTCGATCATTGCATACAAACCTGGAGGTCCCTGCATAGTAGGAGTGACTAGCATGCTCTGGATATAGGGGCATCTCACTTGGTAGTAAGCTATGCAACCTATATCTAAAGAGTAGCAATGGTAGAATTCCTCTATCGTATATGGATCTGAGCAACTTGTAGCTTAGCCTCCACCTGGTGCAATTAATCCTAGATAGGGGACTCTTGCTCCTTAGGAGCTAACTCCTCATCAAGGGCAACCTACTCCTCTACCACCTACTCCTCTACCACTTGCTACTCCTCCTACCCCCAACCCTCGGTCTAAGCCTACAATCGATGCCCATCAGGATCCTTAGTCTCTACCTCATCCAAATACCACCCCAGGTAGCCACCTCCCTACCATAATTTTTTAACCCATCAACGGGTATACACCTTGGTAACTATGGCATACACAACACTCACATCAACTATAGTAAGGTCATCCTACTCTAAAATTACTATAACTCAAGGTGATGGAATATTCCTCTCAACAATAATCCATCTATAAACAACTGGATCAAGAGAAACATCCTATTATATTCCAAACTATCGAAGCACCCTTGTATAGTAGAACTTCCTGAGACCGTCCTTGAAGCTGATAACCCATCGATCACACTGAGTCTAAGCTATGAAACTATCTGGCTTCCTCTAGACAAGGCAGTCATAGTAAGGCCTCCAGATGATGTCAAAAGCATGCAAGCCAATCAAATATATTATGTAGTGGTAAAGCTCCCTTGCATAAGGCTAACACTTGTGCTCCTCAAACTCTTTGGGCCACCTAGTGCCATAGCATTGGGTTGTAGTGGCTATTTCAATAATCTCCATAGGAAGTCTTTTTGGGTGGTCCACCTTGATGTGATCCCATCCCTAGATATGGAGGAGCAAGTTGCAAGTGATGTTGGCCTATCCTTGACACTGAATCTGGTACAACTCATATTAGCACTATGTGAGTAGTGCACTCCCCCAAGCATAGATGATAGGATTTGTGCTATCCACTAGGTCTTCAACCATATCCAAGAGGTTACATGAGAACCTCACTCCATAGCAGTCAGGCAAAAGGGTGTTATAGATAACCATCAATAAGATAGCATGTCTTTGATAAAAGAAATCTGCTCGGTACCAATGAACCACAAAAATACCACCAGACCTGATATATTAGAATGCAACAACTGCATGTGCTCCAAAGACCCTCATGAAGATTGCATATCTAGCATCAATAGGGGAAGATACAATGGGCACTCCATCAAAGGGGATCTGGAAGATCTTGTAGATGTCCTCTGGTGTGATGGTCATCTCATTGGTGGTGAGGTTCAAGGTATTAGTCTAGGAGTCCCATCTATGGGATAGGGTAGTGAGGTAAGCCTGGTCCAACATGATCGTCAGAAGCCTAGTAATTTACTAGAGCACATGAGCATCAAGCCAACCCCAATCTGTGGCATCCATATGAGGCAAAAGGTCCACAAGCAAGTTTGGGTCCCAAGCTCGAGTAGATAGAATCTAAGAGTGTAAAATAAATCTAAAATAAATGCACTTACAAGCTAAAAGTAATAAAATCCTAAAAATGGTGCAATATAATCTAAGATAAGCCTAAGGTAATAAGCATAATGGCTAAATGCACCTAAACAATAAAAAAATGCATAAATACAAAAAAAAACAAACATAAATCAAACTCCAAAAAATTCATAAAAGTCAAAAATCACAAAAATCAAATAACAACAAAAAAACTCAAGTGAGCCTCGTATTTCATTATTAATCTATACACCTAGCGCTTGTAGCGACTTGCACCCCATGCAATCTGACAAGATGAGTAAATTACCATAAGGCCACTTGGGGAAAATTGGTTATAGGTGAATTGAGATGCATCATTTCAATCTCAAAGAAGGCCATGGTGGTCGGACTACCCCATGAGAGTGAATATTCAGTTCAATTCTCCTATAACATCTACACCAAATTATCAAATACAGTGATTCAACATAAGCTTATATATCTATATTTTTTTAGACTGAATGCTTTTCCCTTTTCTGGTGCTTTCAGCGGTGTAAAAGGTTTAAAATGATTATGGCATGGTGGTTATAGGGGCGGACTACATGAATATCTATGTGGCAACTTTTGGGGTGGACAGCGTAGAATACTGTGGCAGCCATAAAAAGCTGGATAGCCTGCATGGATTCATGGCGGCTACCGATTCCACCATGTAAATACAAAAAAAAAAAACATAAGCTTATATAGAATTGTTATCATCTTAATTCCCTAAGAAGGCCATTGTGGCTAGACCACCCCATGGGATAGGGATGTACAATTACTATAAATGGTTGAGATCAAACCTGAAATGGGATCTACCAATAACAAATTCAAACCTCTAAAAAGGTCCAAATCATTCATCTTGGTCAAGCGACTCATCACTTTATTCATTGTCCTTCCCTCATCGACTCATCATTTGAGGGGGTAGTCAAAATTTTCAACAATCATAATTAAAGTCAACCAAAAATCACTTGATCGTGTCAAATTGCATTCGTCTTATGAATCATTTCCAACAACTATCATAAGATTACCCCTTTTGGGGGTAAAAATCAAACATGGTAGTTATGTTTTTAGATCTCATCCTTTCGTACCTATAGTAGTACTAAAGCTACTCGATCACCACTGGACATGTGTAAGCTTCTACACATTTAAGCCTTCCACCCTATTGGAAGCAATGATTCTAGGATGCACACCTTCTACATGACTGGGGCATCCAATGTTGATCAGATCAATGATCATCATGCAACCTACAATATGGCCCTAGATGGTCTATTTTTGCTCTACATTGTGTTTTCCCATAATGCATCCCAAAAAGGGGCATATTTAGACATCTAAAATGCATCATGTTTAGGAGACTACCTATATGGAAACATTCAGAGACCATATGAGTCATATTGGACCTTTTGAAGAGTTTGCAGTGGTCCTAACCACTCAAAAAAGGTAGTTCTAGCCCATTCAGGCTTAGCCAATCTCAAGAAGAGTTTCCACCACCTCTAGATACTGAAGCTGACAGTGGCCACACCTAGATGCTACTCTCGATAGTGGCTAGCACCATGCACAAATTTAGCCATGAATATGGGCCTATATCACACATTTTGACTGCACCTTGTATTGTTTGTAAGCAAATTTTGGCATGGAACTCCTAGAGTTCCTCCTAACTGCCCTTTCAATGTAGGATTATGACTGATTCTTCCCACTCGAGGATAGTCAATCACATGCAAATTTGGAGCTTGGCTTCTCCAGGAAGCCAAATTCCAAATTTAGATCCAACAGAGAGGAAATTCTACATATGGACTCTCCCAAGCAAAGCAAAGAGATCCACAATTTTTTGATTTTATGTAGCAAATCCCTATCAATTTAGAGAGCAAATCCATGCGCCCTTGAGGAGAAACAAAGTGCTATCTATTTGAGGAGAAACTACGCATCCACTATTCAAATCCATTATTATTCACCGTCAGCCGGTGTAGGAGACACACCCGATGACCCTTGAACATCAATTAGAGCAAAGAACCTAGAAATACAACCCTTGGAGTGCAAGGAGAAAGGGTTTATTTCATGGTCGTTGTCCTAGACAGTGGCCCGCAAGCACAACCTAGGGTTTAGATATTAATTTATTTTTTCTAGCATTAGATCCGATTGCTTTTTTTTTCAGCATTTATTTCTCACATAGATATGATTTATTGTATGCATTTACATTATTGTTCTCTGAGATATACCCGTATTTTTTATCAGTTTCATTGCATTTAATCATATTATACTTATTTATCTTGATTACCAGATTTTATACTAACAACCTCATTCAGGGAGGTAGCCTAAACTAATAAGTATGCTTTGTTGTTTCTATGTATGCAGATCTACAAGTTTACAATACCGGTTCAGGACATTAGAGCACAATATCCCTCCTGGACGAGAGAAGGAGAAGGAGGCAACGGTGAGTCCTTAAACAAGTTTGTGTGCAGGATCGAGAAGCCTGTAGAAGTGCACCATCCCTTTGTGAGGGGATATTTATTCCACTATTTTTTCCTTGCTTGTAATCCATTGTATCAAATTGGGTATCCCTTAGAGGGATGAATATTGTAATCGGATTCAGTTTTAAAATCAATAATAAAAAGAAGATCTTTCTTTATTGCTTTAATTTTCATGTTATACATACATATTTGCCTTGTTTATTTTCTATTTTATACAATAATAATTGATTAACTACAATCGAAGGCTACAATGCATGCTCCCCAGGGTCACACAGCTTGCACTATTGCTTACCCTGCATTGCTCTTTAATTTTTCATAGCTTAGATCTTAGTAAGACAAAAAATAGCTACTTGTTCAAATAAACACATCAAAAATTCCACCCCAAACTTGGTATGAGTCCTTAAACTATTCTTGGTGAATTCTTCATTCCCCCAAGCCCTTGAGTGTAGAGGAACAACAGCCCCATGGACACCTCGACTTCCAACAGATCCAACCAATAATCATACGTGATGGGAAATTTCCCCCCCCCTCTACATCTTTGGTGAACCCAACATGAAACATGTCCTTAGTGCCCATATAGGAAGTGTCTTCCCTTTGTCTCCTCTTTTTTGTTTTGAACTATAAGCAAGACCATTTAAATTTGTTTGCATAGATTAGAAAAACTAAACAAAGACACTTAATACACTATTTTTTGTCCTTTGCCTCTTACATTAGTTTTTCTCCCTTTCCTCTTTCTCTTAATCCTATGGCCCCAAGCCTTAGGAGTAAGTGAAATATGATAGATGTAGAAGAGAATAATCTATGTCATGAGAATGATTGGGTTGATAGGGAGAACTCGAATCTAGAAGAAGAGGAGGACATAGAGACTAGTGAGGAATTTGATCCTATTGAAGGGCCTTGTGGTCAATTCACCTTCAAATCATATAATCATTTCCTAAACTTCTATAGGTGAAATAGGTAATCCTTTAGTAAGGCCCTGAATGAAGACACCCACTTCAAAGAAGCTAGAAAATCTCATCATCAAACCAATTTACCTCTCAATATATGTATCAATATTTTGTTTGAATCCTCACATCACATTAATCCATTTCATAAACCTACATATATTACTATAACAACCACCAATATTGGAGAATTTCATAGCCTCCTCCAACTAGTAGTGCATTCCACCATAATGTTCAATTTCCTTCTCATTCTTCTAATCTCAACATTCCTTCTTTTGTTCCACCAAATGTGAATTTTATCCCATAGCAATATGCTACATAAAATATCTTATACTATAACCCATATCATAATAGTGTTAATACCTCCAACATAACCAAGTTCCATTTCAAGAGACTACCTATAACCCACCCTTAGGGAATCTAGGGGTATTGCACATTAACAATCCCGACATACAAAGTTTGACAATTATAGTGAAACAATTGACATTAAGAATAGATACACTTTAAGCTCCAAGTTTCACATATAACTATAAGAAAATGCACAGTTAACCCCTAGATACTATGGTCATCGCTAGATCCTATCCCAAGCATTTTATAATGTTGATCTTACCCATTTATAAGGGAATAGAGGATCCAATAGACTATTTAAGGATGTTCAGAACAACATGCCATGATATTATATATGATGATATGTTGTTGCTAAAAATATTCCCTAAGATTCATGATGGTATGGCATTGTAATGGTATTATCAACTACCCCATCATTCTTTAAGAAACTTTGAAGAAAAAAATAAGTTATTTATTTAGCAATTTAAAGCTTATGTGGAGAAAGGAGTAAGCATTCAATATTTATATCTCATAAAGCAAGGTAAAGATGAAATTTTCTAGGAATTATTTTCTCAATGGAGGAGTTTAGTTGGATGAATAAGATACACCTTACGTCCTCGAGACATGTAAGAAATATTTATTGTAAAATTGCAAGAGTAGATCTCATATAAGTTGGAAATAGCAATTGTTACCTCTTTTGAACACGTAATATATTTAGCAAGAAGATTAGAGAAGGCTCTCATTCAAAGAGGTCAAATCAAGGTAAGGAAATAAGAAGAAAGGACCACAAAAATAAATATAAGAATAATCATGTAGTTGGTTATGGCTACGAGATAACAGGAAAACTAACAATGTTAATGTTGCTAGTACCTTGCAAAAATTGGTACTTAGAAAACCTCAAAAACCCCCACCAAGGAACTTAACTAGACTCAACCAACCTATTTCATCGATCCTTAAGTAGATTTTGGAGGGTAAGATGATCTAACTACCTCCCATAAGGTAACTTGACACCATAGAAAATTGGTATAATTTTGGTCAGTATTGTGAGTGTCATAGAGTGGAGGGACACGTAATGAAATCATGTAATAGGTTGAAACATGTGGTTCAAGATTTAATAGATGAAGGTCACCTCATTGTGGATGATTCCCAACCCGCTCCTAACCATAAATCTCCATCTAATCAACCTCCTACTCAAAAAAACCACAACTAATAAAGATATGGGGGATATTACAAACTACTCTACCCAATCATGAGCAATAGATAACTAATCAAGTGTCATCATAATGTGCCACATCCCTACAACAACATGGTTGGTATGATAGTAGCTACTACAATGCAACATGCTCAAACTCAACTGACTCAACAATCTCAATAGGAGATGAGTTCTACAACCAACCAACCCTCTAGACCATCCTTAGTTTCCAAGAGTACCCAAAAAAAGAGCACAAGTGTATAAAAACCAACATTTGTCTTAAAACCATAACCAAAAGTCTCCTTGAAATCCAATAATAGTTAAGTAACACGCCTGCCAAGATATCCCTCTTATAAATTTGATAGACTTCTCCTATTCATAGGGAAGCCTTGTTGAAGCTTCTAAGTCAACAATTTATCCCACAAGATATTCCCCTTAGTAACCTAGCCAATGTTGTAGGTACTCTTGGGATAAATAATATATCATTTTATGATGACATCTTCCTCAATTTTACAAGGGGATTCCTACCATTAAAATACTGGATATATTGGAGAGAATTTCATCAAGAGAATCTTGGTGGACAATGGTTCCTCCCTATAAATTTTTCCAAAATTTTCAACTTAGGGAGGAAGATTTAACAAAATCTAATGTTATCATAAAAGCTTTCAATAATGATTCCCAAGAGACTTGTAACATTTTATCCCTTCCTCTTAGGGTAGGACCCAAGATTTTATACATTTTATTTTATGTGGTATCTTGCCCAACATATTTTAATCTTCTTGGATGCCTTTGAATCCATGTGATGAGGGTTGTCCCTTCTACTCTTCATAAATGTTTAAAATATAAATTTAAATATCAACTTATTATCATCCATGGTCACCCTCGTCCATTCCAATATTGTTCAATGATTGAGCAAGCTCAATCAAGCATCAATTTTTACCCATCTATTTGTCTCTCCTCTAATATTTTTTATTCTCCTTTTCATCATACTTATTCATCACCTCAAATCATCAAGGAGTTTGAAATTTTTAAAATCAGTGAGGAACCATCAATCGTAATACCATCACAGGATCAAGCTAATCGACTTGATGGCAGTTCTCTTCTAGATCTAGCAAAGCTACCACCTTCACCCTAAACTATGGATTTACCCCATAAAAAAGGTGTAGTACACATCAATATTTGTACCTTTGTCTACATGGTAATTTACCATGAAGAAAAGATCCATGGTTTCTCATAGAGAGAACCTTTACCTATTGTTATATATCCAATTATTACCCACTTCCTAAGCATATTTTGTCTAGTATAGGATATGTAGGTAAGAATTTGGGGCCACAATATAAAGTTATTCAAGAACCTTTGGAAGTTGATATTTGTCTTGGATTATGTGGCATAGGTTAAATCCCCCAAAAAAATCAATTCTTACCAATTTATGATGATCAAGTCATTACTTATGCTAAATTTATGGATCATCATGGCTTAGAGTGGAATAATAATGATTAGGGACCACCTTCTCTCTCTAACATATTATTTTGTAATGTGATAACTCGGGTGCACCTTGAGTTGTGATCTCATAGGAGTATGCTAAAGAGGATACCATTTATGATATGGATCGTGAAGATATCCTCTAAAATAGTTTCTTCTTTGATGAGTCAATCCATGTGTTGCCCATGTTTAATCTTCTGGTTCTCAAGTGGATCCCATTCCTATGTCTCCTAAAGACCTTGAGCAACTAGGAGTGATCCTCACCCCTCCTCACTATGATTATGAATCCCACATCCTCATTGAGGAGACCCTAAATTTTAATATATATTTTGAGGAAAGCCTTAGAATCCTTAAGCTAGAAAAAGTCTTGTCCATGGACTAGTAGGAGCAATTGACCAATTTATTGAATAAATTTCAAGATATTTTTGTTTGGTCATATGTCAACATGTCAGGGCTTGGTCCCTCCATTGGTATGCATCATTTGGTAGTTAAACCTAGTGTTAAGCCTATTAAGCAGAAACTTAGGAAGATGCATCCTAAGGTCACCCTTTTAGTCAAGAAGGAGCTCCAAAAACTCCTTGCTGTCCATTTTATTAAAACCATCGACTATTTTTATTAGATATCCAACATCATTCCTATAGCTAATAAGGAAGGAAAAGTCATAATATGTACCAACTTTCAGGATATTAACTAAGCTTGTCCTAAGGATGATTTTAGCCTACCCAACATAGATATGATTATAGATTTTTTTGCCATATATGGAATGCTATCACTCATTGATGATTTTTAAAGATACAATTAGATCATGATTGTCCCTAAGGACCAGTATAAGATAAATTTCATAACTCCATGGGGTACCTTTTGTTATAAATTGATGCCTTTTGGCTTGAAGAATTTTGGTGCCACATACCAAAGGGCCATGACATATAATTTTTATGACATGATGCATGACATTGTTGAAGACTATGTGGACGATCTTCTTGGTCACTCCATTAATCAATAAACTCATGATCAATATTTAAGATTAATATTTGAAAGGATTCAATAATATAAGGTTTTTCTTAAGCCCTTTAAGTGTGTGTTTGTAATCACATCTAGCAAGTTGTTAGGTTTCATAGTATCTAAGCAAGGCATTGAAGTGGATCCAGCCAAAATTTTAGATATCACTGACATTCCTCCTCCCCATAACCAAACCAAGATATGTAACTTACAAGGATAACTTTAAGCTATTCACCAATTCATAGTCTAGTTACCCGATTAGTGTCAGCTCTTTCTTAATCTTATTAAAAATATGTAGTGTTCAAGTAGGATACTGGTTGTGGCCATTGCACAACTAACCCCAAAATTGGGGACCCACTTTAAAATTTTGGTTTTGGGAGTTTTTTGTTGTCTTTAAGTGATAGTGTTGATGGGTGCCTACCCATGTTTGTGCTCAATATATTCCAAGGATTATCTTGGGTAGTTTTCCTTTTTGTTTAGTGTTTGGGTTGGGCTAATAAACTTGGTCTCCTTTTGATTAATTTTTCTTAGAGTTGTCATATTGTGATTAATTCAAGTGTTTGACTTAAATTAATTTGAACATTTTTAAATAAATAAAACATTAATAAAAGCATCACATTAAAATAATAAAAATATATAATATAAAAAATATATAATAATAAAAAACAAAATAATATATATATATATATATATATATATATATATATCATATATAATAAAACCCTTTTATATTCGTATACATGTATAAAAGGTGAAATAGGTGAAAAAAAATGGGCTTGAAGGCTATTAAGATTTTACTCTAAAGTTTTATAGATATAAAATTTGGGTTTGTATGGTAGCTTATGGAAGCTTGGGCATTGAGTCTAGTGTGGACTTTGACAATGAACTCTTGAACAGGCACAATCGATTGGCTGACATGGCTTGTAGCAGGCTATTCAGGTGACGATTTGGACCCTATTTGGAACTTAAATGTACATGGAAGCCATGATAGTGATAATGGTGGATTCGACCTATGACTATTGGATGTAGTATATGGTGCATAGAAGCGATACTAATATGGTGACTGTCGATGGTATATGGTGATGATTGATGGGGAGTGCCATGGAAGGACCATACGATAGTGGATAGTGTACATAGTGAAGATGTATGCCCTAGATAGCTTGAACAGATGGATACAATGCAGAGAATATATCATGGACTCATAAAATAGTGGTACAACTATTGACCTACACTCATTAGGATGATGCGAGTATTCAGAGAAGTTAACTTGATAACATAGGAGCAGCTACCACAATGGGATGGGATCCCATGCAGATTATCGTAAATGTAAAATATTGAACATTATCCTATGCAAGAGCTTCAATTTTAAATTACCATCAGCTAATATGGTGGATTTTTATGTGTGTGGCCTATGGAGTGGTTATGGAAGTGGTAAAAATAAATTCAAGCCTATGCAAAGGGAAGTAGCTATATTTTTAGGCTAGCGATACCAGTGACAAACAATAACACAACATTGTAGATTATACAAGGTGAGTTAGAAAAAATACCAAGGATGGAAATATACTTCAGCATGCAATGTCGAAGGGGCCATACATGGTCAATACAAGATAACAAAAGCTAGGATATGGTAATTACCAAGGAATAAATAGTGGTGCAATATGAATGCAGCAATATAATAGATCACCAGCGAGCCACGATGCGGA
Organism: Wollemia nobilis; assembly: GCA_028583015.1. Taxonomy (NCBI): domain Eukaryota; kingdom Viridiplantae; phylum Streptophyta; class Pinopsida; order Araucariales; family Araucariaceae; genus Wollemia; species Wollemia nobilis. The sequence goes on from JAQPPZ010001045.1 coordinate 8,466,182, forward strand.
TGCATAGAGAAATTCCCGACGGATGACATGTTGGTGAAAATTTAAAAGAATACATCAGATATGGATAAAGGCACCTTGATGTGGAAAATAACGAGGGAACATGTAACTTCGGTCACATTGAGGTTTGATTCATAATCATAATAGGTCATGGTGGCAACATTCTTCACTATAATAGAACGCATAAGGAGATATGATTACAAAGGATTGAGCATAAAGGGTTTTATTTTGGAGTGAAGTCAATCTCCAATTTAAGGGCAGTTATAATTTCATTTAATATTATAGTGTGGTCCTCGATAAGACAAAATATCCAAATTGGTGTTGGTATTAATTTAGTTCTCACGATTGTTGATAAAGTCATTAATAAAATATGTGTAACCATAGAAATTATTAAGCAATGGTGATTATAAGCATAGAACATCTACCACCATGTCATTGGTCCTTATATGCACTAAAAGGGGAAGATAAAAAAATCAAAAAAGAAATATATGGGAAGAGAAAATTTTGGAGAAGACGAAAGGTTGTAAGGCCAAACATAGAAAACAAATCATTTCAGGGGTTTAAATACCCATTGAAAGGAGGAGCCAAATACTGGATATTTTTGAAGGTCAAAGGGGCTGGAAATATGCTATAACAGGATTGTGTTTTCTATTTTTAATGCAAATACATCAAAAAATTTGTACTTTGTTAGAAAAGTTGGAGGAGAAGTCTTTAGCATGTTCAGATTAACATTTTATTTTTTCCTTTCATGTTTTAGGCTTATAGATGGTTTTAAACACATTTTTATGGTTGCACCATTGAATGTTTAAAACATTGAACTCATTTTTTTCATAGAAGCTCGCACCTAGTTTATTTTAGATTGTGCAAATGCAACTTTATATAAACTAGGTTACATGTATAAATCCCTCATATCTCCAAATTTGTAGGAATATGGTAGCATCACACTAGTGGAAGTTTATTTTTCAATATTTTTAGCATTCTGGTCCATTTCTAGACTTTTATTTTTTTTCTAAACCTTACCTTTTTGCAGTTTTTTTAAACTTTGGTAATTAAAATAAAAATAAAAAAAATTAAAAATCCAAAAATAAATGCACGGATGTGAAGAATGAGCTTTAACGTTTCATCTTATGCAATTTTGATTTTAGTTTGAAGCCATTTCGAAATTATAAAAAATATTTAAAGTTGTTTTACAAGCATTTTATAATTTTGGATTTTACATAATTTTGCATTTTGAAGCTAAATCAAATTTCAATTTTTGCATGTTCATTTCACAAGCAATAAATAAAATTTTCTTTATGAAAATCACAATTTATTAAAGGGGAGTGATTTATATGGCATTACAAAAAGTCATTATTTTTAAAGCAATAAATTGACTTCTCTCGCCAGACTGAACGCTTGTCCCTTTCCTGGTGCTTTCAGCGGCGTAAAAGGTTTAAAATAATTGTGGCATGGTGGTTATAGGGACGGAGTACACGAAGATCTATGTGGCGACTTCTGGTTCGGACAACGCAGAATACTATGGCGGCCATAAAAATTTGGACAACCTGCCCGGATTCGTGGTGGCTACCGATTCCACCATGTAAATTCAAAAAAATAAATAAATTGACTTCTCTTTATAAAAATTCTAATTTCATTAAAGAGGGGTAATTTATTTATTATATCAAAGGCTATTTTTACTTTCATATTCAAAGAAACATTAAAGGAATCCAATCATCATTTCAAGTTCATAGTTTAAAGATATATTTTAATATTTTGTTTCATGTTTAAAGTAGGGTTTAAGGAATGTAAAACTTGTTTAAAATCTGCTTAACCAAAAGAAGATAAAATCTATCTAAAATTTCTTCAAGATAAAATAGACTAAGGCTTTACATCATGGTCATATGAGGGACAATCACGTTTTCATTTTCTTTTAAATTTCATGAACAATAAATAGCATAACACAATAAAATAAATCAACACAGGCCCCTTGTTAACAGTTACTTGCAAATCACTAAGGTATTTCTAGCACTTATTTGACACATCTTCACAAGATTACAAGCACACATTAAGTAAAAGAAAGCTTGGAGAAATTTTATTTCGGGCTTTCTAATTAATACCTTGACTGTGATAGGGATTTTTCAATTGGGCAAAATTTCCACTCAACAGAATTGGCTCTAGAAGGAGGGCCTAAATTGGTTTACTTTATTGCTATTCAGATGCTAAATTGTTCATGTCTACTTGAAATGTTTATTCAAAGGCATTGATCTTGACTAACGAGGTTTTATTTACATGTTATCACTTTAATTGATTTGAAGATTCTCTAATTGATGATGCATTGATGCTAATCTTTTGCAAATTGGATAATGTTCGCTAATGTCGTGGTTTAATTGATGCATATATTTTTGTTGATATACATGATGATTCATACGTAAAAATTTGAGATTGTTAGTAATTTCATACTTCTTTTCAAGATATATTTATTTGACTAACAAAATTGGTATTAAAGTTGTGTTCTTTAAGGTTCACTAATGGCATTGGGTATTCCACCCAGGGTAAACTATTATATCTAGTTAAACATGCCTACTCATCAAATTCCTAAAGGTATATTGTTTACTCATGTTTAAGTATGATGTGGCCTCGACTGAGAAACATATTTAGAGATACAAGGACATTATAATTTATTTTTAAATGTGGTATGGATATGTTCCTTGTAGATTGTTTTCATACACATTGGATGAAGTTGTATTTGAATGGTACCTATACCTACATGTAAGTTCCATCACTTATTAGGCTCAACTAGAAGCAATGTTTATTAGCCATTTTGAAAAACTAGTTGACCTAGTTATTATGCTAAATAAATTTATCTCTATCTGTAAGGAACCTAATGAATCCATAAGTAAATTCAATGATAGATTCCATAAGTTGTATATCGATGTGGTGCCCCATTTCATCATTTCATAAGAGAGAGCCATTAAAATATACATGGGATCCTTAGACCCCTTGATTACTACATTTCTAGGGGAAAATATTGAAGATCCATCCTTGCCTAGAGCCTATAATGCAACAATAGTAGTAGAACATCCTTGCCTAGAGCCTATAATGCCATAATAGTAGTAGAACAATGTCAAATTTTACACAATCAAACACTACCCATGAGTCAGGCTACGGCGCAACCCCCTCCCATGATGAATTATTTTTCAAGAGCTATGGATTACAACCAATGCCAACCATCCAATATAGAACCCTTGAAATTAACGAGGTCTAATATGAGCAATCAATGGGATAAAGTCAAATTTCCAAATATTATAACCACCTTAGAATTCATCCAAGAGGATGTGCAAGTATCAAAGCCAATGTCCATTAATGAGGATTGTGGTAAAAAAACCCATCAAGATATGGAGATTGTTTTATTTTTATTCACAAAGGAAGATTGGGACAATCATAGGAAGCTCAATGCAAGAATTGATCCCCTTGTAGAAACTATTGAGCCCTCAGAAATAGATGAAGGTGAGTTTGAAAAGGAACCTATGGTTGAATTTAAATAATGTGAAGTGGTTGAACATCACACCCCAATTTTAGAAGATGATCATTGTTGGTGGAATAAATAGGAAGACTTTACCACTCTTTATAATGAAGCACTCACTTCACCTGATATGTAGAACAAGTTGCAAAGGCTAGTTTTACAACTTAAAGAAAAGATTGCTCAATTACAAGAATAAATACCTCAAGATGTGTATCTTGATGATGCTCCAAATCATCCTTATGTGACAAAGGTCAAAGATACTAAAAGTGATATTCTTTAGAACAATGGAGGGGTCCTAGAGTGGACTAATTTTGAAACACATGACAAATCAGGACCTTCCATAAATTTGGATGAGGTGGTTAAAATTGATGATCAAAACCTTCAACATCCTCAAAATAATGACCAGGAAGAATTTGAAGAAGAGTTTCTTGAAGAGCTTGAAAATTATGAGGAGGATGCTATAGAATTTCATCCCATGGGTTTAGATGACCATTATTATAATTTTTGGAAAAGGTATGAGGAATCATTATTTTCTAACGCTCCTACTGATGAAATTTCTATTTCACTTGACAGTCGGGAGGTTGAAAACTCTATATCGCATGAATATTTGGTAATTCTTGTACAATCAGAGGATGACAAGTCATTTGCATAAATAGAGAAAGTTCAAAGATCCAATCATTTTAAATATGAGTTTATTGAATACGTTGCTAAAAGAGAAAAGGATGATAATGACTCTACTATTCTAGACAAAGATAAAGACTCACTCACTTTGTTCCTATTTGAGATGCAAGAAATGGAAAATATTGTTTCACCTAAAGATCCTATAATACCTATGTTACCTTAGATAGAGAAAATTCTAGAACTTGAATGGTTTGGGTTTAATTTCATTGATGATCCAAATAAAAATGTTGCTTTATTTGAAACAACTCAAGTGATTAATCATGTAGATGTGCTAGTTGATCCATCCCTGGATAGACAAGACCTATGGTTTGAAAATCAAGGACACATTTTTAATTGGGTGCCTAATTTTGGTGTCTTTGATAAACAGGTAATGGATGAAGAAGAAATGCTACATGAATATGATGATAAATATCATGAGGAAAAAGAAGTGACAAATCCTCTCCAAGTATGGGTAAATGGAAATGTGCCAAAGGTAAAATCTCACCTTTTGTGTTCCACCATTCAAAATCCAGGTGAAGGTTTACCTAATTTTTTGTTGGATTCAAATGCTATCAATGATGAAATGCCATTGGAGGTTAATAAAGAACTAGAATTGATTGAATGAAACAGAAGTTGATGTGCTTGAATTGTTGAATCAAGCTCATCAATGATTAACAATCCAATCTAGGATAAAATCTTATAATGATTCTCATTTAGTAGATATCCTAGATGCTTACAAATTATTGCATAAGTTTTATTGACCTACAAACATGAAAAATAATTGGCTTTGAAATTTTTAGAAATAGGCTCCTACTTGCAAGATATCATATTTGAAAAGGAAAGCCTAATTCTAAATCATGAATTGAATTGTGAAATTTGCATTGTAAGGAATAAACAAGAAATAATTGAAAATCAATTATTGTCTTATCAATTTGATGATTTGAAACTCCACTATGGGATTACTAATGGAAATATACTAAAATGGTGGGGTGAAAGAGGTAAAATAATGGTCGTTGCATTGTATGGTATAGTCTTGTTTTGGGTAGATTCCTATAAATATTGGAATGCATATTATTATATATATCTTTTAAAGTGTGCTAATTGTGTTTAGGATCCAAGGAAATGATAGGCCAAATTCTACATCCTTTTGTACATTATTGTATATAGTTTGGGTTTTCATGTTTTTGTTTAGCTTTGTTGTTTTGCACTTTGTCTTTTATTTTTTATTTTTTATTTTTTTTTGCTTTCTTGTTAATTTGCATTAGGTTAGGTTTTGGTTTGTGTTTTTAGTTTGTGTTTTGGGTTGTTCCCTTTTTTTGAGGTGATGTTTCATGGTCGCTAATTTATAGCCTCTTATCTTTTTTTTTTGTGTTCCTTTGTTTTTTTTTTTGAAAAAATGAAAAAAACTTGTATTAAAACAAAAGACAGTTACAAGAGGGAGAAAGGGCATCCCAACCAAGCGCAAAGAGACCAGAAGTACAAAGGGCGCGAAAACGCGACATGTCGCGAAATCGCGACACCAAACCAAACAACCGCCGCGCCACAACAACCAGTCGCGATAACGCGACAAGTCGCGAAATCGCGACATGTCGCGATATCGCGACAAAAAGCGCCGGAACCACAACACACGAAAAAGTCGCGAAATCGCGACAAAGACAAAGACCAAATCACCCAAACGCCAAAAGCGTCGCGAAATCGCGATGAGAAAGCCTCGAAGGCACTCGCTCCCCGAAACTGTCGCGAAATCGCGACGAGGACCCCTTTGATCAAGAACTTTGAGAAAGTGTCGCGACATCGCGACGGCTTTTCCTTGGAGCCCCACTTGGCCGTAAGTGTAGCGAAATCGCGACAATAAAACCAATGGGCGCCCCATCCGCAAAAGTGTCGCGAAATCGCGACATGTTCACCCCCGAGGTGCCCATTACCAAAACTAGTCGCGAAATCGCGACGTTTTTCCTGCAAGCAGTTTTTCTCCGTAACTGTAGCGAAATCGCTACAGGTTTGCCCCTGTGCTTCCTTTCCATAAACATGTCGCGAAATCGCGACAAGTTATCCATTGGGAGGCTTTTCTCAAAAAGGTCGCGATATCGCGACGGTTTTTCCCCTTAACTAAATTTTGCTCAAAACATCTCAAAATCGCAACAAGTATGCCCCTTTGTGTCCTATCCTCAAAAAAGGCACGAAATCGCGACGAATTTTCCTTAGAGTAGCTTTTCACACAAATTGTCGCGATATCGCGACGGTTTTTCCCTTTCATGCAATTTTTCTCAAAGCGTCGCGATATCGCGACACTTTTCCTCCAACAGCAAAACCAACCAAAAAGGTCGCGACATCGCGACACCTTCTCATCAACGACCGCGACGGCGCAACATGTCGCGAAATCGCTACAATTTTCCTCCCAAAGCCGCAGCAACCAAAAGGGTAGCGAAATCGCTACAGTTATCCAGGATAGGTCGCGACTGAGCAACATGTCGCGACAGAGCAACATGTCGCGACAGAGCAACATGTCGCGAAATCGCGACAGAAAACCAAACAGGGTCGCGACGGCGCAATATGTCGCGATATCGCGACAGAAACTAACCTTAGTCATTTTTGAGCTCATGGATGCAGGGATCGTCCTGCACCACTCCGAATCTCTTCATCTATCATAGGCATATCACCGTGCAATCGAACACCTACCTCTTTCTCAAGCACCCATCTTCGCAAGGAAGTCACTACCGTGTTCAGATTTCTACTCACATACACAGGGATGACATCATCTAACTCCCTCCATAACTCCTTGATTTGAGATATCAACATCCGTAGTCTCCAGGCTTTTAAAGAGAAATTCCGCAAGCAATCTAGAGCGTCGATCAGGACTTGAGAATCGTATTCAAGAATTATCCTCCCAGTAACCCCGCTTAATGTCCCCGTATAGACGCCGACTTAATGGCCAAGGCTTCGGCTTCATTGTTCGTGGCTCGCCCAATCCCCGCAATTCCCAAGAAAGAACCGCACTCGAGTGATCCCGACAAACAACACCAATTCCTGCGTTGCCCGGGTTGCCTTTTGCAGCCCCATCGCATTGATCTTGATCCAGCCTTCGTGGGGAGGTTTCCAAGATGATCCGCCTTGCCTCTCATGACCCTCAACCCCCTCTTCAGGATGCCCAAGAGTAGCCCGATTCTTTTCATTGACAAAAGTAGCAACAGCTTCGTGACTTTGCTCCGGATGACCCGCCAAACGCCGTCAATCGAGGAGAAAGTGTTTCTAAAGATCCGGCGTTTCTCTCCAACCAAACTTGCCACCAAATGAAGAGAAAGCCTAACCGCCACCAGCTCGGAGAGCTATGGAATTGAACCTCCCCCATTTCCATTTTTCCCAAATATTGGTACGGTTGAGAACACCATTAGCCTCGGAGTTTAAATTGAGAGAACCAAACGCTCCCAAATCCGATGAGTAAAAGGACACTCAAAAAACAAATGGTCTCAGGTTCCTCATGTTGGAGGCATAAAGCACATTGAGAGGGGCCATTGAAACCCCTACGTCTGAGATTGTCAAAGGTGAGAAGACCATTATGCATAAGTTGCCAAGCGAAGAAATTCACTTTCGGCCAACCCTTTGAATGCCAAATCCTTCTCCAATGCCGAACCGGAAAAGAGTGTGGGGGAGGCTCAGGGAGGATCTCTTCATATCCATCCTTAACTGAGTAGACCCCAAGGCTTCCATAGCCCCAGGCTAATTCATCTTCCTCATCCTTCCCCGTGAGGAACCTTTCTGACAAGATTTTTTGCAGGATAGGCGCCAACTCCGGAGAGACAGTAATTGGCCACTCCTCCCATCGCTTAAACTTTTTAAAAGTATACCCCCCCAAATGACTGGTAAGAAGATAATTATCAATAAGGATCCAACCCTGGGCTTCTAAGGCGGTCATGATAGGTTGTAGCTCGGGGAACATAACAATAATGGGCGGATGTCGGTCCCAAGAGTCGACCCGTAAACGAGCCTTGTCTCCTTTCCCCACTTTCCGTAATAATTGATCTTTGATAACTGGGACCCAAGCTTGAGAGTCTCGCCACACTAAGGAACCAGGACCTTCCAAGGGAAAGCGACCCACCTCATTGGGATGAACATGCCCCAAATATTTACTCGGAAAGAATTCTCGTCGAAGAGAGAGGATGGCCGAGAAATCCACCTCCAATACGCTTTTCCACCCAAAGCTCGTTATTAAGCATAGAACTTCTCAGGCCCAACCCTCCTTTATCCTTAGGTCGGGTAACTTTGTCCCACCCAACCAAAGCCCATATTTTCTTCCCTTTTGCGCCTTCCCATAAAAATCTTCTAGCCATTTTGTCCAGCTCTTTCCAGATGGTATGAGGGGCAGCCAATATTGAGAATTTATAGATCGGCAAAGCCTGAATAATCGATTTCAGGAAGGTTAATCTACCCCCGTAGCTTAGCCATTTATGGGCCCAATGATTCATTCTCGTCTTTGATGCCTCGCTAATGTGTTCTTCCAAATATCAATATTTAACTTTTTGAAATGAAGGGGAACGCCCTGTAAACAATTGGAAGAGAAGTCCTTGTGAAGCCCAGGATCTCAATAACGCGCTCCCGAAGCCGTTGGTCGAGATTGAAAAAGACCACTTTGGACTTCCCGACATTTAGAACCCGATTTGAAGCCCTTAGGTAGAAATTCAAAGTATCTCTCGATTCCTCTAGCTTCCCGAAGAGTGGCCGCACCAACCGGACCCGTATCATCCACAAATTGCAAGTGAGTCGGAGTTTCCTCCCCAACCTTGATACCGTAAAGCGCGACCTTGTTGCCTTCTCCTCAAAAACAATCTGCCCAAACCTTCAGCCAAGAGAAGGAAGAGATAGGGAGAACAAGGGTCTCCCTGGCGGAGCCCATGGGAGGCGCCGAAAGGAAGCGAGGGAAGGCCCTTAATGAGAACAAAAAAAGAGGGAGAAGAAACACAACTCATAACCCAATCAATCCATTCCCCGAGAGAAGCCAAAGGCAGCCAAGCATTTTCGACAAGAAGCACCACTCCACCCGGTCATAAGCCTTGGACATATCCAGCTTAATGAACATGCCTTTGTTGCCCGAAGTTTGCATTGAATGGATGGCCTCCTGGGCCAAAACCACCCCATCCAATATTTGTCTTCCCTCAACAAAGCCCCCCTGTTCAGGAGAAATGATGCTATGAAGAAGGGGTTTAAGCCTCTCAGCCATTATCTTAGTGATGATTTTGTAAATCACATTGCATAAAGCAATAGGCCTGAAATCATAGATATGAGTCCCCGCTTCCCCTTTCGGAATTAAAGCAATGAAGGTGTGATTGATCGCCCTGAGCATTCTTCGATTGGATCTGGATTCCTCAAGAATGACCTGTAACATCCTCCTCCAAGGTATCCCGTAAAGCCCGAAAAATTCAATAGGAAAGCCATCTCGGACCAGGAGATTTTCCAAAGACTCATACCAAAGACCACATTTCTCAATTCATCCCTTTCAATGGGTCTAAGCAGGGTCTGATTGTCCTCTTCAGAGATAATAGGAGGAATAACATTAAGAACTTCGTTTTGAGCCTCAATATCTTGCTGCATACTTTCCTTAAAAAGTTTAGAAAAGTAATCGATAGCATGGGAGTGCATACCAGGAATAGTATCGAAGACATTTCCCTGTTCATCTTTGAGAACTTCCATATTGTTCATCTGTCTCCTAGCACAAGCTGACCGATGAAAAAATTTGGTATTTCTGTCCCCCTCTAATAACCAAGTATTTCTAGCCCTCTGGCTTCCAAAGATAACTCCTCTTGGTTGTCAATGTCCTCAACCGCTTTACGCAGCTTCGTCATCTTCGGATTTGAGTTGCTCAAGAATTGATCCTTCCCTAAAAAGTTTCGAACCTCCTCCCATCTAGCCACCAAGGGGGCCCTTTGGGACCGGAAATCCGACTTGTTTCCTTTCCTCCACTCGTTTCAATTGAAATTTGACAAATTGAAGCTGTTTATGAAATTTGAACATTGCTGTCCCAAAAGGTGGACGGCCTTCTGTCCACCAATGAGAAATTTTCTGTCGAAGGTCCTCCTTTTGTAACCAAAAATTCTCAAATTTAAAAGGCCTATGGTGCTGTCCTCTCGAAGTCCCTCCCTCAAGCAAAATGGGAAAATGATCCGAAATAGGGCCCTCCAAAATCTGGAACTTAAAAGTCCATTTAACAAAAGCCTCCTCCGAGACCAAAAAGCGATCTAACTTGACCTTCCTCGCTATGTGGCTCCTTTCTCTTGTTTGTCCAAGTGAAAAAAACACTAGGGCCTTGAACGTCCACTAGATTAAAGGCCCGAACTTGGGCAATCGTAAGCCGATCCCCCGGATCCAAAATAGGGGAGCCACCTTCCCGGTCCCGAACCGTATATTTTTGCATTAAAATCCCCTGCAATAATCCAGTCATAACACTCCCTGTATGCTCTCATGTTGTGAACAACGTCCCATTGGAGCCTCTGGCCATCAAGATCTTGGGCCCCATAAAAGTTGGTTATAAGGACCAGCTCAGAATTGAAGTTATTTCTGAAGAGAGAAGTAAGTACACCCCTACAAGCTACATGTTCTAAAGCAGTCCAGCACTCGTAGGGTTCCAAAGGGTAACAATTCCCCCTGAAGCTCCTTGGGCAGCCACGTCCATATACCCAGCTCCCCGCCGCATTTTAGTAGCAGTTTTACTCATAATATCTAAAGACATTTTGGTCTCCTGAAGAAGCAAAAAATCTGTTTTACGGTTTTCTAAGAGTCTTTGAACAACAGATTGATGGGTTCTACTGTTTAAACCCCTAATATTCCAAGATTGAATAATCATTGAAAACCTTGAGAGCAGTAAGAATCAATGGTCCTCACCAATCCTCCATTGATTAGCTTATCTCCTTGGGTTGTTAGTAGTTCCTTATTGGATTTTCTTCCCGCTCCTTGAGAGTTATTGTTTCTTGATCTCTTTTCCACCTGGGAAATCCCTAAAGCAGGCCTTTCTCTGTTTTTATCTGCATTTCCCATGGTAACATCTTTTATAGCCTGCTGTTCTGGGGAGTGTATAACCAAAGCCCCCGGATTCTCTCGATCGCGGGTACTCACCGGCACAACCACTGCTCTACTACAGGAGTGAAGGAAGGAGAAACAAGAGGTGGAGTGTTGACATTCTCACCATTCCCAACCACTCCTTCCATAGATTGGTCCTCCGCATCCACTAATGACTTAAAAATTTCATACTGATTGTTTGGCTTGAGCCGTACTCGCTCCTTGCCATTTTTCTTTTTGTTTCTCTTTCGTTTCACCTGTTCAAAGCCATCCTGCTGAGCATCAGGACTTGGAGAATTGCTAGAGGGTTCATTGACCGGACTGGACTTACCCTCTCTAGGGCGGTTTGACATTCCACTCGGAGCCTCCGTTTTTGTGCTCACTACGTTTGGGCATAACCTTGCCAAATGTCCATGCTTATGGCATACTCGACACCTGAAAGGTAGGGCCTCATAGTCTAACCGCTCGGATCCAGGGTACTCCCCGCAAGCTCAAGTTCCACCTCAGCTGGTAGAGGCTGACTAATGTCCATCTCTACACATATTCTAGCAAAGACAACAGAATTGCCCTCTATGGTATCTTTGGAGACTCCCATAAATCTGCCTAGGGAATTACCTATTAATTCCAAAACCCGCTCACCCCAAAACTCCATCGGGAGAGCGTACACCGGATCCGGACCGGGACAGCCGTGGGTTCGATGCGGGGGTCGAAACCCACTCTCCAGGGTTGGACAAATAACCCCGCCGGTCCATGGTTTCTCTTTCTCGATTCAAATGCTCTGCTTTCTATCTGCTAAAGAAGAGAAACTTATGATGAAATACCCATTGCTTATAGGCCATAGAGAGTACTCACCGTGTGGCTCCCAGTTCTGACGAACCCAGGTATGCAGAAAATTCAGTGTGGGCCGGATGCCCATGAATTTGCAGATCAAGTCGTGATTAGCTCGGTAGACGATTGTATCTTCGACCAGCATTGGTTCTATTACAATCTTAGGCCTGGAGGAAGATTGTGGGAGGCATCCATTAACGCGGTGAGCATTTGGGCCATTGGCAACAGTCTTGAGTATCGATTGAAAAGCATTCCGCTGAGCTCCGTCCGTGGAAGGCGAGGGAAAATCTTTCAACTTCTCGGCATATGAGGTCTTTCTCCCAGCAGGAGAAACAGGAGGAGACCCCATCGGGCCCTCCCGGGACCACTAAAGAACCTTCAGGCGAAAGCAGAAACAACCCCCCAAAGCCCTAGGCAAGATCTTCGGCCAGAGTCCCTCGAGCAACACCAGACGCCGTCACAAAAAATTTCCCGCCAAAAGCCAAATCGCCAGAGCCGAGCCGTCCTTTTCCTCCAAGTAGAGTTAAACTTTTTTTGTGTTCCTTTGTTAAGTAGGTTGGAATACCTAATATAAAAGTAGGTGAACCTAAGAAAAGGGGGATTGATCATGCTTAGATCTTGGGACTAAAATGGTGGAGGGTACAATAATGAAACATTTTTGCTAAAGCTCCACTTATAAATCACATGTTAAAGGGTATTTTTGGAAGTCCTTAAGGATGAAGTCATCTTGGGTTGTAAATTAAGGCAAAAATTCAACATGCTCCATCTCTATGCTTCCTAACCCTCATGATACATAAATTGTTGCAAAGCTATAAAAAAACAAGCAAAGAAAAACATGCTAAAAATTAGTCACAAAGTCTAGATAAACTCTATCGGGGCTATAGATGCTTGACCGATAGTAGGGCTTTATCTAGACGTAGATTTTTTATAAGGAAATGATTTGCAAAGTATCAAGTCAACACAAGGGTGAGTTAGATAAACTCTATTGGGGTTATAGACACATGAATGTCAATAGGTCTCTATCTGTAAAAGATTTATTTTTATAATCCGTGCTTCATAGCCTAAATGCAAACCAAATGATAGAATCCATAAGGTTTTAAAAGGTGCAAAATGAATTACTTTTCACACACTGAGCAAAGGCAAATGGATTAGTTGTCGTTATTCAAAATTGTTTACCCCCACCTTCTCGAGACATCGCTAAGTAATTATTATTTTGCTTATATTTTATGTTCTCATTTAAAATTGGGTTCCTCACCTGAAATGCTTAGGAGCATTTGCTAGCAAATTTGTCATTTTTTGTGGTCATTGCATAACTAACCCTAAAATTGAGGACCCACTTTAAAATTTTGGTTTTGGGAGTTTTTTTTTTGTCTTTAAGTGATAGTGTTGATGGGTACCTACCCATTTTTGTGCTCTATAGATTCCAAGGATCATCTTGGGTATTTTTCCCTTTTGTTTAGTGTTTGGGTTGGGCTAATAAACTTGGCCTTATTTTTTTTAATGTTGCTTAGAGTTGTAATATTGTGATTAATTCAAGTGTTTGAATTAAAGTAACTTGAACATTTATAATTAATAAAATTAAACATTAATAAAGATAGCACATTAAAATAATAAAAATAAAAAATATATTGTAATAAAAAATAATAAAAAACAAAATAAAATAAATAATATATATCATATATATAATAAAACCCTTTTATATTCGTATATATTTATAAAAGGTGAAATAGGTGAAATAAAGTGGGACCGAAGACCGTTTATTAAATATTTTACTATAAAGTTTTCTAGATATAAAATTTGGGTTTGTATGGTAGGTTATGGAAGCTTAGACATTAAGTCTAGTTTTGACTCGAACGATGACCTCTCAAACAGGCATAATCAATTGGTTGACATGGCTTGTAGCGGGCTATTCGGGTGATGATTTGGACCCTATTTAGAACTCGAATGTACATGGAAGCCGAGACAGTGACAATGATGGATTTGACCTGTGACTACCATACATAGTGGATGGTGCACAACAGTGATGCCAATATAACGATGGTCGATGGTAGATGGCAATGATCGATGGGGAGTGCCATGGAAGGACCATACGCTAGTGTATAGTGTACATGATGAATATGTATGCCTTGGATAGCTTGAACAAATGGATACAATGCAAAGAATCTATCACAAAGGACTCAATAATTAGTGGTACAACTGTTGACCCACACTTGTCAGGACGATGCAAGCATTCAGAGAAGTTAACTTGACAGCATAGGAGCAGCTACCATAGTGGGATGGAACTCCATATAGATTATCGTAAACATAAAATATTGAACGTTATCTTGTGCAAGGGCTTCAATTTTTAAATACCATCAGCTAATATGGTGGAGTTTCACACGCATGGCCTGTGGAGTGGTTATGAAAGCAGTACAAGGAAAGTTAAGTCTACATAGAGCAAAGTAGCTAGATTTTTAGGCTAGCAACACCAATGATGAACAATAATACAACATGCAAATTGTAAAAGGTGATCCATAGAAAAAATACCAAGGATGGAAACATACTTTAGCACATGACGTTGAGGGGGCTAGATGTGGTCAATACAGGATAATAAAAACTGGGATATAGTAATTACCAAAGAAGAAATAGTGGTACATTATGAAAGCAACAATACGACTAATCACCAATGAGCCACGATGTGGATGCACAAATATATTCCATGTAGATGGCATATCGATGAAAATTTAAAAGAATACATTAAATATGGATAGAGGTACATTGACATGGAAAAAAGCAAGGGCACCTGTAACTTCGATCACATTGAGGTTTGATCCACAATCATACTAGGTCATGGTGGTCGCATTGTTTACCATCAAAGAACGCATAAGGAGAGATGATTGCAAAGGATTGAGCATAAAGGGTTTTATTTTTGAGTGAATTCAATCTCCAATTTAATGGCAATTATAATTTTAATTAATAATACAATGTGGTCCCCAATAAGATAAAATATCCACATTGGCACCGGTATTAATTTAGTTCTCATGGTTGTCAATAAATTCATTACTAAAAGATGCATAAACATAGAAATGATTAAGTAATGGTAGTTACAAGCATATAACGTCTACCACCATGTCATTGGCCCTGATATGCACTAAAGGGGAAGATCAAAAAATTGAAAAATAAACAGAAGGAAAGAGAAAAATTTGGAGAAGACGAAAGGTTGTAAGGGCAAACACAGAAAACAAAGTATTTCAAGGGTTTAAATATGCATTGAAAGGAGGAGCCAAAGGCTAGACCTTTTTGGAGGACAAAAGGACTGGAAACATGCTATAACATGACTATGTTTTCTATTTTTAATGCAAATACATCAAAAAAATTGCACTGTGTTAGAAAAGTTGTAGGATAAGTCTTTTGCATGTTCAGATTAATTGTTTATTTTCCCCTTTCATGTTTTAGGATTATAGATGGTGTTAAACGTATTTTTATGGTTGCACTATTGAATTTTTAAAACATTGAACTCATTTTAAGCTCGCACCTAGTTTATTTCAGACTATGCGAATGCAAATTCGGATAAACTAGGTTACATG
The DNA here is from genome assembly GCA_028583015.1 of Wollemia nobilis. Lineage (NCBI taxonomy): Eukaryota > Viridiplantae > Streptophyta > Pinopsida > Araucariales > Araucariaceae > Wollemia > Wollemia nobilis. Next base: position 8,481,782 of record JAQPPZ010001045.1, read on the forward strand.
CATAAATCCCTCATATATTTGTTTTTGCAAGATTAGGGTAGGATCATACTAATGAAAGTTTTTTTTTTAGTTTTTTCAGCATTTTGGTCCATTTCTAGACTTTTATTTTTATTTTTCTAACCCTTACCTTTTTGCAGTTTTTTTTTAAACTTTGGCAATTAAAATAAAAATAAAAATAAATTAAAAATCCAAAAATAAATGCACGGATATGAAGAATGAGCTTTAACATTTCATCTTATGCAATTTTTATTTTAGTTTGAAGCCATTTCGAAATTATAAAAATTATTCAAAATTGCTATTTTTACAAGTGTTTTATAATTTTGGATTTTACATAATTTCACATTTCGAAGGTAAATCAAATTTCAAGATTTGCATGTTCATTTCACAAGCAATAAATCAACTTTCCTTTATGAAAATCACAATTTCATTAAAGGGGAGTTATTTATATGGCATTTCAAAAAGCCATTATTTTCAAAGCAATAAATTGACTTCTATTTATGAAAAATCTAATTTCATTAAAGAGGGGCAGTTTATTTATTATATCAAAGGCTATTTTTACTTTTATATTCAAAGAAAAATTAAAATAATCCAATCATCATTTAGATGTCATAGTTTAGAGATAGATTTTAATCTTTTGTTTCATGTTTAAAGCAGGGTTTAAGGAAGGTAAAACTTGTTTAAAACTTGTTTAGCCAAAATAAGATAAATCTATCTAAAAATTCCTCAAGATAAAATGAACTAAGGCTTTACATCGTGGTCATATGAGGGCCAATCAAATTTTCCTTTTCTTTTAAGTTTCATGAACAATAAATAGCATAGCACAATAAAATAAATCAACATAGGCCCCTTGTCATAAGTTACTTGTAAATCACTAAGGTATTCCTAGCACTTATTTGATACATCTTCACAATATTACCACCACACATTAAGTAAAAGGAACCTTGGAGAAATTTCATGTCTTTGCAAGAAAGGGTTTTCTAGTTAATACCCTGACTGTGATGGGGATTTTTCAATTGGAAAAAATTTCCACTCAACAATACCGAGTGTGAAAAAATTTTGATGATTTCAAGAAGTATCTCACTTCTTTGCCTATATTTTTTCCTCCTAGAACGAATAATCATTTTATGCTTTATATAGCAGCCATAGTCCAAGCTTTGGAGGCTATGCTTACTTAGCTTGATGATCAGAACAAAGAGCGAGCTATTTACTATATTAGTAAAATCTTGGTTAGCTATGAAACCCAGTTTACTCCCTTAGAGAAGCTTTATCTTGATGTAGTGTTTACCTCTCAAAATTTGAGATACTACATGCTTAACCACAAGATATTGGTATCCGCAAAGTTTGACTCTCTCCACTACTTAATGTCAAAATTCTACCTTTCAAGTTGATCTGCTAAGTGGGTTCTAGCCCTTAGTGAGTTTAACTTAACCTTTATAGGTCATAAGGATATAAAGGGTCAAGTGATTTTTGACCATCTAGTTGTTGCTCCCTCATAGTCTGTCTGTCCCCTAGTCATCGAGTTTCCTAATGAGTGCCTTAGTTTAGAAGTAGAACAGCATAATTCTTGGAATTTGTTTTTTGATGGAGGTTGATGCTCAAAGGGTGTTTGTTCTTGAATTATTCTATTCAACCCATAAAAATAGCTCACCCCTCTCCTTAAATATTTGTTTATCTTGCACTAATAACACTACAGAGTATGAATCTTTGATCCTAGGTCTTAGAGAAACCTTACCCTTGAAGGTTAGATTCATTTCCATATTTAGTGACTCTCAACTTGTGGTTAATCAGATCAATAATTTTTATCAAACCAAATATGATAAACTAAGATCTTGCAAGGAAATTATTACCAAGCTTTTGTTTAACTTCAATAGGGTAACCATAGAGTCTATCCCTACATTCTCCAACCACCATGTGGATCCATGGCCACTTTTGTATATCTTATCTCCTTGGAGTTAGAATATGATCAAGCAATTATTATTATTCAACAACTTTAAGAGCCCACGTCCCTTAGTTCTAGCCTTATTCCATTAGATGTCCTACATATTGGAGTTTCTCAATATAAGCCTTAGTACATAGATGTCTTTAACTTTCTTAAGTATGGTTCAATGCCTAATGTATTAGACCACAATCAATGAAATATTTTGCAAAAAATATAGTGTTTATTTGTGATAATTGGTAGAAATTTATATCAACATTCTTTTGAGGGTATCTTCTTATGATGCCTTAACTCTGATGAAACCCAGTAAGCCCTTAGTGAAGCTCACAAAGGATCACATGGATTCCATTTTAGTAGTAATTTTATTTCTAAGAAGCTCCTTTGGATAAAATACTATTGGTCTTCCATGGAGAAAGATACATATGACTGACTATATTTGATGTTGCAACAAGTGTCAATGCCATGATAATCTTGTTCATGCTCTTTCTCAAAACCTTTTAGTTATTTATTTTCCTTGGTAATTCTCCATGTGGGTATTGGATATTATAAATAAGATTAACCTCACATTGTCTAATGGTCACAATTTTATCATTATGGCAATGGAGTGCTTCACTAAGTAGGTCAAAGCCATACCCCTGGTTATGATGACTAGAGCTCAAGTCTCTAAGTTCATCTTCAGCTAAATCCTTTGTAGGTATAGAATTCATTCAGTAATCATATATAACAATGTCACTCCTTTCAAGAACAAGTATGTTCATAGAATTTATGCTAAATACAATATTCAACATAAATGGTCATATCCATATTACCCTCAAGGTAATAATTGTTAGCTTTTGATGAGTATATATTAAATGAAACACAACCACAAAATGTAAAATAAGTAAGCAATTATAAGTATATGATAATAGAACTATAATATGTAGAAAAATAAGATGATAGAATTCTACAATAACTTAGTAATATTACATTAAAGAAAGCTCACAAAAATAGTACAATGTAATACAATGGAGGATATGAACACTATAAAAATTTTAATGGAAGTACTACATTGTACCTACTCACTACTCTAATTTAAAACTTTATAGTAACAATGTCTCTCTCTCACTCACTCTATACCTTAAAAGTATATATATATAAATATATGTCCCTTGGACCTTACTCTACCTATGAATCTTCATCTACCTTTTCTATGACTCATGTACAAGTGGATCCCTTTTACATTTACATCATTGCACATTGACACTTGTGCATTTATTACATTGCTTGAAGTAACTACTTAACTTTACTCTAAAGTAAACTCCTACTCTAGTTATGTACCCAAGGTGGTACATTGGCATGTACCAAATAATGTAATATACTCTAACACCCCCCTATATTACATTATTTAGGTATTGAAGAATTTAGTCTTCAATATGAATCTTCATCCTTAAAATGTTCTTCAGCTTGATCTAGTTCTTCTTCTTCTTGAATTTATTGAACTAGGTTTTCTTTCTGATTCTCTTCTCGATATTACATTTGTGGATAATTGTATTGATTCTGATAAGGATATGGATGCTGAAATTGTTGTTGATGAGTAATATTTTGAGTTTGATATTGCCTTGGTTGGAATGACCTATTTGACTGGATTCTATAGTTTATCTGATTTTCCTAATTCTGGTTTCTAGGATTGAATTTACAGTAATTAGTGTTATGTCCTTTCCTCCAGCATACATGAAAATATCTATTATTCCATGGTCTTCATACTTTTTAAGATGAGGTAATATTTCTTTGTGGATTATCTTTTAGAATGAATGCATTGTTAGTAATTTCATATTTAATTGTATTTTCCACCTCATATTCTTGAAGAATGTTGACTAACTCATCAAATAATGTATCTTTACATAGGATTTGTAAATATGTAACCAAATTATTGTAGTTTTTTGGAAGTTATCTTAGGGTTACTTGAATAAAAAAATTATCTTCTACCTATTCTCCTAAGGTTAACAAATTTTCTTTTATATTTGCTACTTTCCTTAGGAGCAGTTCTATACTTTCACCACTATTCACTTCCAGTTAATGTAATTGACTTTGAATATTTAATATAGTGGATTTGCACTTCCCTTCAAATATCTTGGTCAAGGTTTTACAAGCTTCTGTAGATTTTGATGTTGTACTAATGTATGGTTGTATTTCATCTATTATGGCAAAAGTTATTATCATTAATGCTTTTGCGTCACTTTCTTCAAACTTTTGAATTTCACTATCACCTAAAAGAGGTTTATTTTTTCTCCTTTAACAATATCCCACAACTTTTCAACTATCAACATTGACCTTTATTTATTTTAACATGAATAATAATTAGGTCCTTTTAGAAATTGGGATTCTATAAAAAAGAACTTTTTTGTAATCATGATGATTTTTTTAGACTACCTTATATCTCCTAAGTTTTAAGTATGTGAAATAACTTGATAAAACCTTTCCTAAATTTAGGTTTTGTAGGATCTCTTATGTCCCCCAGGTGATTAGAATATGCTATAGTCTTGATAAAGTGCTTTGATAGTAGACTTAGATAGACTTAGCTTTTAGGTTTACTTTGAGTTGAATCCCTTTTGTCTCCCTAGTGGTTGGATGACAAGTTTGATATAATGTTCAACTCCTATTCACCTTATTTCTCCCTATTGAAATATGTACTTTTCAATTTGATGAAGTTCTCTATGGTTGGATTTCTTTTGTCCCTTTAATATGTACATGAGAAAAGTGTAATCAATTAATTACATCTCATTTAAACAATTAATGAAGTTTCTTCTTTAACCTTAACTTTCAATAGTTCAATTTTCTAAATTCCAATAAACTAAGGTTTGATGTAGTATTCCTTATAACTCCCTAATTTGGAATTTTTAGAAAATAATAATATTTGTAAATTAATATTTTAATTTTCCAATGTTGAAAACCTTATATCTCCTATTTGAATATCAAGCAATTTATAATATCTTCTAAGATATGCTCCCTTTTCTAAAATTGCTTTCTTACTCTCTAATATTGATATTTCAATGCAGTAATAAATAACTTTTAACCTTATATTAGGCACATTATAACTCCCTAAACTTAGGAAAGCAAATATTAAATAGTGTGAAGTCTTTTAACTTCCTTGTAACATGTATTGTGCAAGTTGATTTGTTTATGGAGTGACTCTTTAATTCAAACGCATGTTTCTGGTCTCCTATGTATGGCAAAGATTAATCAATATTTTTTGATGTCTTCTTCTCCTCCTTAATGGTGCTTTGGCTTGAATCTAAGCTTGACTCTCCAAATGCTCATGCTAATTCTTCCAAATTTTGTGCTTCTCTTCAACTTGAGCACTTTTAATAGGCTCTTTATCCCTTCCTGATGTTTTAACCATGTAGTAGGTACATTAGTGATGATTACATTATTGATGGTCATTGGTTTTAGGTATCTTCAACACTCATTTATACCTTGAATATAGAGCTATGATTATTATTCCTTCTAGCCTCCAAATGATGATATTCAATGCTCAACAATAGGTATTACTTTCTCTGTGAGTGTTTCTTTCCTAGGCATACATTAAAGAAATATATGGGTGTCTTTTTTGGGTATGCCAAGTGGCACAAGATAGCTTACTCTAAATTTCAAGTGGCACTCCAATTTCATGCATGTAAGACTCCCTTAAATGTCTCATATTCCTTGTATACTTCTTTCTAATGAATTCCCTTTGTATCTTGTCTTCAACACTTTCTTCCCAAGTGAATGGTAATGGTATGAGGTTGGCTCCAACTATGGTGGTTTAAGGGTGCGACAATGGTGGTTCTATGGCACTCCACTTGTGGCCTTAGGTGCTTCTTCTCATCTAGTAGTTTTTCCAAGTTGTAGCTTGGGAAATTCACCTTGTAACTTGCTTCTTTGTGTTATCCTTAGCACTATCCCTTTTTACGTTGGTATATGTAGAATGATAGTCTATTTTCATAGGCTCTTTGTGCTATATTTTTCATAGATATGCAATGTATTATGGGATCCTTACATATTTTTTAATTTTGTAGATTAATATTGTTGTATATTCTTGAGTTGATGTCATATTTGGTGTCTTTCAACACCCTAAAATGTGACTGGTTGAGCCCTTCGATGACCCCCTTCCTTTACTTGAGATAAGATCACTTTGTAGATGTACTTTTTGGCTATTTTAGTATCTTTAAAACATTTTGTATTTATCCTCCTTTTCTACATAGGACAAAAATAATATGGTGCAACAATGTAATATAGATACTTAGAAAGATATCCTAACTTGCATCGAAGTTTTGAGATCTCCATATATCCTTTTGCAAGCTTTATTTATTCCTTGATGAGGTGGTTATTTTTCACTCCTCCTTGGTTAAAAATGATGATTTGATGTTGTCTTCCTTGCTAAAAAAATCTCTCTATTTTGCTTGGTTAACTTTGCAATAATGAATCCAAGCTCTTAATCATGCAACTTAACTTTGCACTAATTTTCCACCTTAACTTAAATATTGAGTGCACATTTAATAACTAGTATAACACAATATCACTTTCTCCTTATTGCTCATGTAAATTAAATCTTAAATTAACTTGATATATGCACTATACTCTATGTAAATTTCACTTACGAATAATGTCTTCTTTGCTTCTAGTGGATAATAGGAAGTTGATATTTTTCTTTCTTTTGAAATATATCTAACTCCTATTTTGATGTGCAAGTTTTATCCTTATAGGAAACTATCTTCTACACTTTCTTGAAGAATTTAATATGCAACCTTATCCTTGAAACTTTTAAAGTCTAATATGGTGCTTAATAAAACTTAATAATGAAACAAATAACTAACGTTCAACTACTGAACCTTTTGCACCTATGTTGCTTACCTTTAATGACCTCTGAGGATGATGAACTTGGTGATTGGATTCACTAAAATGCTACCCTATGTTAGGTGAAATCATAGCTCTTCTTGGTTGTCCAAAATATCTCTCTAAATCACCTATTTTTAGCGTTGAAACTTATATAACTTGTTGCCTAAAAATGTAGTTTGGTGGCTTCAACTCTCCTTCAAAATGCACTCTATAAATCTGAATTTTTGCAAATAGTAATGCTTCTTTTATTTCTGCCTTTTCATAGTCAATTTATTCTCTGTAATTTTATCCTTGAATATATCAAATTTGGTAGGAAAATCCTCCAGATTGCAACTAAGATTTATCTCCTATATACCTTCAATTTTTGTTGTAGGATCAGCAACCTGCTTTCTCTGAAATAGCCTTCAATCCTTCAATGGTAGTATTCAAATCTCATGGATTTATTAGCTTCTTCTATCTTCATTCTCCTTCAATATCCTTGTAAAATTTTGACTTAAATATTGTTTTCTTTAGTGGCCTTATTCTCCAAATTCTAACTATATTGAGGTATTTCAAAATTTGGCTAATTCCTTACCAAATCTATCTCTATTTGGGCTTTTTTTTTAATGGTGATAATTATCCCAAATTCTTCCTTTATCAAGAACTCCTTTCTAGTAAATTTGTCCAATGAGTTCTCCTAGAAACTCCTTTACTGGCCTTCTCTAAAAATTTTAGTGAGGCTTTCCTAGCCTTCTTTTTCTATCTCCTTGAGACCTCTTCTCTAGGATCTTCAATATTGTAGCTTCTATGGTCTTCTCAATAAGACCTTTTCTTCAATTTTTAACTATTGAAGTTTGGCAATGAGATCTCCCTCTTGGATTTTTAAAATTTGTCACTTCTAGAATATGGAATTGGACCTTTACTAGTCCTTATCTATCTTATATATTTTGAACTTGAAGTTCTTCAATGGGACCTCTTGTGGGTCTCTTTAGCTTCTTGAGTTGTCTTCTCCTTCAATCTGCAATCTGCAGTCTTCAATATTCAGTGGATATCACTAATCTCCAATATTATTTTGGACTCTTCTCTGAAGTATCTTATTCCTTTAAACTATAGTAAGGATCCTATGGTCTTTTTCATCTTCTACAATGTGTAGGTCTGCAATAGGATATTTTCCTTCAGGATTTTAAAATTTGTAGTTTTTTATTTGTTGCTTCAGCTACTGGATTGATTCCAAAGAAGATATTATTCCTAGCTCTTTGTAGGAAACTTCTCAACTATCTTTGAATCTCATTTTCTTGCAATAAAGTATTAGGACTATAATGGAAAAAATATAAATATAGAGAATAAATATTCACTAGTTAATTTTTCAATCTAGTGGAACTAATATTGAGTCCTAATCTTCACGATTTTCTTTGCAAGTCTATAAAAATACTCTAGCCAAAGTATTTTCAAAAATGTTGAAACTAGGAATTTTTAAATCCTCTCACCTTTCTTGTGGCTCTCCCTATTCCTATTGATCTACCATGTGCTATGATACCACTGTTAGCTTTTGATAGGTATATATTAAATAAAATGCAACCACAAGATGTAAAATAAGCAAGTAATGATAAGTATATGATAATGGCACTATAATATGCAATAAAATAAGATGATAACTTTTGCAATAACTCAGTAATATGCCATTATAGAAATCTCACAAAAATAGTATAATGAAATACAATGGAGGATATGAACACTCCAAATTTTTAATGGAACTACTACATTATACCTACTAACTACTCTAATATAACTCTATAGTAACAATGTCTCTCTCTCACTCACTCTATATCTTAAAGGCCTATATAGGAATATATGTTAATTGGCTCTTACTTTACCTATGACTCTTCATATACCTTTCCTATGACTCATGTACAAGTGGACCCCTTGTACATTTACATCATTGCACATTGACACTTGTGCATTTATTACATTGTTTGAAGTAACTACTTAACTTTACTCTAAAGTAAACTCCTACTCTAATTTTATACCCAAGGTTGTATATTGGCATGTACCAAATAATGTAATATGCTCTAACAATAGTCAAGTTGAAGCATCCAACAAGTCCTTAGTTAATATCCTTAATAATTTGGTAAATAAGACCCGTTATGACTATCATAACCAACTATACCCTACCTTGTGGACCTATCGTACTAGTGTGTGAACTCCTACAAGTGCAACCTTGTATGTCTTGTTCTATGAAACTAAAGTAGTTTTTTAATTTGATTTATAAGTCTTGTCCTTGTGTATCTTGTTGCAATATACCTCGATGGATGATGAGTATCATTTAGATCATTTAAACTAGTTGGAGTTATTGGATGATAAGTGCATCCATGCCTTAGATCATCTTCAAGCCTATAAAAATAGGCTCAAGTGATCTCACTCTAAGAAATTTTGCACTTGTTCTTTTGAGGTTGGTAAACTTGTCCTCAAGGAAAACCAAAAGAACACAAATGCTCAAAAAATATGAAAGGCAAGTTTCATCCAAATTGGCTAGGCCCCTTTGTCATAATGGCCAATTTTGGCTCAAGAGCATTTCATCTGGCAACATTATATGATAAAGAACTTAAAGAACCAATAAAAATTATTCAGCTAAAATAATAATATGTATGATTTCACATCTTCTATATTCATCTTGTATTTAGTTTGCTTGCTCATACTACATGACTACATGTCATAATTTGCATGAATTTCTTGACATTCTATTCTATTTTTCTTCTTTACCTTTCAAATACATACTTTGTTGCTTGATCATACTTGCATATGACTACTTGAGCATATAGATTCTTGGGGACTTTGCAATGAGGCAAGTGATGAAACCTAGTTAGATTTTAGCTCACATGCATTGCACTCATACTAGTTCATTGATGCTTACTGAAGCCCCAACCTAGGGCACATCTTCATGCATTTTTAAATCTTTTATCATCAATCATTATTTTATTTTCTTCTCTTCATATATTTCTTAATCTCAAAAGTTTCAATAATTATAAGAAAATTTATATCCAAGTAAAGTGATATAGTTCTCCATCTCTTGTATGTCTTTTTACCTTTGAATTTTTTTAATCTTTTTCTTCTTTTTCCAAGATAAAGGATATGTGTTCCTTATTCTATCTATGCATTTTGTTTTGCTCATACTTTTCCTTCTTAATATTTTATTTGTTAAGGGATACTCATGGGATAGGATATACCACATGAATATCATTTATGGTGTTCATACAGCCACTATCTTATGCACATCTCTTAGCTATTGAAATTTCAAAAGGGACACACAAATAATATTATTTACTTCTTGCTCCTCTCATTCTTCTTTCTTCCATCCAACACATACACATGCATATTTTTCTATTATACTTTTCTTTGCTCACCCATATTTTACACATACCACATCCCTATCAAGTTACACTTATTTTGGTAAATCAATCAAATATTACACCCCATGTAGGATAGATTCATGGCCACCAAGTGAGAACTAGCCTCCACATCAGGCCATTTATGAGAATACATCCTAGTGGGTATCTCTCCATATACAGCCATTAGTAAGCACCAGACCCATAGTGGGTAACACTCCACTCTTTTACTTCTCAATAAGCATAAAACCTTCATAGGATAGCTTCATGGTCACTCATGAAGACTACACCCATAGTGGGTTTTGCTTCATCCCTAACCATTTGCGAGCATACATCCTCATAAGGCTTTGCTCCATATTTTCTTTTATTTTTTTGTTAGCTTATGTGTAAGAGAATATTACATTATTTAGTAATTCCAATGTACCATCTTGGTACATTATTATAAATATTAGATTAGTGTTGTTTCCTATATTAGTGAGTGAGTTAATATTGTATGTAATATAATAATGTGCAGAAAATGCACAAGTGTCATGTAAATATGTGTGCAAGTGTTATAAGTGTAGATGTGCACAAGTGTCTAATATGTAAGTGTGCACATGAATCCTTAGAATAATAAAATGAAGAGTTATTAAGAAGAGTGAAGTTCAAGAGTGTATCATATGAAGAGTCACATACAATTATATATTTTTGACTAAGCATTGTAATATCATAAAGGTGAATCGAATGTGCAAAGTTTTATGCTTGCATTAGTAGACCTTTATTCAATAGTATTTTCAGTATTTTTATGTGCAATATTATGATTATGTTTGTGAGTATTCTTATGAGTTATTCAATTTGTTATTACATTCTGAGATATTATTTGGTTTATTATATTGCAACTTCATTATATTAGATCTTGTGATTATTTTCTTGTGGTGATTTATATTAAGTATTAGAGTATCAAAAGCTAATAGTGGTATCAAAGATATAGAAAGGTTGCTTGCATAGGATTTGAAATTTGTAGAAGTTTAAGGATATTACCATTGGGTAAGAAAAACCAGTGAAGTTAAGGATATTACCATTGGGTAAGAAAAAAAATGAAGATAAGTATTTCCACTAGGTTGAAGAAAAACCAGTGAAGCTAAGATTATTTCCACTAGGTTGAAGAATAACCAGTGAAGAATAAGTTTCATATTAAGATAGAACCAACTCAAAAGAAAATTTGGTCATTACCATTTTTCTTTAGATATTGAAAGAAGTTTCATATTGGATTCTTAGGTAATTATAGAGAAAGCTATTTAATATATTGTTATAGTGAAAATTTGATCTGCTTCCTACAAAAAATAAATAATACTTTCATCTTTGACTGCTTGAAGATCAAGAGCTTTCTTCATTCAAGGAATGATTTGAGTTGCAAAAAAGTATATTTTAGATCATTAAAAATAAATATTGATAAGATAGATTTAGTTTACCTATTCCAAGAAATCTATTTGAAATAGAAGGTTATATACAATATAGATTCAAGTCTTGAAGATAGACCTTGATATTGATAGATATAGGAGACCCGAGGAAAGAGGTGTCATAGAAGAAAGATGCATACAAATAAGACCTATAAAGAAAATGTCACACTGAAGGTAGAAGAAGACCCATTAAAAGAGGTCTCATAGAAGATAGAGGAGATTCAAGGAAACAGGTCCCATACAAATCAAAGATATAGAAGAGACCCGAGAAAAGAGGTCCTTAATAAAATAATTAGTGGTCCTTAGAAATATAAGAGACCATTAACTTAGATTGTTCTACAAAGATAGAAAAAAATAAGAAGACTTGAAGGTAACAAGAATACTTCAAGCAATAAATACTTGAAAGTAAAATTTTTAGAAGGTAAGTATCTTTCCAAAATTTGAAAGTTATAGAAGACTTCAAGACAATAAGAAGTATTGAGGATAGTCTGAGTTAAAGGATAAAAAGCTTTTGAATGTAGAGTTAGAGCATCAATATGGCAACAAGATAAGAAGACAACAGATTGTAATTTTTGAGGATAAAGTTAAAGGTAACATATTCAGTCAAGAAAAGGACTAAAGTCTATAAGGACAAGTAAGAAATATTAGTTTAAAGGATTAAAGACTATAATTTTTAAGATGAACAACAAGTTGAAAGAGCACCATAGTAGCACCAAAGACGAGTAGCACCATAGTCAAAGAAGAGCACCATAGTAGCACCAAAGCTAAGTAGCACCATAGTCAAAGAAGAGAACCATAGTAGCACCAAATTTGAGGAGCATCATAGTAGTGCCATAGTCAAAGTTGAGGAATGTCATTCATAGTGATCAAGAACACTATAAGCAGGTGTTAGAAAAGAAAATAGTATAAAGAAGATAGTTTAAAGAAGACACCATCATGAACACAATGAAGCCAAAGCATTAAGAAAGATTCAGTAGTAGTATTATGTAATTATTAAGTTTTAGGTTGGAGGTACAAGTTAGAATTTAAGGCAATCTCATAACCATTGAACCTACACCAAGTTACAGAGAGAACAGATTATTAGAATCATCATGTAAAAGAGATAAAGTTGAGCTACATAAAGCAAAATTGCCAAGCCATGCTATGTAGGATCAAGAGAGCTAAGCATTAAGAAGTCATAGAATAAATGTAAGTGCCAGGGACATGCACCAAATAGCTAAAGACATAGAATGATCATTTTATAAGCGAGCTAAATGTTAAGGAGTTAGGGAAGTAAATTCAAAACCCCTAAGTTAGCATAGTATAGAGATATAATGATTTATAGCAAGCATCATCAAGCATTGGAGAGCCAAAGCACCTAAAGTACCAAGCACTAGGAGAGCTAAAGCACCTAAAGCATTGAGTATTGGATAGTCAAAGCATCTGAAGCATCAAGTAATAGAATCATAGGGTAACAAAAGTGTTGAGAAATACCCACACTTTGAGAAGAAACTTGATGTTAAAGTATTCAAACACCAAGTGTCATTGCTAAAGATATTTGCATCATATACAACCAATGGGATATGAGGTGAAGCACCACCTTAGGAGGAGATCAAATACCAAGTTTTGTTCAGCAATTTCAAGCACCAAAGAATTACACCAAAGAAAAATCAAATGTCAAATTGCACCAAAATAAATACCAGGCATTGAAACGAACATTAAGGAAAAATTAAGCCACAATTCAAGCAAAGTAAACACTATAATTGAGTGCCAAGGAATTGAAGTGATTCAACGAGAGCCCAAAAAGTGAAATGGTTGAACATTTCAGGTATTGGAACGTTGTAGCACCAACCTAAACCATGCACTCTAGTGAGTTACCATGTTGAAATAAGGAAGGTGGATGGATAGAGATTGAAGTATTTCATGGAAGGTTACCACTAAGGATTCTTGCAAGGAATACCTACTCATCCTCACATATTCAAAATTAATGAAGCATAGTGAGAAGTTTTCAAAAATATTAGTGCCAAAGTTGCCACAAATAATCGTGCCTACAAGGAGGTATATTAGGGTTCAATATTTTGATTTTTTATTATTGCAAAGGTTATAGGAGAGATAAGGCTTTTATAAATTTAATTATTGAATTTTCTAAGGTTTATTAAGATTATATGGAGAGATAAGAAGTTTATTAGGATAATTAATACCTTAGCTATTTTTTAAAAGGTTTTGGAGTGATAATTTTTTTTTAAGTCATTTAATATTTGAAAGCTTTATTATTTTTTGAAAATTCAAAGCCATAGAATATTTGTAAATCATTTACTTTTGGAGAGATAAGGAAGTCTACTTCAAATTAGAATTTTTAAATTTGCAAACATTCTTACTTTTCTAGTTTCTAATAAATTAGGGAGACATAGGTCCAAGGTGTAGACAAATTGGTTCAACCAAATCCTATAAGGGGGGTGGAGGTCCAAGGTTTAAATCTCGGACCTCATCGAACTGAACATGTATCCCTTTCTTGGTGCTTTTAGTGGTGTAAAATTTTTAAAATGATTGTGGCATGGTGGTTATAGGGGAGGACTATGCAAAGAACTATGTGGTGGCTTCCAAGATGAATAGCATAGAATACTGTGGTGGCCATAAAAGCTAGATAGTCTACCTAGATTTATGGTGGCCATAAAATTTGGATAGCCTACCTAGATTTATGGAGGTGTAGAAAGGCTTAAAGAGCGTATATCCAACACTATTGCAACATGATAAGGCAATTTAAATAAAATAACATATATGAAACCAAATTTGAAATAAATTGAGCCTCCTTTGTATTAATCAATGGTAATATAGGTTACATATATGTACCTCTTAGGGATACCAAGTGATACATGTTTACAATTATTTTAAAGCCCCTAAACGAGGGTGATATACTCTAAAGGATCTTTAGGTCTCCACAAACTTTGCGTGAGGGCTTACTAGGATGCCTCCTTCTCCATTGTCAAGAGGAATTATGTTGAAGAGTTCTTTGAATCTTTGAAGGATTTGTCACTTGCGTTCAAAAAACAACAAAAATACATCAAAAGCATATGAAGCCTCTCATGATGAGGCTATTATCAAAAAAATGTAATAAATGAAGCAAATACTTGAAGAAAGCATAAAATATGTAAATATGCTTAAGATATTAACAAATCAGTCCAAAGCATAGCTTTAAATATGTAAAGATAGCTAATATTACATGCAATCTCAAGTATTAAGTATAAAAGAAATTAATCTATGAAAGCTTATGAAAGAAAGCATGTATGACTCAAATGAAAGTAAATCTACCTATGATATTATTAATTAACCATATAAATGACTAAAATAAGACTAATATAGGCTAGATTAACCTAAATGCATAATAATAAAGGTAAATCTACAACTAAAGAAGGGAAATGAGGGCATTAAACCCTAGCTACAGATGCTCAGAGCAGTCGACTCTATGAGCCATGGTTAACAATTGTAGCTAAGCCTGTGGGCCGTTGTTGATAATAGTGGCCATAGGCAAAGTCTTCTTTCTCTTGAAACCATGGCTAGGAATGATCAAATCCTCCATATGATTAATTTTCAAGGGTCACTTCATGTCTGGACATAGATTTGTGATTGATTTCACTTGAATTCACATTTATTGGAGTGAAATGGTAAGATTTTTCTTATTAATCCTTGGGAAGCTCCATTGTTGCAAAGGTAGGTGTCAAAATCAAATTGGGTAGCACCTCTATACTCTTCAAAGGTTGTAATTGACTCTCCAGTTTGGTAGGGATTTCCTACAATGCAATTCATAACTTATTGACCTCTTTGAGGAGTCTATAAATAGACTCCCCAAATCCCAATCGAAGCCAAGATCAAGAAGTTTTTGTACTGGTTAGTTGGGAGGAAACATCCAAAAGCTTCCTCACCAAAAAATGCTTGAGATCAATTGCAACTTGGCTATTACAACCGATTTTACTTGGCTTTGGTAGCTCGATATTGTTATAGGGCTAACAATTGTTGCTTAGTGTGGCTAGGACTCTAGCCACTATTTTTAGCTGCAGCTAGCTCTTATCCATTACTCAGTGTGGCTAGAACCCTAGCTACTATTATCAGCCACATCTAGCTCTTAGCCACTAATGTTACCAACAATTGAGGTTGCTTAGGACTAGGATGCCCAAAATGAGTGATTAGAATCACTACTTTGCCTTGGAAAGTTCCAAGGTCATTCATATGATCTGTAAAGGTGTCCATATGAGTATTCTCCTAAAAATGACGTGTTTTAGGTATCTATAGATGGCTCTTTTTAGGATGCATTATGGGAAAACACAATGCTAAGCAAAAATAGATAACCTAAAGTCATATTATAGGTTTGCTGATGTTCATTGATGTAGTCAACGCTAGATGCCCCAATCCTATAAAGGACATACATCTTATAATCATTGCTTCCAATGGTATGGAAGGCTTAAATTTGGTGCTCTAGAACTTTCGGGTATAATCGGGTAGGACCGATAGATGGAGTGACAAAGGCTTATCTCATCATATTTTCTTTTTTCCCAAGAAAATGGAGAAGCTTGTGATAGTTGTTAGCAATGATTTATAATATGAACGTGATTCACATGATTAAGTATTCAAGTGTTGATTTTGATTATGCATGTTGTTATTATGACTACCCCTTCAATTGATGATTTGATGAGGAAAGGAAAATTTATTAAAGCGACGAGTCACTTAACCAAGATGAATAATTTGGATAATTCAATACTTTTACATTTTGTTATATGGCAAGTCCTATGACAGTTGTGGGTTTAACTATTTATAGTGATTGTACATCTCTATCCCATGGAGCATTCTAGTTGTAATGACCTTCTTAGAGAATCAATATGATAGAAATTATATTTAAGCTTATGTTGAATCTCTTTGTTTGATGATCTACTAAAATTTCATATAAGGAAATGAATACCTCGTTCTTGTGGAGCAGTCCGACCACAATGACCTTCTTGGGGATTGAAGTGAAGACATTTCAATTTGACTATGAATAATTTACCTCAAATGGACTTATGGAAATTTACTCATATTTTCATATTGCATGGAGCACAAGTCGCTACAACCGCCAAGTGTATACAATAAATAACTATATACATGGTGCATTTGAATTTTGATTTATGTGATTTTTTTGTTACTTTTGTGATTTATGATGATTATGGACTGGTAGATATGCATTAATATCCATTATGAAACTCCTTATGGTGATAAAATGTGTGCATTTATGGGGTCGACCAAATAACTAAAGCATATTTAGAGCCTTTTGGGATTGACCAAAGAACTAGGGTATCTTTGAAACATTTTTGGAAAGCATGATACTGATGATGACCCAGGTGATCCTTGCAAATGTTTTTGTTTTGATTTTATGTTATAGATGCAATGATGAATGCAATGCCTAGATAATGATTTGATTATAATATATGTATGTAATGTATTGATGACATGCACTAGCTAGCTGATAAATGTATGTTCATATACTATGATCTAGATGTATGAATGCACTACCATGTATGCAAATATGGATGTAATGGTGGATGTTAAATGCATGTTTAATTTATTTTAATTTTTTATGCATCTAATCTATGTGATAGATGCTATGATATATGATATGTGATGAAATGCATTAATTACATGAGTATGATCTAATGCAAATAAACCTGTATGCTTTAAACACTTAAAACATAAGGATTGAATCTAATATGTGTTTACAAACTAATGGATGAAACCACAGAATGTATAAAAATCATGAATATAAATGGTAACTCTTCTAATAATAATTAATTATTTAAACATCCATATGTGAGATGAGATGATTGAGATGTATGGTTTTCCCTTATATTATTTTATAAATTAAAAGATATGCACAAAATAGTCAGTGGTTGTCTAAATATAATTGTTGATATCCATCCGGTATCTATCCTATTTCATGAACACCCTTTAATAAAAAAACCTCATAAGAGAAATTTAACGATTGATTAATGAGATGATATGATGATATAAGGGATTCATTCAGTCCATTTCTATAATGAGGATCACTAAATATTCATGATGATTCTAATTTTAGACATATTTGGACTAGACCACTAGGTAATACAGACCACCTAAAGCTAGCTCATTTGTAAAGTGCTTAGAACTACCCCAATGTCAGAAGAGATTCATTCAGCCCATTGCTATATTGGGGACCACTTAATGGTTTTCAATACTAACCATTCTAGGGATTCAAGCTCTTCACCCCCTTTTTTTCTTCACATTTATTTGGATACTTGCTCATGCTTAGTGATGAAAATCACTGTTTATTTTACATTTTTTTTAGCAAGGGATTTTGCTTTGAGTTTAGAATTTTGCTTATTTTGTATGAAAGCAAGGTATTTCTTGGGTAGGGGGGAGCTTGTCCTTTTTCTAATGATTAGCATATTTGTAACCACCAAAAAGGCTCACACCCGATCTAACTATCGTAATTAAAGAAAAATACACAAATAGTCATGCATAATTTGATAACAAGAAATAACGTGAATACAAGGAATCCTTTATTAATTTCAATGGAGTCAAATTACAGATTTTTCCCTCTTAGGGATACCCATTTGATACATCAATTACAATAGTGTTTAATACCTATTTGTTATACAAGCAAAGTCTCCCCAAGATCGAAGAATGCTCCACAAGATCAATCACACATAAAAGAGGTAAACCCACAACACAAATATTGAGTGGTAAAACCTTACTTCAAATGAAGAAGGGAAACATCTATTATGAAGCTCACTATATTACTCAATTATTCAATAGTACAATAATGCTTCAATGTTATGCAACAATATGCATCAACATAAACTAAAACACAAGTCAATATGACAAGATATGATAAGATATGATAATATGTAGTAGAATACACCCTTATTTAAAGAGAAAATTTTCTACTACAACCCTAAATCTTATCACAATCTATCAAATATTACAAAGTGCTTTAGTTACTTTCTAATTTTATCACAATCTAATCTTTGAGATATGTGATAAGTGGCATCTATCAGATATCAGAAAGTTATTAGTTACTTTCTAATATTTTCTAGAAAAGGGAAATAACTTTTTCCCAAGAAATTAAATATTCCTAGCACCCTTAATTTATTTATTAATTGGGTGGGAATATTTTACATAAGATAGAATTATATTCTAATTCAAATATTATTCTTTAGACTTTATATTTTAGTCTAAGAATAATTTACACAATGTTGCATTACATATTCCAACACCATCAAGGGTAGGTGTGATCAAAATGCCCCTCAGGTTGACACGAACTGCTCTAGGGTGTCGATGACCCTCTTCTTCACATTGAGGAAGGAATTGGATGCTTTATCTCTCCTTTGGAATCCTATTCCCTGTGGTCAAGAAACAACAAGAATGTCAAAAAGATAGGCAGCCTCTCATGATGAGGCCCTTTTAGGTAAAATGCATAATGACACCATTAACATGCATAATCAAGAAAGCATAAAGAAAGCTACTAAACTATGCAAATTGAATCAAGATTCATGTAATAGCATAAAGTAAAATAGCAGCTACACTATGCATGGATCAAATATAGAAAATGAAGCATAAACATGCATAAAGAAAACATTTTAGTCCTAATTAAAACATAAACATAAAATGTGAATCTAGCCTAGTTCTACGGTCAGAAGTCTTCTAAAATGCTATTAAATCAACAAAATAACTAATCTAACCTAACTAGCCGAACAGAAAAGAAAAGAGTAAGGTGATATATCACCTATTACAAACCGTAGCTCTGGTGAGTGGTCTGGACTATGAACCATGGCTGACAATCATGGTTTGACCTCTGATAAGTTTACCCTCAAAATTAGGGGTAGTGGGCTCAATCTCCTTGTCCAAATTGATGTTCAAGGGTCACCTTCATTGTCCTCAGACTGATTTGGTGGTCAATTCGATGTGAAGGGCCTTCGTTTACCCGAATTTGTATTTCTTGATCCTCCTAAGCACCTAGGGCATCCATAATGCAATTCATCATGAATGGTGGTAAAAGGGTCAAGGATTAAGTGCAATAGCTCTATCTCTTAGTATACTCAATTTGAGTGTACAATTCACCAAGGCTTCGCTGCTCAAATCTCCAATGCTTTCTCTCTTTTCTCCCCATTTGGAGGGGGTATTTATAGCATGCCCCTAGGGCTAGGGGTGGCTTCATGGAGAATCCAAGACCAAGAAGGGTGGTTAGGATAGTTGGGATGGAAGCCTCTGGAATCTTCTATCCTTCAACTACCTCCTTCTAGATCTTTTGGCCATTCCAACCGATTTGGCTCGGATGGAAGGCCTAACTGAACTTCAGTTAAGACCGCATGTCACAGTTGCAATCTAGACTGTAGACCGAAGGTGTCAACCATGATTTATATTAGAGATCGTAGGTCTATGCTATGGTTTATACTGCTTAGGCCAAAATGCCTAAATTGAGTGGTTAGAACCACTGCTCTATCTTGGAGTCTATCCAAGATCCTCCATATGGTCTTGTAGCATGTCCATATGAGTAGTCACCCTCGACATGACGTGTTTTAGGTGTCTACAGATGCCCCTTTTGAGATGCATTGTGAGATTGAACAAATTTGAGCAAAAATATACATCCTAAAATGATGTCTAAGGTTCTATGATGATCATTAGTCAGATCAACATTAGATGCCCTAGGTCCAGCAAAAGGATGCGCATCTTGGAATCATTGCTTCCAACTTGTGAAAGGCTTACATTTTGACAAGTCTACCCTCATCATCAGATGTTCGGATAGCATCAATGCCAAGTATGGGTATCTTCTAACCCATAAATCTTAAGGATGAGAGTTACAAACCAATTATCATATTTGTTGTTTACCCCAAGCAAAGGGGGAAGCTTATGATAGTTGTTGACAATGATTCGCAAGAACGAACACAATTTTGACAAGATCAGGGGATCTACGATCTCAGGGATCTTCTACTATATTTGATTATGATTATGAAATTATGACTACCCCCTCAAGCGATGAGTCGATGAGGGTAATGACAATGTATGAAGCGACGAAATCGCTTGACCATAATGAATGATCCTGAACAAATTAATATTCGAGCCTTTTAATGCCTTGGCTAGGCCTAGTTCAGCTTATGATTACAACTCTTAGTAGTATTGGCACATTTCTATCCCATGGAGCAGTCAGGCTACAATAGCCATATTAAGGAATCAAAATGATACAAATGCAATTAGACTTGTGTTGAATCATATTTGTCGATGATTTGTTGAAAGATGTCATAAAAGAAATGACAATTTTACCCCAAATGTCCTTATGGTGATTTACTCATCTTGTCGGATTGCATGGATCGCAACTCGTTGCAACCGCCAAGTGTATAGGATAAATCATTGAATACGAGGCGCATTTGGTTTTTAATTATTTGATTTTTTTGTTTTAATTTTGCATGTATTTGATTGGTCCTGGTGCTTTTAACATCACCAAATTTGCAATTTTAATCATTGATTTTGAATTTTTATCCGATGGAAGTCATTAATTTACTCTTTTAGACCTTCCCATAGTGGGTTTTGAGTGCATTTAATGCTATTTGTGGACCATAGGTATGGTCTATGGTTTACATTTCCAAATTTTGGGAACCGCGAGTCAGACCTACGGGTGGAAAACCCTAGTTTCGGAACCACAGGTGTCAGCTACGGTTCACCGAGACTAGGAAAACCTATAAATTGAATTCCCATTTGAAATTTTTCATTATTTTCTGGCAAGCATTAGCAATTTGAGAGCTCTGAGAGTGAGAAAACCTTTCCTGATCCAAAATGCTACCACACTCTATCGTGATTACACTCCTCGACCTCGATGGTGGATCCTAATCAACCATCTACTAGTCGGGGCCAGGGTGCGGGCAAGGTAACTCGAAACCAAGACCTCACACTCAATACCAGTAAAATGAACCACATTAAGTAATGTGGATAATGAACCTCACTAAACTGCTGGTAATGAACCCCACTAGTCTAGGCTAGCTTTAGTAATTTAATTTGATGACTTAGTGGTCTAGGAGGGTACCCAAAATGGGTGTCGCTCCTAAACCATAGTTGGTAGCTATGGTTCCCAATTGGCAAATTAGGAATCGTAGGTTTTAGCTATGGTTCCCAATTTGCAAATTGGGGACCGCAAGTTTTAGTTGTGTCGTAGTTTTTAGCTGTAGTTCCCATTTTGCAAATTGGGGACTGTAGGTTTCAACTACCGTTGGTTGTTTTTTTTTATGTACTTTTTTAGCATTATTTTTAGCTCTAGTTAGCTAGATTTTGTCTTAAATTATGCTTTTTATTCCATAGATTGACTTCTAGAGCCCGAGAGCTGGATATTCTAAAGACTCTCCATGAGGCTTTATCTAATGATGATCGAGATTGGTTTCGAGCTGTTGGGTTTGGATATGTCATGGATCTACCCACTATTAGGGTAGATCAATCCTACCTGACTGCGTTGGCCCGGTGCTAGAATGCGTGGACCAACACATTTCACCTACCTATAGGTGAAATGATTATTACTTTAGAGGACGTCTACAGGATCTTTAGGATCCCCATTGATGGCGAGGCCATCGTCTCCTCTACCTCTAGGGTAAAGGAGGTTGTCTTTGATGCTATCTTCGATGACCAGAGCAAGGATGCTCAGGACACGATTGACCATAGAGGGGTGCACATTGGTGAGTGGTACCACGAGGATGTCTTCTCTGCATGGGAAGTCCTCTTCATGCACATCATAGTACAGATTGTGCTTCTAGACTCCTCGGGCATGAGGATTCCCTAGAACCTCCTATCCACCGCTTGGAGGGTGCTATAGAGCTCTACAGAGGTGCCTCTACTTCTAGCTTGGGGGAGCACCCTACTATGTTAGCTCTACAGGGAGCTGTACCAGATTATTGAGCATAGCCATAAGGGCCTCAATTGTAGTCTTCTATTGTAGATCTGGGGGTGGTAGCACATCCGGATCGAGCATCCTATAGATCTTCCACTGTGGATCATTGCTATTACTAATGATCATCAATGTTATGCCACCTGCTAGCCTCGTGAGGAGGAGGGTACCCATAGTAGGATCCATGTTGGTGATGTCCAGCACTATATCACTCATTTCATGGCACTTGGCCCAAATGATGTTCAGTGGTGGCCCTATATGGATTGCCCAATGTGGCCAGAGGAGGGCCAGTGGCTGAGATAGGCACGCCACGATAGATGGTTGATCGGTCGTAAGGCTAAGATTTGAGAGTACCAGTTCTACTCTCAAGTCCTACGATAGTTTGGGCTCATGCAAGATATTCCAGATATCCCCCTTAGGTACCGATGCTTGGTCATGGAGCACGATCTATAGTGGATCATTCCTGAGCCTCTAGGAGATGCTGTTGATGACTACCAAGATACTAGAGTCGAGACTATTGGGACCACTCCATAGTATGACGGGTGGTGGTCCATGTTTAGATGGTATGGCATAGGGTCTCTAGGCTAAGAGCCAGATCAGGTAGAGGCAGAGGTGGATCTTGATGGATGTAGGGTGTGCCAGTAGATAGAGGGCGATTAGGGCATAACGACTGCCATTGAGGAGGCTCCCAAGGTTGATTTTTATGAGGAGGCTCCATAGAAGGGTGAGGTCCCTCCTAACAATGTAGAGGTTCAATTCTTAGCTTAGGTGACTGACTTGCAGAGTTAACTTAGACGATTCTATACACAACAACTAGAGCAAGATACTACGATTGCCACTTTGGAGGTGAAGGTATCTGATAGAGATATATGCTTGATTAAGGTGCAAGATCACATATAGGATCTAACTACATGGGCCATAGATTGAGAGGCCTAGGTTCAAAGATTATAGATGGCTCTAGAGCTAGCATAGGCACAGTAGACCATAGCAGAGGTGAAGAGGGATCTCCTTCGGGTATCGAGGGGGCTATGCCACCTCCTTAGGCTACTATGGGGCCTCCGGTAGCACCAATGGTAGCACCAATAGCTGTACAGGATCCAATGGCCGAGGTAGAGTGACTGCATAGTATGGTCATGAGGACCAATGAGATGCATGTAGCCCGACTTGCTCGCGTTGATCAGCTAGTCGATTATATTGAGATGCACGGGCTATAGGTTCCTAAGGATCCTTTCTCCTCAGAGTCTCAATGGACCAGGTCTAGGACCTCGGGATAGTCTATGGTGAGCTCAGGTCACAGGACTCATAGGACTGAGAGGACGCACGGGTCCTCTAGCACACATGGGGCGACATCGTGTGCCAGGCCTAGAGATGCAGGGTAGACTTCAAGGGTTGCCAGTTAGGGGACTAGCCTGCTATAGTTACCAATTTCTCATGTGTTGGGTGCCTTAGGATTTGGAGGTAGGCAGGACCCATAGTAGGACCCACCATGGGTGCTAGAGCAGATAGGAGAGTAGGCTCTAGAGCACAGTGCTAAGGGAGGCGACGAGAGCTCCGGTACAGGGGGAGTAGACTAGACCTGGGCTCTGCTAGATGTAGACTATACTTTTGCTATGTTGTATTCATTTTGAGTGTAAGGTCGAGGACCTACACACTTTGTAGCCTACGGGCATTTTGATACTCCTCATATGTACTCTTTTTGCACATATATATATGACTTGGTCTTTATGGCTCATTATGTGTATCTGATGTTTAATTTTGATTTTATGTTTATTTGATGCACATGGATGCAATGCTTATATGATGCTATGTTTATATGATGCAATGTTTATATGATGCAATGTATGGATGACATGCACTAGATAGCTATCTTATTTATGATGATGTTGATGAGATGCAGTGATCTAGATGATTAGATGTGCCATATATAATGTATGCATATGGATGCACTATTTATTTTGAACGCATATTTATTTTTTCTTTGTGGGCATGCGTTTATTTTTATGAAGTTATGGTATGCTATGCAATGTATGGTAATGCATTATGTACATAATCGTAATCTAATGGGAATGAACCTGTATGCTTTAATCACTTAAAACATAAGGAATGAATGTAAATTGTGTATATCAATTTTTAAAATGCGACACCACAGAATGTATGACAATCATGCAAAATAATTGATAATTCTCATTACAAGAACTTAATCAATTAATCACCCATATATGAAATGTAGTGAAATGGATTGGTATAATGCTAATGAATGAATATGTCATTCTATATAGTTCTCTTTGTTGCACTATATAGTCAGTGGTCGTCTAAACATCATTTCTGATATTCATGCGGTATCTATCCTATATGTTTGATTGTGCTTTGTAAAATGCATTCTGATGAATGAATGACTCATATTTTTGATGTCTAATGATATTTGGTGTTTTGTTGCTATTAGAGAACTTTTTGAGGTTTTCCTTGAGACTCAAACACCCTAGTAGACTTCTCCAAAAATCACATACTAACTGTACAAGGCATTTATTGGACAAGGCTTTTGTCATGATAGACCCAACTATTCATTATCCCTGTGTGTGCATGTGAGTATTTTTAGATAGATCATAAGCATACCCCGTATGTCAGTCAGGACTCTTTCAACCCATATGTGAGATAGGGTTCCTCATACGATCGTACCATCCTTGTTTCAGCTTTGATTAGACTTATACAACTAGACAATCCTAGGTACCTAGAGCTAGCTCATATTGCAAATTGATCAGGGCTACCCCTCCAAATGTAGGCGGGACTCTTTCAACCCATTGCTACGTTTGGGGATCACCCAATAGAACTACCCCTCCGATTGTAGGTGGGACTCTTCCAACCCATTGTTGTGATCGGGGATCACTCTATGGCTTTCAAAAGGTGGACAATCCAGGGATTCAAGTTCTCACCCTTCTTACTTGCTCATATGTAGTGATAAAAATCATTGTTAGTCCACATGTTACTGTTTTCTTTGAGCAAGGGATTTTTATAGTGCTTTTGATTCACTATGTCACTTTACATTTGATTTGAACTTTGTATTTTGAAATTTGCACTTTGTAACTTGGGATTTAAACTTTGTAACTTTGGGATTTATAGGGGAAATTCTTGTCCTTTTGCCAAAGTTCACCTTTCTAAACCGACTATTTGCAAGATAATCAAGTCATGAAACCCATCTCTCTAGATACCTAAGACTGCTTTCACAGCTTTCATCATCTCTTGTCTTAGCAGGATTTTATATTGTTTTGCTTAGTGATGGGATTCTGATATGTTGAAGCACTATCCCAACTAATGACCTCATCTATAACAACAAAGCAAGATTTCTACAATATTTGAAGAACCCACTAGGTATGTTTGAGTGACTTGAAAACTTAATATACATACATATTTCTTCGCAACAAGTATCGTGTATGAATGCAATGAATTATGATAAATGCAAGGGTGCATGATTGAAACACAAACGTGCGATCGTTTGTAATATTTTGATAGACACATTACACTCTACTGTGGAATGCAATGGATGAAAAATGCCTAAATGCAATATGATGATGTGAATGCATGTATGAAAATGCAAACTGCAAAAGCAAATATTTTTGGATTTTATGCTTTACCAATTTTTTTTTGGAATTTTATATATTTTCAAATTTTTATGCATTTTTGAGCTTTCATATTTGACCAAACGATGAGTATATATGCCTTTGGAGATTTTTGGGGTTGACCAAGCAATTTTTAGAAATCCTTGGAGATTTTTGGATTGACCAAAGGTCTTATAGATGCCTTTGGAACCTTTTAGTTGACCAAACTCTTAGCAAGAGGGCGTGGAGCCTTTTAGGATGACCGAGAAGCTATAGGAACTCTCAGAGCCTTTGGGTTGACCAAGCAATTTTTAGAAATCCTTGGTGCCTTTTTGGGATGATCGAGTGGCTTTAAGCAACCCTCGGAGCCTTTGGGTTGACCAA
Source organism: Wollemia nobilis (assembly GCA_028583015.1). Classification (NCBI taxonomy): domain Eukaryota; kingdom Viridiplantae; phylum Streptophyta; class Pinopsida; order Araucariales; family Araucariaceae; genus Wollemia; species Wollemia nobilis. The sequence continues at coordinate 8,508,256 of JAQPPZ010001045.1, forward strand.
GCAATTTTTAGAAATCCTTGGTGCCTTTTTGGGATGACCGAGTGGCTTTAAGCAACCCTTAGAACCTTTGGGTTGACCAAGCAATTTTTAGAAATCCTTGGTGCCTTTTTGACTGACCAAAGGGCTTACAGATGCCTTTGGAGCTTTTTTTGACATGACCAAATCACTCGAATGAGAGCTTGGAGCCTTTTGGGATGACCGAGTAGTTATAGGAACTCTCGGAGCCTTTGGGTTGACCAAGCAATTTTTAGAAATCCTTGGTGCCTTTTGATTGACCAAAGGGCTTACAGATACCTTTGGATATTTTTCTGACATGACCAAATCACTTGAATGAGAGCTTGGAGCCTTTTGGGATGACCGAGTAGTTATAGGAACTCTCGGAGCCTTTGGGTTGACCAAGAGATTTTTAGAAATCCTTGGTGCCTTTTGACTGACCAAAGGGCTTACAGATGCCTTTGGAGCTTTTTGCCATGACCAAATCACTCGAATGAGATCTTGGAGCCTTTTGGGATGACCGAGTAGTTATAGGAACTCTCAAAACCTTTGGGTTGACCAAGTAATTTTTAGAAATCCTTGGTGCCTTTTGACTGACCAAAGGGCTTATAGATGCCTTTGGAGATTTTTTTGCTACACTCTCTAAGCATAGAATGCCTTAAGATGGATGATGTTGAGAGTTTTAGGCTCTTCAACACCCCCTAGCGACATCAAGTGATAGGTACCTAGACCAATATTTTTAGATATGATATAGGGTCCTAGCATATTAGCCATAAATTTATCTCGCATATCGAGCGACAAATTCAAGTTCTATTGGTTTTCTTTTAGCACAAGATCCCCAACTTCAAAGTCTCTCTGGTGGACTTTGATATTGTAAGCTCATTTGAGTCACTCATGATAAACATGGAGATGCTCAAGGGCATTCATGCGACGTTCATCGAGCAGCATCTGTTGATCTAGGTGAGCTTGTTGCACGGTGTCATCATCGATGAACTCTTTCAATGCGATGCACAACATTGGAATTTCCAACTCTAAGGGCATAATGGCCTCAGTGCCATATACTAGTGAAAACGGAGTTTCCCCGATGGGAGTCTGAATGCTAGTCCTATAAGCCCATAATGCAAGGGGTAGCTGTATATGCCAATCCTTGTGGTGTTATTGCACTATATTTTTCAAGATGGCTACCACAATCTTGTTTGAGGCCTCAACTTGCCCATTTGCCTATGGATAATATGGAGATGCAAAATTGTGTTTGATGTGGTACTTAGATGTTAAAGCTCACATAGTTTTGTTCTTAAAAGAAGTTCCATTATCCAAAACTATTTTAGATGGTACCCCAAAATGACTTATGATGTGCTCCATTATGAACTCTGCTATGCAAGCTCTAGTGGTCATTGTTAAGGGAATGGCTTCCACCCACTTTTTAAAATACTCAATAGCCGTAATGATGAATGTATGTTGGCTTGATGACGGAGGAGAGATCTTGCCAATTAGATCAAACCCCCATTGAGAAAATGGCCAAGTCGCTTGGATGGGCTATAAGGCCTGTGATGGTAGGTGCATAAGATTAGCATGATGCTAACATTTGATGTATTTCTTGACATACACATTGCAATCCTTCTCCATAGTGGGCCAATAATAACCCATTTGAAGGATGCACTTGATGATGGCCATGTCGTTGAAATGGCCACCACACGTACCATCATGAGCTTCTAAAATTTCCCAAGATGACTCTTGGGGCTCAAGACAATGAAGGAGAACTCCATCGTAACTTCAGCGGTACAAAATGTCTCCTATCAAGACAAATTTAGTCGCTTTCTATTTAAATGTGCATCTTGCAACACGTGACAGTCCTTTTAGGAAAAAACCAAGTCTTAGGAAGTCTTGAATCTATGACATCCAATTCTGATGAGCCTCAACTTTGACCGCTAAGACAACTTGTACCCCTTACGTATTTACTTTTATAAATGCATACTAGGAGACAACCTGGTGGTGAATGGTGGTGCCACTCCCCGTAGGACTCTAGGAGGTTAAAGACCCCTAGGGTGCTTTCTTGAGAAAGTCTTTAGCTTTGCAGAACCAATCAACTTTTGGTTCCACACTAATCATGTTGATTGATTATTTATTATCAAATGTTACACACTCTGCTACAAGATGTGAGAGCATCTTGACATGGATGGTAGTGAAGTCGACAGATGGATTTTGAGGGATTAAGGATCCCAAAGAAGCCATGGTGTCTATGAACCTATTTGACGAATGAGGGATTGCCTCGATGTCATACCATTCTAGTTTAGCTAGATATGTGGCAACAAGATCTTTGTAGGATTTCAATATCGGACATCGACACTAAAATAGTCCCTTCACTTGGTTAATTATGAGCAGGGAATCACCAAAGATGTTTAATATCTTGATATTCATGGTGATGGTTGTATGGAGGCCCAAAAGTAGGGCTTCATATTTAGCATTATTATTGGTGCATGGGAAGTCTAGTTTGAACAACAAGGGCATTGGAGCTCCTTACGGCGTGAAAAACACTATCCCTATGCTAGCTCCTTGCTCACACTTTGAACCATCAAAGAACAGAGTCATATCATCATTGTTCTCTGGTTCTTCAGGTTTAGGAGCTTTGAATACTACAAAAATTGCATCATCCGAAAGCTCAATTGTTAGAGGCCTATTGTTGGATAGTGGCACCTCAGCTAATTGATCTACTATGACCTGTCCCTTAATGGACTTTTGGCTTATGAATTCTAGATCAAATTTTGTCAATAGCATGATCCACTTTACAGTACACGTATTATGATATTTCTTGCTCATCATATACTACAAAGGATTTTGTTTTGATATCACATATGTCGTGTGACTTAACATGTAGTGCCGCAATTTCTTGGTAGCAAACACTACTGCTAAACATAGCTTTTCCACATATGCATATCCTAGCTCGTAACTCACCAAGGTTCGGCTAATGTAATATATGGCTTGCACTTTACCTTGTACTTTATTTTGGGTGAACATGGTCCCTAACACAAAGTTTATTGTCAATATATATAGCAGAAAAGTCTCCTTTGGCCTTGGTGGAGCTAACACTGGTGGCGTTGCTAGGTATTACTTTATCTCAGTAAAGGCTACCTTGCATTCCTCATCCCAGTTGAATGGGACACCCTTATGTAGCATTCGATTCATGGGTCGACATTTATCTGATAGTTGGGCGATAAATCACTTTATCAAGGCTACCTTGCCTTGAAGGCTTCTTAATTCCTTAATATTGGTGGAAGGACGCATTTCCAAAATGGCCTTGACCTTCGTTGGGTATACTTTGATGCCTCTATTGGATACAATGAACCCTAGCAATTTTCTAGAAGTTACACCAAATACACACTTCTTAGGATTCATCCTGATGTTGTTGTTAGTCTTACAATGGCACTGAGAGGGGGGGTGAATCAGTGCAGCTATTTTAAAACTTAATGCTTTAACTCTTAAAGCCAAAACAAAAGAAAGCTAAAACCAGAAACAGCAAGTACCACAAGAGAGCATAACATAACACAAGATGTAACGAGGTTCACCAGTTTTGGCTACTCCTCAAACTAGACTCGCTTGGACTCCCATCCAAATCCAGCCATTGCAAAGCACCAACTTTACAATCAATTTACCAAACATCCACTGGAAGGAGCACCAACCCCTAATTTACCAGCATCAACCGGAAGGAGCACCAACCCCTGATTCCAAGCACCAACTTGGATTTCTATTTTCAATTTTGATTGACATAAAAATGCCTTCAGTGTTACAAGATCCTCACTGGTCTAGCTTAAATCAAATCAATCTCATGGAAGCATACACTCTTTTACAGTTCTACCTTCTGCACACTTACAGCCCTTTCATATGGCATGCTCTTGCAGCTCTTCACAGCATTAACACAACACTGTTATAATCTCTTACAACACTCTCACAGCTCACTTACAGCCAGCCTCTTTCTGCAGCATCTTCTATCACGCAGCAGCAACTATCTTCTCTGTACGATTATTCTTTTATAACCTTTCAATCCTGCATGCAATCGAATCACATACTCTGACTGTTCGAATCCATGCAATACGGCTGTTCGGTTCCATGCACTTTGACTGTTCGAAACCCTGCAATACGGCGTTTCGATTTCTTGTAGTATGGCTGTTTTGAATGCTACAAACATATCTTCTCGAAAAGCATATCTTGATCCTTCATATTCGGCTCTTTGAATACAAGCAAAATATCTGTTCGATTCCATGAGTGCGACCGTTCGAAAGCTGTAAAAAGACTTTTCGAAAACCTTTCGATACTTTAAATTTGATTCTTCGAATACATGCAAACGGCTGTTCGAATGCATGACTGACACTTGTCAATCTGTAACTGCAGATCTGACATCAGTTACATTTTACGTAACTGGCTGCATGATTTTCCTGTCTGCTTTTTCGACACGTGTCACCTTGCATGCTCCCGCGGGTTTTACCTGCGGGATTGTTACCTGTCGCGATATCGCGACACTTTTTGAAGCCACACACTTCATGCCCTTGCTATCGTGAAATCGTGACCATTTTGGCTTTGACAGCTTTCCTTCTATTCATGTCGCGATATCGCGACACTTAGAACTTTTGCTGACGTCATCCTTAAGCATGTCGCGAAATCATGACCGTTTTGGCTCTTGGAAGCTTTCCCTGCATCTTGTCACGATATCGCGACACTTTCAACATTTGCTGACGTCATCCTTAAGCATGTCGTGAAATCGTGACGCTTCCGGCTTCCAGCAACTTTCCTTTCATCCTATCACAAAATCGTGACACTTTTCAACTTTGCTGACGTCATCATCCTGCTTGTCGCGAAATCGCGACCTTTCCTTCAACTCTTCTTTCCCCTGTCGTGGAAATCGTGACACTTTGTCTTCACCTCTCCTTCCTCAACTCTCCTTGTGAAAATGGAACATGTCGCGAAATCGCGACACTATGCTTCATGCAATGGCAAAATTTTTACATCTTTGTGCCTTGTGTTTTCACCTTGCCTCTTTTCATGAAATTTTGACTTGTAATATCATTGCTGCATCTTTCAGTTCTACACTTTTGACTAGTAGCGAAATCGCTACACCTTAGTTTCCCTTTGTTTCAACATGTAGCGCCATCGCTACACCTTAGTTTCTCTTTGTTTCAACATGTAGCGAAATCGCTACACCTTAGTTTCTCTTTGTTTCAACATGTAGCGAAATCGCTACACCTTCTTCTTGTGAATTTTTACTTGTGCGAAAATCGCTGCATCTCAGTTTTCTTACTTTCGATTGTAGCGAAATCGCTACACCTTTGTTTCCTGTATTTTCAACATGCAGCGATATCGCTACACCTTTGTTGCTGAGCATTCTCTCTCCTCTTCAGGTCGCTAAAACCCGATGTGTCGCAATATCACGACACTTTTCGTTGCTAGCTCCTTTTCTCCATTTATGTCGCAAAATCGTGACATCTTTTCACCTTGCTTCCTCTCTCCACATGTCGCGAAATCGCACTTTACCTTTCTTTTTCTCTCCTCAACGAAACTCGACATGTCACGAATTGACATTTTGCCTTCTCTCTCCTCGACCATGTCGCGAAATGAAAAAACATGTCGCGATATCGCGACGCTTTTCTTCCTTGTCTCTTTCTCCGTTTAACTGGTCACCTCGTTTTCCTTGAAACTTTCTGCACTTGATCCGACCGACCTCGAATCGCATCAATCGCATCAATCTGATCGTGTTGACAACAATGACAATACTTTTGCAATGCTTTTGCTGCACCTTGCTCAACAAACAACTCCTATCCATCACCTTGCTCACCAATCAACTTCTAACCATTGCATCAACTGATCAACCTGACTGTGTTGACAACAATGACAATACTTAGGTTGCACCTTGCTCATCAATCTCCCCCTTTGGAATTGTTGGCAACACACGTAATTGTCTGCAATTACCTGTAATTCTTCTCCCCCTTTGACAATAATACCAAAGGGCGGCTGCAAAACTCCCCCTTAGTCCATGCACAACATTCACAGGCAAAAAATTAATCCAGTTAGCAAAAAGCATAAACATGAGCAATATGATGAACAGATCCATAAATTCTCCCTCTGAGAATTTGATCCTGATGTCTAGTCAAATCTTAGCCAATACTTGGGAAAAAATGACCTCTTCAGATCACGTTGTCTTCTGAGCCTCAACCCTCTGTACTCTGTCATAGACTCACTAAGAACCTGCTTAAGAAGCACACATAGAACTTGTCCAGATCAGCACACAAGTTCTCACTAGAACCACGCTTAGCATGAACCCACAAAGAGAATTGTTAGAGACCCAATGTGATTTATCAACTTCATAGAAACATACAGAGAATTGTTAGAGACTCAATATGTTCTATACTTAATTCCCAATCTCAAACTCAACTATTAAACTCAAGACAGCCAACCAAGGGTTCCACCAACTTAATGCAAGTAGCTAGACTCACAAAAATAAGCCCTAGAGCACAAAGCTTCCACTATCTCAAACCAGAAATTAGGATTTACACCAAGCCAAGGGATACCTAGAAGAGTACCTTTTCACTCCAACCTTATTTCAGAAAACATACACCAATCATACTCATAAGAAGAATGAGTCCATACCTTATTTGAGTAGAAGATAATTGAACCTTCAAGCTGACACCACACACAACTCTCAAACTTTCAACCAATTTAGGGAAGGAATAAAAATAAATTAGCAATAAAGTGAACTTCCTTTATTACACCTTTTAGCTCCACTTCTTTAAACACAATCATCAAAACATGCCAATAAGATAATGTCAAAGCAAAATATGACAACTTAACCTTATACCTCCATCAATTATATTTGCCAAGTCAATTCAAAATACTCCAAGCAAATAATAATAAAAGATATACCTTGGCCAAACTTAGTTCTCCAACCTTTGGAGAAAGTGAATAACACCACCACAAAAGCTAAAGCGCTTTTATTGCTGCTATCCACGAGCATCACGACCAAGACGAAATTGCCCACAACATGGGTCAAACTTGGCACCTCTGCCCAACGCTTCTTCACTTCAACAAGCAGATTTCACATCTTTCAACAAAATTGATAGGAGACTCACTTGTACCAACTCTACAAATTTACTGCCAACTTAGTGCAAGCAATAAATACTGTACTGCGGCACAACCAGATTCCTTTTTAAACTTAAAACCTGATCTGAGTTTTCTACAGATACTGCAGATCACTTTACTTTTAACAGTGCAAATCTTGGAGAAGACATTTTGACAAACACTTTATGGCCAACCATAGAGCCCCTTACTCAACCTCAACTTCTTAACCTCGGATTGATATTTTATCAACAGTTAACCCGAACTGTCTGTGAATTGAATAATCTTACCAAGGCGACAAGAAGGATCTTGCAAGCTTTACCTCAAAGTGTAAAACAAATACACGCTGCTCGAAACACGTATATGCAGCTAGAGCAAACACGCAAAAAAAATTCTGAACTGTTATGATCCGAAGTAATGAACAGTTGGTGGAAGAATTATCAACAAGTACAACAGTGACATATCTCAACACTACCAAATGTGACAACTCTTCAAATTAAACAGGACACTTCACGACACCTTCAAAAACAACAACAAGAACTGACAACACACTTTAGCTGCAAACAACAATAACTCGACTTCTTACCTTTCATCCTCAGAAAACTGGCCCAAAAACAAAGGAGCATTAAAATAAAATTTTAAGATTGCTCCCCCTGAGGATGTGCCACCTGGAGCTGCTTAAAGCAGAAGAGGAGTAATCTCCTTCTGTCCAAGGAGACACGAATTCCTTTCTTCTGTCTTTCTCCAGACTTTCCTGAACTTGGGCTTGAGTTTTTCAACTACATCCCTATTTTGCCCCTCGTTCGTGAACTTGAACATTTTTCTTGCGGGGTTGTCTCTTGTGCATTCTTGAAGGATGATTATTTTCCTTTTTGCTGTGCACATGATTTATTCTCTCGTCTGTATTGTATTCTTTGCGTCCGATGAAATCTAGGGTTTTGCCTTAGATTAGATACATAAGTGCTTGCACGTAACCTTGCTATGTGCCCTTGACCATTACATTTAAAACATTGCACATGTTTTATTCCCTGTCTGTATTGCATTCTGTGTGTCTGATGAAATCTATGGTCTGGCCTTAGATTGGATACAGAAATGCTTGGACAAAACCTTGCTATGTGCCCATGGCCATTACATTTAAAACATTGCACAGGGTGTTCACTCAAGAAAGCAGATGTGTTTTTATCAGAATAACTCTTTGATCTATTATTTCGTCCACAATAAAATGCCTTGTGACCATAGTAGTTGCATTTAGAACAATAGCCATTAAAAGCATTATTATTAAAAGAGTGAGAGTGAGAGAACCTCTCGTTGTTGTGGTTGCTTTGTCGTAGATTTTCTTTGATGATTTCTTCCTTTTGAGGATTCAGCTTCAGACTTTTCTTTTTTCAAACCTTCAACCGAGGACTTCTTCTTCTCTGCATGTTTAGAGGATGAAGGTTGTTCAGCTTCATATCCAAGACCAAACTTAGACGTGGAGCTTCTTTGTTGATTTATCATTGTATCTAGCAACTCTGTGCTTTTCTCAAATTTGAGATTTATATTGGCCTCTTTTAGTTGTTTCTTCAAAGAAACAATCTCTTCTTCTTGTTGGCAACAAGCAGTCTTTTTCTCATTGAACTGAGACCTGAGAATTTCTTCAACCCTCTTGGACACATCTACTTGCGACTTTAGATTACTAACAGTTTTGTTAGATTCTTCTTCACGTTTGCTATATACATCGACTTTATCATTCAGCTCGTGTCTTCAAGGCTTCTTCTCGCTTTCTTGGCCTCTTGAATTTGTAAACAGAGATTTTCAATCTCATCCCCGTATTCTTCCAACTTTTTGGACAGTCTTTTGTTGCTTTTCTTTTGTATACTTAACTCTTCAAGAGCGGCGATCAACTCACCTTCTAGATCTACTTCAATCTCCAGGTTTTCATTGCAAACTTCGGAGTTCACTTCTTCTTCCTTCTTTAGTGCAATTTTCTCTTCTGAAGGAATTGAAACTGACTGAGATGCCTTAATGGAGGATAATCTATTCTTCTTACCCATTGTAAACTAATCCAAGATCAACCCCGACTGATTTAGCCTGAACTGGGAACCTTGCTCTGATACCAATTGTTAGTCTTACAATGGCACTGAGAGGGGGGGTGAATCAGTGCAGCTATTTTAAAACTTAATGCTTTAACTCTTAAAGCCAAAACAAAAGAAAGCTAAAACCAAAAACAGCAAGTACCACAAGAGAGCATAACATAACACAAGATGTAACGAGGTTCACCAGTTTTGGCTACTCCTCAAACTAGACTGCTTGGACTCCCATCCAAATCCAGCCATTGCAAAGCACCAACTTTACAATCAATTTACCAGCATCCACTGGAAGGAGCACCAACCCCTAATTTACCAGCATCAACTGGAAGGAGCACCAACCCCTGATTCCAAGCACCAACTTGGATTTCTATTTTCAATTTTGATTGACATAAAAATGCCTTCAGTGTTACAAGATCCTCACTGGTCTAGCTTAAATCAAATCAATCTCATGGAAGCATACACTCTTTTACAGTTCTACCTTCTGCACACTTACAACCCTTTCATATGGCATGCTCTTGCAGCTCTTCACAGCATTAACACAACACTGTTATAATCTCTTACAACACTCTCACAGCTCACTTACAGCCAGCCTCTTTCTGCAGCATCTTCTATCACGCAGCAGCAACTATCTTCTCTGTACGATTATTCTTTTATAACCTTTCAATCCTGCATGCAATCGAATCACATACTCTGACTGTTCGAATCCATGCAATACGACTGTTCGGTTCCATGCACTTCGACTGTTCGAAACCCTGTAATACGGCATTTCGATTTCTTGTAGTATGGCTGTTTTGAATGCTGCAAACATATCTTCTCGAAAAGCATATCTTGATCCTTCATATTCGGCTCTTTGAATACAAGCAAAATATCTGTTCGATTCCATGAGTGCGACCGTTCGAAAGCTGTAAAAAAGACTTTTCAAAAACCTTTCGATACTTTAAATTTGATTCTTCGAATACATGCAAACGACTGTTCGAATGCATGACTGACACTTGTCAATCTGAATCGCAGATCCTGACATCGATTACATTTTACGTAATCGGTCGCATGATTTTCCTGTCGCTTTTTTTGACACGTGTCACATTGCATGCTCCTACGGGTTTTACCTACCAGACTATTACCTGTCGTGATATCACGACACTTTTTGAAGCCACACACTTCATGCCCTTGTTGTCATGAAATCGTGACCATTTTGGCTTTGACATTTTCCTTCTATTCATGTCACGATATCGCGACACTTAGAACTTTTGCTGACGTCATCCTTAAGCATGTCATGAAATCGTGACCGTTTTGGCTCTTGGAAGCTTTCCCTGCATCTTGTCGCGATATCGTGACACTTTCAACATTTGCTGACGTCATCCTTAAGCATGTCGCGAAATCGCGACGCTTCCGGCTTCCAACTTTCCTTTCATCCTGTCACGAAATCGTGACACTTTTCAACTTTGTTGACGTCATCATCCTGCTTGTCGCGAAATCGTGACACTTCTACGACTCTTCTTTCTCGTCACAACTCTCCTTCTCCCTCTGTCACGAAATCGCGACACTTTGCTCTTCCATACAACTCTCCTTGCCAACTCCAGCAAAAATGGAACATGTCATGAAATCGCGACACTATGCTTCATGCAATGGCAAAATTTTTACATCTTTGTGCCTTGTGTTTTCACCTTGCCTCTTTTCATGAAATTTTGACTTGTAATATCATTGTTGCATCTTTCAGTTCTACACTTTTGACTAGTAGCGAAATCGCTACACCTTAGTTTCCCTTTGTTTCAACATGTAGCGCCATCGCTACACCTTAGTTTCTCTTTGTTTCAACATGTAGCGAAATCGCTACACCTTAGTTTCTCTTTGTTTCAACATGTAGCGAAATCGCTACACCTTCTTGTGAATTTTTACTTGTGTCAAAATCGCTGCATCTCAGTTTTCTTAACTTATGAATTGTAGCGAAATCGCTACACCTTTGTGCCATGTATTTTCATCATGCAGCGATATCGCTACACCTTTGTTGCTGAGCATTCTCTCTCCTCTTCGGGTCGCGAAAACCCGACGTGTCGCGATATCGCGACACTTTTCGTTGCTAGCTCCTTTTCTCCATTTATGTCACGAAATCGCGACATCTTTTCACCTTGCTTCCCTCTCTTCCAGCATGTCGCGAAATCGCGACAGTTTACCTTTCACTTTCTCTCTCCTCCCCCCTCTTTTTTCTCTCTCGTTTTGCATTTTCTCTCTCCTACTTTTTGTCGCGAAATCGCGACACATTTTCTCTCTCCTCAATGAAAACTCGACATGTCACGAAATCGCGACATTTTCGGTGCCTTCTCTCTCCTCGACCATGTCGCGAAATCGCGACAGAAAACATGTCGCGATATCGCGACGCTTTTCTTCCTTGTCTCTTTCCGCGTTTCGAATCTGGGTCACTTATTTTTCCTTGAAACTTTCTGCACTTGATCTGACTGACCTCTGAACTGCATCAACTGCATCAATCTGACTGTGTTGACAACAATGACAATACTTTTGCAATGCTTTTGCTGCACCTTGCTCAACAAACAACTCCTATCCATCACCTTGCTCACCAATCAACTTCTAACCATTGCATCAACTGATCAACCTGACTGTGTTGACAACAATGACAATACTTAGGTTGCACCTTGCTCATCATTTGTGCTCTATTAGGAGATCGAAGACTTTTCTTAAAACCTTCGCATCCTCTTCTCACAACAATGACTTGGCTAGCAAATCATCGATGTAATCTTCCATAATTTTATGCATATAGTCATGAAAAATGTATGTCATGGCCTACTGGTATGTGGCACTAGCATTTTTGAGACCAAACGGCATAACTTTGTAGCACAATTTTCCCCATGGTGTTATAAACATGGTTTTGTGCTGGTCTTCGGGCTTAATCCAAATTTTATTGTAACAATAAAAACCATCCATTAAGGAGAGCATTTCGTGACCGGTAGTAGAGTCTACTAGAGCATCAATATTGGGCAATGAAAATAAATCTTTGGGTGTTGCCTTGTTGAGATCTCTAAAATCTGTACAAATATGGATCATTTTATCTGGTTTTCCTACAGGAACCATATTGGATACCCATTCTAGATAGTCAATGGAAATGACAAATTCTACATCCAATAATTTCTACAATTTGTCTTTCACCATTAAGGCTACTATTGAATGCATCTTTCTGAGCTTCTGCTTGATAGGCTTCTTGGAAGGGTCTAGCGAAAGGTTATGAGTAACCAACTTCAAGTCTAGACTGGGCATATCTTTGTATGTCCAAGAAAAAGGGTCAGGTCTCTCTTTCAATAGAGGGATGATGCTAGCATGCTCATCTAGAGTGACACTCATTTCAAATTTAACCTTATTTGGATTGGTGGGGTCATTACCGATATCCACTTTGAAGGTTTCCTCTACTGACATATGGGATCCCTCCTCAAGCTGATGAGGCGTAGGGATCAAATGGATGTCATCAGCTGGATTTACATGTTCATCATTAGAAGCATGTTCAGCATGATAGACATCATAAGCACATCCTAGTCCAAAATTAAATGGTTGTAGCACCTCTTCATTTTGGAAGAAGTCTTCAGGATCTACTGGCGAATCAGCATGATGCCAATCGATAGCATCCATGTTTCAATGCAATGGCTTGGACAGATCAGTTGGATTGTGGAGCAGAGCGGTAAAATCAATGGATACCATGTTGATGGAATGGTATTGATCTCCAGGACCACACAGATTAAATTCTACATCATTTGTGTAGATTTCGTACCCCAGATCTGGCTCGGATGGTACAGGAATGAACAGGTCCTCCCTATGGGATGCCTAGACAACTGGATCCTCTCTGTGCATTGATTGCAAAATGGGATCTCTCAACTTAAGTAGCTTAGCATAAGTAGGCAGATGGGGAAATAGCCTTTGATATTCCTCTTTTAGATTTATTCTTTCTCTAAGGCGGCACTGGAGATTAATCTCTCGATGCAAACCTATAGTTGTAACAGGTGGCAGACCCCAAGGTGGATTCTGATTACATAGGTGATGAGGCCCCAAATAGACCATCTCCAATGAATCCTCATCATCACTATATAGATATAATCCTTCACTTCCCCCCATATGCAAGGGGTGCTCTTCCAGATGTGATCCCATGTATCTAATTCTATGGTCGCTATCATCACTATCCGAATAAACCAAATAAAACAATGTATATATGACACTGATGCAAAAATTGGCTTTGCTTCCTCTTTAGAGTGATCAATGTTAAGAGGAACCTCTTCTATAACATACTCTGACTCCGTAGGCAATAGATGTAGCAAATATACTAGCCTTAGATCGGTCATCTCAACCTCATCTCTATGATTTCTACTATGAGGAGGCCACTCTATCGTGTCCACAAATATTGGGATATTAGCTGGACAAGGCCTTAAGTAGGCCTATTTTGTCTCATATTCATAATCACTATCGACCATGAAATACTCTTGTATCTCATCTAATTGCTTTCTAGGTAGCAAATGGCATAGAAATATTGGAACCATGAAGGCTCAGTCAATTTCCTCTTTGGATTGATCATCATTTGAGGACTCACCATCTGCATCATAACTTGGTCTACTTATTTCGAAGGTGGACTCCTCTACATCTTCACTACAAATATCTCCTAACTCTAGATCACCTAGAATTGTGGGGTTGCACCTCTGCATGCCGGTATTATCGATCATGATATAGTTTTGATGACCCAAGTTGCCTTTGGGGTTCTGCTCTAAGAACTCTTTATGTTCAAGCTCTAGTCTCTAAATGGTGATGACTAACATCATTAGGTTGTTGACCTAAAGTCTATACATGTTAGGATGATACAGATTAAAATTCACATCATCCCCCAGACTCAGGTACAAATGATCCAATGATGCAGCAAGTAAATCATCATGTCCCTGAATCTGCAATCCCAATCTAAACCTATCAGTTGCCAACTGATAACATGGTTCAAGAGGTGTTCTTTGTCCTTGTTATAAAATACCAATGCCATATCCATGCCAATGATAGAGCTCAAAAATGTGCATGGCATACTCGAGGTTGGGCAAGTACCAAATGTTCATCGTGAATTTTTCATCATCATCCACCTCCATGGGTGTCCGCGTTGGAACTTGATCCAAACCACCATAAATGAAGTTTTTTTGGTTGGGTAGCTCTCCCAACGGTACTATAGATCCAACTGGATATCGATGGACTATCGGTTGGCCCATATATCATGTAGTGTCTAAAATAGGACAGAAGGTCACATTTTACACAAGATATTCACCTAGACCTGTGCTGGCTAGATGAATAGTCACCTGCGGTGCGGATGACCCTACTGACAATGTAGGCTAAGGTGTCTCCTCGACTTGATCCTAGGCTTCCTCCACCTCCATGGGAGTGGCAACCTCAGCGACGACTAGTTTGAATGCATTCTTTGCTTCTTTCTTGCCCAATTTCACCTTTAATTTCTCATCATCTCGACGCATTGCCGATGCACTCAGTCTCAGAGAATTTGTAGTGGTATGTTCAGATCTGTTTGATATAGATACCGATGATTGAACATGCACCATCCGTTTACCTCTTGGAACCCTTATCGATGACATGGGCCATATGTCCAAGTGCATTGATGGGATCATGAAGCCCCCTGGAAAATTTGCTAAGTTCACAAACATGAATGGTTCTTCATTGTATGAAACCACGTGAACTTGTCCCTCATGTATATACTTAACACACCTATGCAATATCGAGGGAACACAATGCATTTCATGAATCTAAGGCCTCCCTAGTAGGATGTTATACTGCAAGGTGCCCTCTATCACGTGACACATTACAATAATGGTCTTTAGTCCCACATGAATAGGTAGGACAAGCATGCCAACCGTAGAGCATAGTGCATTGTTAAACACTCTCAATGTAAATCTGGTTGGTATGACGCATGATTTTAGCAATTTCAAATGGTACAACGCCTTAGTCATGATTATACTGATCGACGAACCAGTGTCAATCAAGACCCTTTGAATGGCACATGGTTAACACATGCAATGATATGTAGTGGTGGGTCAGCCATGCTTGCAGAAACCATCTTCACTTCATGATCGTAGAATTGGATCATTGGCTCTTGGCACTGTTGTACGTGCCCCACAAAATTTGTGAATGCCTGTGCATCCTAGGACTATACCTCAATGGACCTCAAAATGTCCATAAGATTCTCCCTATGCCTAGGGGACTATTGTATAAGCTCATATATTGACAACTTTGTAGGAGTCATCTGCAGGTTTTGAACTAGCCTGCTCCTAATGGTCACCACCGGTCTCGTTGGTGGGCCTAGAATATTTTGTGCCTACCGCTACTGGGGAATGTCTCGTATTTGAATGGTAGCATGAGGTTGATTCAGTCATTCATACCTCCCATGTTTGGTAATAACATTGACCATTCCGACGAACCCCTGGGTAGGTGGTTCGACTCGCACTTGATTGACATGGCCAATGTGGTTACGGGGTGCCTCATGGTTTGGTAATGGATTTTTAAAAATATCCATGTTTTGGTTGTCTGGAACCTAGGGATTACCTGGTACTACAAGATCTCTATTTTATATCATATTTTGTACAATGTGTTTGAAGGACCAACACACCTCGATTTCATGGCCTTTCGCTCTATGAAATATGCAAAACAACTCTTCCTGATAGCCTTTGGGCTTGGGCTTATTTGGATCAACCATCTTGACTTAGGGTAATCTTATTGCCTTGGCCTCGCAGAGCTGATAAAAATTTGATGTCATTGATTCTGTCAATGGCGTAAATATGTGAGGTGGGCGTTGCTCTTTGTTATTTCCATTGTAGTTATTTTTGCGTTGGTCGTATTGCATAGGAGGAGGATGGGATTGATAATTATGTTTCTTTTTCCCCTTATCCTCATTTTGGAGATTTAGTACCACCTGGTTCACATGGGCCTGCTTGCCCTGTTGCTTTGAGGTACTCTTCTTATATCCCTCTTTCATAGTTTTGAGCTTCAATTTACCTTCCTACAACTTGATGTCCTCAATTACCTTGGCTTGCACCCAAGATTCTTCAATTGTGGCATACTGTTGCAGCTACAACAGTAGCGAGATGTGCTTGGTACAACTATTTTTAAATATTCAGGTTAATTCTATGGTAGGAATTAGGAATTGCAACTTTGCCATTAATCTCCTCCACCTCTTCCCGTAATGTTATATTGGCTCGTCATCGCGCTGAGCTAGTGCAGCCAAATCGAAAAGGTTGGCATGTTTCTTGACACTGAAGGAATAGCGTTCAAGAAAGGCATCAACTAATTTCTCAAAATTTGTTATAATGTGTTTCTTTAGCTGATTAAACCACTCTCGGGCCTACCTAGAGAGTGTCATGACAAACGTACGCAATAATAGTGCATCATTGTTCTCTATCTAGAAGCAAGCATCCAAAAATATTGTGACATGTTCTTGCACCTCTTCATCACCCTTGAATTTGTCCAACCTGGGCATCTCAAAATGCTCAGGGTATGGGGGCGTAGGCACCGAGGGATCTAAAGGTTCATTGTGAATTTTCCTTAGTGTTGGATTTTGGACAGCCATGCCTTGTTTCTCAATTGCCTTGACCTTCTTAGCCAAAGCTTTGTAAGCCTTAGAAGACAGAAAGTGCTCCTCTCTAAGTCGGTGTGGAGGTGGTTTAGGAGGTACACTCTACTTCTGTCGAGATGAAGGGTGTTGATCTTCCTCCTCATCATCTCAAGAACTCTTGGGATATTCCTGGTTGCATCTGTTCCCCTCTTGTTACTCATAATGTTGCTACCTCTGATTATTGACCGAGGATGATCGCTCTATGTGATGGGCAGTGACATGAGTGTGAATGCTTACCCGCTCATGGTTCATGTTGACTTGAAAAAAAGCCTTCCTGTGCACCTGCTATCTATGCTTATCTTGATAATATAGGCTAGCCCTAGCCAACCTATCTTCCTACTCTACATGCTCCTTCTGGATGAGGATGCGCTCCTTGAACAAGTGCTGCTCATACAGCCTTTGTCTAGTAAGCCTCTACACTTGAAGATCTTCATATTCAATGTGGTACCTCTCTAGGAAAGCATCCTCTAATTGATCTTAGAGAAGTTCAAATTTCTACTCAAAGGCCAATCTATATGATCTTTTGACCTGGTCAGCCATCGGAGGCCTTTGAGATGCTTGCTTTGTATGAGCAACCTTGTGGGTTTTGATGTGCTATGCTTTTGTCTTTGTCTGTGAAGACAACATCGGCATTGTGTTGTGTCATGTATTGCATGCCACCATGCATGGATGGTGGACATGAGATATGAGGGCACTTAAAAGCCTCTCCATGCTCTCTAGTAGTTCTAATGGTGCTCCCACTATGCTCACTTGGAGCACGAATGGGCAGAGCCGAAGGTTTATAGTCTAGTTGATCTAGCACACTACCTAGACCATCTAGATGTCTAGACCTCCACCTCTCATGGGGTGGTGTTCCATTAGCTCCCACATTTGACATATCGATGGTGATCTTGCATGCTATAGTACATGTGGGAGTATGGGTAGACTTGCGCTCAGTAGGGAGCCCATATCCTTGCCCCTGAATGGGTGTATCTCTATTCCTTCTATACTCATAAGGTGGGGGTATTGTACACCCTATAGAATTAGTGTAGATGGGTACCAATCTGGTCCCCTACACTACATACTCTTCGATCGATCCCATGGATGCACGTGCACTACAATCTCAATAATGGATTCTGAGTGGAGCACCCTCAGGCTGAGAAGCCCCATGCTCTAATCTATGTCTAACAATATGCACTGATGCTATTCTATCAAGGGTACACTCAATGGGATCCCCTCGTGTCGATTTTTCTCCTATAATGCTCATCGAACGTCATTCAGTTTGTTCATGTGGTTGAGGACTAGACACGTGTAATTGTGAATCGATTGGGGCTTGGTCATCGACTTTAGGCTTGTGCCTTTGTCTACCACCTTGTGTATCCACCATAGTGTACCTAATATCTAGATGTATCTTTTATTATCAAACAAGGTATACAATGATGCTTATCTTATTTTTAAATTTTAAAATGATCCCTAAACCATTTGATGTTGTTTCAAAAATGTGTTGTATCAGTATCAAAAACTCTCACATGTTTTGTAAAATCATTGGATTTTATTCTTAGTTTAGTTGGATTTCACCTATATACTCACACAAATTGAATATGGTAATGAATTACATACTCAATGAAGTAGCATAGGTACTACCAACGCTCACCCTGCACACCGTGCATGACGATACACCCTTTTGAAGATGAGTGCATGCTATTTTGCATGGATAAGATAGTTCTTGGATCATCCTTGGAAATGAGAGGGTCCTGATAATACAATTTCAAATGAGCCAACCAAATGGTAATGACATCCACTATTGGTCTCAATCAAATGGGTTGGATGTGAGATCCCAACGCCACTGATGCTTAAAATGAAATGTGGTGTGTGTGGTTCGTTTTACTTTGCATAAATACAAATGCATAAAATAGCATTCATATGATCATTCCTAAATGATATGC
This sequence comes from Wollemia nobilis, assembly GCA_028583015.1. NCBI lineage: Eukaryota > Viridiplantae > Streptophyta > Pinopsida > Araucariales > Araucariaceae > Wollemia > Wollemia nobilis. Next base: position 8,526,984 of record JAQPPZ010001045.1, read on the forward strand.
ATTAGAAGGAACATTTCAAATTCACAAACGTATGCATGCTATGCCCTATATGGCATTATGCCAATGCAATTACGATGACATGGCCTCTAATTGGGCCTCACGCATGCAAACGACCACATAATTTTATCAAGGTCACTGTATTCTAGGGTGGACTGCAATCAGAGGTCTGTTATTCCTAGAAACACCTTTCTAATGGAAAGAATTTGAAATCCAATTAGGACTTATTCATTGATCCTTTTCCTTTAATGTACCTAATTTGCCATTGATTTTCCGCTTACTATAAAAATACAAAGGAGAAAATGCAGAACAGAGAATGAAAACAGAGCCTACCTCAGCTCCTGATCTGCTGCCAAGTGGTTTCTTTGCTGTCTGCTGCTTCTACTGTAAACCACAACTTTGGTCTGTGGGCTACAATATAAACCATAGGTGACAACCATGGGCCAAAAAATAATCGTAGTTGTTAGCTGCGGTTAGCACCTAAGATTAAATAAACAAGAATGTCAGCACTTAAGGGCTAGAAATGCAGAGTTCTGTCGTGATCGCCATCTGTAACCACCAAAAAGGCTCACACCTGATCTAACTATCAAAATTGAAGAAAAATACACAAATAGGCATGCATAATTTGATAACAAGAAATAACGTGAATACAAGGAATCCTTTATTAATTTTAATCGAGTCAAATTACAGATTCGTCCCTCTTAGGGATATCCATTTGATACATCAATTACAATAGTGTTTAATCCCTATCAAGGGTAAGTGTGATCAAAATACCCCTTAGGGTGACATGAACTGCTCTAGGGTGTCGATGACCCTCTTCTTCACGTTGAGGAAGGAATTGGATGCTTTATATCTCCTTCAAATCTTGTTCTCTGCGGTTAAGAAACAACAAGAATGTCAAAAATATAGGCAGCCTCTCATGATGAGGTCCTTTTAGGTAAAATGCATAATGACACCATTAACATGCATAATCAAGAAAGCATAAAGAAAGTTGCTAAACTATGCAAATTGAATCAAGATTCATGTAATAGCATAAATTAAAATAGCAGCTACACTATGCATGGATCAAATATAGAAAATGAAGCATAAACATGCATAAAGAAAACATTTTAGTCCTAATTAAAACATAAACATAAAATGTGAATCTAGCCTAGTTCTACGGTCAGAAGTCTTCTAAAATGCTATTAAATCAACAAAACAGCTAATCTAACCTAACTAGCTAGATAGAAATGAAAAGAGTAAGGTGATCTATCACCTATTGCAAACCACAACTCTGGTGAGCGGTTTGCACTGTGAACCGTATCTGACAATCGTGGTTTGACCTCTGATAATTTTACCCTCAAAATAAGGGGTAGTGGGATCAATCTCCTTGTCCAAATTGATGTTCAAGGGTCACCTTCATTGTCTTCAAACTAATTTGGTGGTCAATTTGATGTGAAGGGCCTTCATTTGCTCGGATTTGCATTTCTTGATACTCTTAAGCACCTAGGGCATCCATAATGCAATTCATCATGAATGGTGGTAAAAGGGTCGGGGATTAAGTGCAATAGCTCTATCTCTTAGTATACTCATTTTAAGTGTACAATTTTCCAAGGCTTCGCTGCTCAAATATTTAGTGCTTTCTCTCTTTTCTCCCCATTTGGATGGGGTATTTATATCATGCCCCTAGGTCTAGGGGTGGCTTCATGGAGAAGCCAAGACCAAGAAGGGTGATTAGTACAATTGGGATGGAAGCCTCTGGAATCTTTCGTCCTTCAATTTCCTCCTAGATATTTTGGTCGTTCCAACTAATTTGGCTTGAATGGAATGCCTAACTAAACTTCAGTTAAGACCGCAGGTCACAGTTGCGGTTCAGACTACAAACCACAGGTGTCAACCACAGTTTATACTGGAGACCCTAGGTATGGGTTGTGGTTCAGACTGCTTAGGCCAATTTGCCTAAATTGAGTGGTTTTAACCACTGCTCTATCTTGGAGTCTATCCAAGATCCTCCATATGGTCTTGTAGCATATCCATATGAGTAGTCGCCCTTGACATGACGTGTTTTAGGTGTCTACAATATTAGACTATGCACATCACAATATGAGAAAGTAAAAAAAACTCTCGCTTAAGGTGACCAAGACCACTTTGTAGTGTTCATCTTTCCTTGTCCAAAATTGGATTGTTAATGTTTAAATTGTGATGGGATTTTGACATATGCTAGGTGTAATCAAAATTAGATCTCATTTCCAAAAGCAAAGATATCTTTCTACAAAACTTGAGAATCACTAGGTATGGTTGAATGACTAGAAAACCCTAGTATATTCCTTATGGCAACAAGAAGGGTTGTGTTGAAAAACATAATTACTTACAAGGGTGATGGATGATGATGATGTAAGGATGCATGATTAAGATATAAACATGGTGTCATTTGTAAGATTGTAAACACAACCTATCCTAATACAAGTGCAATGGATGAAAATGCCTAATGCAATGCAATTAAATGAATGCATATGCAAAATAAAATTGCATATTGTAAATATTTTTGTGTTTTGATGTTTTGCAATGTTTTTGAATTTTATTGCTTTTTATTTGTTTGAATTTTGATGTTTTGAGTTGTTATTTGGTTTTTATGGTTTTTAGGGGGAAATGTACACTACCTTAGGTACCCCCAGTGTGTGTGCCACTCAATGAATAAGAGGAAGGTGTGATACCTTTAGAATCCTCACTTTACCTCATTGAACTTGATGTGGATGGTGGGGAAGGTATGTTACCTTGAGGACCCCTAATGTGCATGTTGTCCACTGTAATGTAATCATCTTGCTTAGGAAGAGTGATAAAAATCAAATATCCCAATTGGGGCATGGACCTCTATGAGGTGCCCATGTCTTGGTGGGGAGAAACGAGCGAATCATTTGTGTAGAGATCATTTTTTTCTAGTAGGTCTTGGATCACCTTCCTAAATGAATGGCAACTGTGGATGTCATGCCCCTATATATGATGATAGATACAATAGAGGATTTCATTAGGTAAACCCAATTTAGTTGCTCTTGGCTTGACCTCGAGTAATGTGAAAGCATTTGTCTTGTAGAGATTTTGAAATAGGGTTGTAGTAATCATCTCAAATGTGACTACCTTTTGAGGTAACTTATTAGGCCTATGAGGATGCAGTTGACCTTGGGATCACAACTAGGAATATAAGGCCTCTATTTTTATATGCTAAGACACTATGGATGAACCATGTATGGGAAAAGCTATAATATGTATGAGATCCTGAACCACATTCTTGAATCCATAACAATTGCAAATACCATGGCCTTCTATTCAATGATAGATATAGTAATTTTCCTACGTATAGCTCTTAGATTTAGCTTTATTTGGGTCTATAGGGTTTATTTTGGGTAAGGTGAGGACCTTCGCCTCTTGCAGCTTTTGAAAAATATCTAACATGGGCTCGTTTAAAGGAGTCCAAATATGTTGCTATTTTTTTGGGTGCTCAACACGCACTGACTTAGTTTGATGACCAAGTTGAGCCCTAGGTATACCAATTGCTTTCTTAGGGGGATCTTCTTAATTTTTTGGTGCAAGGTACATATTTCTAACTATGATTATTTTTTGGTTGACAACCCGAAGCTGCTTATTTTTAAGCATGTTGTATACTATGGCTCTGAAACCTTGACATGATTTAATATCATGACTAGTTTTTCTATGATATAAAAAATACTTATATTCCTCATATACCTAAGGTTTTGAACAATTCATATTTAATGATTGAACCTTAGACAGGGTGATGGTATTTACGATGCATAATCGATAAAAAATTGATGTTGCAGACTAGGGAAATGGTGGATAATTGCTAGGTTGTTGAAGTGGTTGACTTGGCACCTACTATTATTGAGGCTTTTTCTATGGCTACACAAGAGGTGGTTTGGTATTAGATGTGGGTTGCATAAGAGGTAGCTCTTGGATTTCAAGTTGGATCGTGATAAATTGCAACACCTCATTTTTTTTCTCCATCTATGCCTCTAGATTAGTTAGGTGATCTTGTATATGCTCCAAACTTATAAGGCTCTCAGGTGTATTGCTAACAACTGGCTCAAAATACCATCATCGACTGAAGGAGGTGAAAGAGTGGATGCTAAAGATCCACTAGGTAAATGCAAATCACTCATTTCCTTCATTTGAGATAATGTGGATGCTTCTTGACGATCTAATTTTATATTGGTATCCACATGCTCATGTTTATTACTCATTTTATATTTATGCTTCACTTTGTAGTGTTGAAGTGTGTGAGCTTGAGTACCCCCAATTTGATGTGGGGAAGCTACCTATTCTTTATCTTTAGAAGGTGCCATGAGAAATGAATCAGGGGTGACTAATTTCAATGGTTTTGGCCCCTTTGATGTGGAAGAAACATCTTATTGCATCATCTATTATTTTATCTACTTTAGAGTCACTTGGACCTCTATGTTGATGTTGACCATTGCCAAGAACTCGTGAGAAGTTACTTTGAATTTTAGATCAGTTGTGGGCTGATCATCAACTGGTCGAGGTGCTTTTGTATTAGTCATGCTAACTGATGTTTTCTTCTTCTCATTAGGTAATATGATATCCTAATTTTTTGTGATAGGAGAAGGTAGTGATTTCTTGATGCAAGCCTCAGTTGAATGTTTGATGATTTTATTTGAATGAAAATTTTGAGGTTTGCATGTCGCTAGAGTTGCTTGTGGCTCATCAACCTTCTTGTAATATTTGAATGGATCAAGATCATGGGGGACCACATACACTTGTCCTTGGTGTATGAATTTTAGGTTTTAGTATGCTATGGAAGGCACACATTCCATATCCCTCATCCATGGTCTACCGAACAATATGTTATATTACCTTTCACCCCCCAAGATATGGCACAACGTATGTATCATATTTATCCCAACCTATATAGGTAGGACTATTGTACCAATTTTTGGAGAGGTGGCATCATTGAAGGATCCCAATGTGAACGTTGAGTCCTTAATGTGTGAAGATGGCAAATTTAAATGCTTTAAAGTTGTAGTCATGATGATGTTGATAGATGACCCAGTTTCAATAAAAATTCTCTTGTATGGAATATAATTGATCCTCGCTATGATATGTAGCGAAGGATTGGGTTCATCTCTAAATATTGGCTTGATATCCTACCTGCTAAAGGTAATCACAGGGTCCTTTTGTAAGTGAACTGAATTCAATGTTTGCAAGGGTCATGATCCATAATACTCTCTCTTGGAACTATGCGGTAAGGTATCTTTATTAATGTGCATATTTCTTTTTATCGCAATATTTACCATACCAATAAAGCCCTCATCATGTGGGGCTATATGCACTTCATTGACATGCTCAACTTGATTGTTGTTGACCTCATGGTTGGGCAAAGGGTTTTTAAATATGTTGATGTTTTTGTTATTGATAGCTAAGGGGCTATCTATTTGAAATTCGTTCTTATCCAACATATTCTACACTACATTCTTGAACGCAACACAATATTGGATATCATGGCCATTTTGCTGATGATAAACACAATAGAGATCTTCCCTATACCCCTTTGGTTTGGGGTGATTAATATCCAAGGTGCATATCTCGGGCAAGTTCAAAGCCTTGGCCTTGGAAATGTAGTTGAAAATTGATACCAAAGATTCATGCAATGGTGTATAGTTGCAAGGTGGATGTTTTTGTTTATCCTTACCTTGATTCTTGTTGCATTGGTTGTAATGCATAGGAGGTTGAGCCTGATAGTTTTACAATTTTTGGCTATGTGCTACTTTTAGAACATTTAACATGACCTGGTTAACATGTGTAAGCTTGGTCTGTTGTGGTTTATGTTGCATGTTATTTTTGTTCAATTCTTTCTTGTTATGGAGCTTTAGGTCTCCTTCCTTTAGCTTGATATCTTCAATGACCTTGGCTTTTGCCAAAGCCTCTTCAAATGTTGTATATTGTTGTAGTTGGAGCAAAAACGATATGTTCTTGGGTAGTGGAAATTGAAAATGGTAATTTTACCAATTATTTTTACCACCTATTCTCGTAATCCATGACTCACTCATCATCATATTGTCGTAGATTGGCCAAGTTGGATAGATTAGTTTTCTTTTTGGCACCAAATGAGAAGCGCCCAATGAAAGCATTCACAAAGTTTTTGAATTTGGTGATGTTGTTCTTAGGTAATTTATTATACCATTCAACAGCTTCACCCATGAGGGTGATCATGAAAGTTCTTAATAGCAAGGCATCATCATGCTATAGCTAGAAACATGCATTCATTAAGCTTGTTATATGCTCCTGTGCATCTTCATCACCTTTAAACTTATCTCATTTAAGCATTATGAAATTCTTAGTGTAAGTGGGGCTTGGCATTGATGGACATAGTGGTTGATTGTGTATCTTGCCTAGAGTGGGATTTTGATAAGCCACATCTTGTTTCTCAAGATACTTGACTCTCTCGGTAAGAACTTTATAGGTTTGAGAAGAGATGATATCTTCCTCCTGAAGGGGTCTTCAAGGTGCAATTGGAGGTAGGTTCCTTTGAGTTTGCAGTGGTCGATTATATTCATTAGCCACATCTATCGAGGATGGTTTAGGATGCTATTAATCTTGATCATCCCATTCTGATTCTTTAAGTATGCTCTGACTAGTTTGGAACTAATTGCTTATGTGGCTAGGAAGCATGTTGAGAAGTATGGTGAATATGGTCATCTACTCTCCTATTATGTAGCTCAAGGTGTGAAGTAGCATACCTCTCATTGTGTTGTCTATACTCATTAAGGGGAGGTAATTTTGATTGATCCAATATATTTGATCTCTCCTCACACTCCTTTAGATCAAGGTGACACTGCTCTTCTAGGCAGAGCTCATATAATCATTATTGGTACAATCATTATTATTTTATGCTTTATCATTCTAGTTTTTCTAAGAGCTCACACTCAATATTCAAATTCTTCAATTGATCTTGGAGTATTTTTTCTCTCTAAATTGCATATGAACTATGTGATTGATTTGACCTATTTGTTGTGCTGGATCTATGACTCTGCAACTTTGCATGAGGGTTCTTGTTTACCTAGAATTGTGCAACAAGTTTGGCAACTCTCTTCCATTAATTATTCAATATTGCATTGATATTATGCTCTTACCTAGGGGTACAATCCTCATTTAAGGATGTTGTGGGGGTGTCATGTGTTTACCTGGAGCATTCACCACGAGTACGAATAGGACACAACTGGGTTACACTTCCTTCATCCACAATGTATTCCTCAGTAGATCCAGTAGATCCACATGGTGTACAATCATGATATATGCTTCCATGATCAAACATCCCATGTTGGGATCTTCTAGCACCTTGATCTAAAAATCAAGGTGATGGGTATTCAAAGGTTCGGTAAGAGGCATACCTCTTTCGCCAATACTATAATAAGAAAAATTATCTCCTCCATGTTCAAAAGGATTTGGTATTATGATGGGTATGTGAATGGTAACCTTACATCTATCTCACCCCTCATTGGTTTGATCTATACTCTTAGTGTGATGAGATGAAGTAGGCCTAGATACAATCTTGTCTAGATCACGATAAGATCTAGTCTCCTGAGCGAGGTTTGTTGGTGAGACCCATTGTGAGTGGCATTGTCTCCTCTGATACTACCTAAATTTCATTCAGGTATGTTAGGGGTATGTGTGTTACCTTTGATATGGTATGTTCCCTCTGGTGCATTGGGTGCCACCTTAGTCTTGGACCGAGGATGGCCCCATGTATTGACCATAACCTTGTGAAACTTGGCTTCCAAAAAATGTCTTGGGTGTTATATACCAAAAAAGTTAGTGTGACAAGCTAATCACAATGGGCTATAGCTCCAAAAAGTGAATTTCAGGTCAAATTTTGTATTTTTGTAATATTTGGCCAACCGGGGCTTGTGGGAAAATGGTCAATTTTTGGAATTTTAGAAAAATGTGGAGCCATGCCCTAAAAATGGTATGAGTGGTGCACAAGGGGTAAACTAAGACAACAAAATAAATTTGGCAAATTTTGAGGCTGTCTAGGGATTTTATGACTAGTTTAGTGTAGTTTTTCCCTATTTTTGGTTTAATTTGATATTTTAGGAAGTCCTACGAAAAACATCCCTCCTAAAAAATTCTTCTTCAAGATGGTTGTGTTGTGGTAGAATTAAGAAATTTTTGAAGGATCATATACACACATGTTTGTTCAAAAGATAAAATATATAAAGAGGTAGATGAAGATATAGTATGCCAAAAACATAATTATAACATATTTAAAGAAAAAGGACAAAATTGAATCCAAGTTACAAGATATAGGAGATATCAATGGAATAGACCAAGATATTTATTTTTATGAAAAATCAATTACTTACTTATTATCACAATATATTAAAAAATGAGGATTCATACTGGTTTCAAAATCTATGGAGACATGGCTCAAGGAAGGGAATAGATATACTAAATGTTTATGATATAAGTAAAATATATGTTTTTTCGTTGCATAAAAATATTTAAACTCTGCATGGAAGTAATATTAAGGAAGAAGAAGATATTAGGAATAAAAAAATTAATTATTTAAATGATGTCTTGTCATATTTTTGGAAATATGAGGATAAGGTAAGATTTTATAAAAAATCCCATCAATTATCACTTGGGGATAAAATGAAAACTTGATGAAGAAGATCTCTATGAAGAAGTTAAAAGATATAATTTTCTCTTTTCATCCTAAATGGCACTAGCCCTAATGGATTTATTATAATTTTAATTTTTAAAATTAAGGATTTATTGAAGCATGATATTAAATATCTACAAAATCAAATAAAAACTGTCAAACTTGTTTTATTCTACTTCAGTATAAAATCACTCAAAAAAAAAGTAATCATAAAACCAACATAACTTTTTTGTTATAGCTCTGATTTGCAGAATTTTTGATTTGTTGGATGCAGGATCAAAAAGTAACAATTTTTTTTTTTGAAAAATTAGGGTATAGTTTCAGATGAAGGATCTTATGTTGATTGCCCAAATAATAAAGAATCACACAAAATAGACAATATGATTATCTCTGTTGTGGCTGATCCACAACACACCCCAAAATTGGGGACCCATCTTTTTTGCAGGCTTTCAAAGGAAATCTCAGTGACCCAGATGCTAAAAATCAAGAAAAAGGGGCAAAAATGCACAAGTGTAGAAAGTGTCACGAAATCGCGACATGTTGCGCCGTCGCCAAAAATAGAAAAGTGTCGCGAAATCGCGACATGTTGCGCCGTCGCGGCCAAAAATAGAAAAGTGTCGCGAAATCGTGACATGTTGCTCCGTCGCGACCAAAAAGGAGAGAGAAAAGGAAAATGAAAAAGTGTCACGAAATCGTGACATGTTGCTCCGTCGCGGCCGAAAGAGGAGAGAGAAAGGCAAATGGAAAGGCGTAGCGAAATCATGACATGTCGCAAAATCATGGGTCAAACCAGTCAAACAGGGCAAAGCAAAAAAACGTCGCGAAATCGCGACAGGAAGCGGCAAGCGGGGCACGAAGCAGAAAGGCGTCATGAAATCGTGACGCGTCACAAAATCGTGGGTCAAACCAGTCAAACATAATGAAGCAGAAAGGCGTAGCGATATCGTGACAAAAATCAGCAAAGGTGCATGAAGTGCAAAATGGTCGTGAAATCGCGACAGAATCGACAAGAAGGCATGAAGCACGAAAATGGTCGCGAAATCGCGACAGAAAGCAGCAAAGCAGTACGAAACGAAAAGGCATCACGATTTCGCGATGAAAAGCTGGCCGATGGTACGAAGCGAGAAAATGTCACGAAATCACGACAGCATGCAGCGAAGGTGCCCGAAATGGAAAAACATCACGAAATCATGACAAGTTGCGGGCAAATGGTACAAAACGAGAAAGCATCACGATTTCATGACATGTCGTGATTTCGCGACATGTCGCGATTTCGTGACATGTCACTTTTTGTCGGGCAAGAAGGCAAGAAGGCTGTTGGCCGAAAAACGTCGCGATATCGCGACCTGTTTCATTTTCGTTGTGTTGACAGAGGAACAAGCTGCATGCATGAAAACATCACGATTTCCATGGGACCGTTACAGAAGGTGCAGAAAGCATGAGACACGTGGCATACAGGTGTCAGAGTTGCAGAAGCGTTACATGCAACGAAAGATTTCGAACGTTTCGGCATCGAGCATGAATCAAAAGCAATGAAAAGGCGAGGAATTTGAAAAGACGCATTCTGGGAGGTGAAACGAAGCGACGTAGGTGAACCGAAGAGCCGTGCCAGATAGTATAAAATCAGAAGCACAGATTGAACAGGGGGTTGGAAATTGCTGCTAGCAGAGTTGCAGAGACAAGGGCTGCATGCCATTCTGGGCCTGCACTTGGAGCAATTTCCTTCATTTGTTCTGGATTTGTCATACCTGGAACATTCTGTTATTGTAATTGATATACCATTTAATACAGAAATACAGAGAGTTGGCATCTCATTGATGAGAAAGAAGGAGTCATTTCTGCATGCATGATTTAATGTTTATCTTTCCCTTTCAGATTTTAGGTTTATAGATGGAGTTTAATGCGAGTTCTCTCGGTTGCCTCATGCGAACGCCTAAAATCTGAAATTACAGTAAAACCCTAGAAACCCGCACCTAGCTTATCAGGATTGTGCGAATGTGCAGATTCAATAGGTTAGGTTGCATGTAGAAACCTCATTATCTTCGGTTTCATCGAATTGATGGCAGCATTCTGAGCGTAGTTTAGTTGCATCTTCATTTGCATTTCTTTTATTTTTTTTCAAACCCTCATTTTAGTTTCTGCATTTTAATTATTCTCATTCAAGTTAATAACTGAAAATCCATCAAAGCCTAAGATCAAATAGATTTATTTCTTATATTTATTCAATTGGAGTCCATTGCAAATTCAAATTAAATAAACCACAGTGCCCCTTGTTAACATCCACTTGCAACCCTAAGGTATTCCCAGCATTCAAATTGAAGAGCATCATTGGTGAATGAAGAACTATCATAACAGGAACCTTGGAGAAATTATTTAGTCATAATTTCTTTGCAAGCAGAGGATTTTGGGACTCAGATCCTACCGGAGAGTGTGCTTTCACAATTGGGTGAAAACACCACTCAACAGATTGGCGCTAGAAGGAGGGCCCGAATTGGTTTACTTTATTTTGATTTTCATACATGATTAATATCTTTTTGATTTAATTTTGAAATCATTTCTTAAATCTCACAAACGGCTAACTGCAGCGTTTGTTTTTGTTTCTGTTGTAGGAGATAGCCGAGGGTTTCATCAGGCAGGTTGGACCCACCGCGTCGTATTGCGACCAGGTCCCAAACAATCGGGGAAACCATTTTTCATGACCTTACCTCACTGGTACTCCCAAGAATAAAACCAAGCAAGTCGTAAGCTCACCGATCACAAAAGACCTGTTTTCTCCAGGAACATCGAGTGGACCTATGCCAGTAATATCGCTTGCCACTAGTGTTCCTATTGTCAATAATATTTCTACTACTATTGTAGGGTTGTCTTCATCAATTTTGAGTCAAATGGCTCAACCTCCAGCAGCTCCTTGGTATGGAGCTAACAATATTCCTTTGAACATTGCTGGGGATATCCATGAAATCCCCAAGAACATTGAAATATTTTTGCCTAAATACAAACCAGATGGCCCAAGAACAGCAGAAGAACATATCCAAGCCTATAGGGATGTTTTAATTAGACTGCAAGTCCAACATGAAGATGTGGCTTGCAGAATTTTCCCCATGAGCTTAGATCCAATAGCATATGAATGGTACATATGCTTACCAACTGGTTCAATTACTTCATGGACGCAAATGGAAAATGCCTTTGTTAATCAATTTAGGTCACCCTTGGATCCCGCAACCATTTACAATCAGTTTATTACATGCAAAAGGGGCCAGGGGGAACCAATCAGAACATTTAACCAAAAATTCCAAAAGTGCTATAATAGAGCAGTTCAACATTTTGCCATCGATCCCGCAGTGGCTTTGCAGATATATTTTGGGGCATTGGACCCCATGACAGCCATGTTTGCAAGATGCAATCCTCAAGTCACCATGCTGGCTTTAGCCTATAATGAAGCCATGACCATCGAGCAGCAAATGACACCACAAGGCTACGGGTTTCCCCAGATGCCTATGATGGGACAGTATGCTCCATATGGTCAAGCTCCCTTGGCAAATCAGATCATGGCACCTCAAATGCCAAGCATGAATGCCTTCCCATATCAGTAGCCGTATCCACCAGCACCTACGTATGCACCCATTCCAATCCAACCAATCACATCCATTCCACCTGTTCTCGCATTTTTGCAGAATAGTCAATCGACTATGCAAGGAACCAGCCAAGTTAATCCTCAGGCTATAGTTCCTTTTCCAAATCCAACTCCGATTCAAAGTGTCAATCCATATGGGAATCAAATTCCTCAAAACCCGACCCAAATGTTGAATCAAGACCCCATCAATTATGCAAATCCAACGGGGGTTAACAATAATGGGATTCCACCGAAGGAGATTTATTCAGAGGTCGAAGAGCTCAAGAAATTAGTTCATAAACTGAGCAATGACAGGGTTCAACAGAAGAAGTATGAATCCCATGCCCCTCACTCAAATCAAAATTTTAACAATAGAGGGAGACACTGGAACACCAAGCCAAACAATGGGGGAGTACCCGCTCCCATTGCTAATCAACTAGATACTTCTGCAGGACCTAGTCAATCCAATTCCCTTTTGAATCTTTCAGATTTGGCGTGGGAAAGAGGGTGTAGGTTGCACAACACAAAAGAACACAATGAGAGGAATTGTCCTGAAATTGCTAGATACACTCATTGTCTTCAAGCACAAGTTGATGATTTGGAACCGGTATCAAATGAGGGTCCATCGCAACATCAAGATGATAATATTATGGTGATGGAAACCGTATATCATCAAGAAGGTGAGAGTGAGGAAGAAGAAGACGAAATTTTGGAACAGGAGGTGCAAGCTTTTCAAGATTTTAGAAAGGGGAATCATGGATACCATTTGAGAAGTAAATCTAAAGCCCCTAAAACCTCATCAACACCTCCAAACAACTCTATTCTTCCTCCGGATACTAAGGCAAATAATAATCCTCCTCCTCCACTCAGAAGAGAAATGTCTAATGACGTGCGTAAGACAGTCAAATTCGAAAAACCAAACTATGACATAGTGGAGGATCTAAAGAAGTCCAAATCTAGCCTTTCGTTCTTGGATGCGGCTAGATTGCCTGGCCAAAAGGAGGCATTGATAAAAGCTCTGAACTCACCTGATCAAATGTGGAAGGAAAAGGGAGTTGAGTCCCATCTGATTTTGCGAAAGGAGAGACGGGATGTCCCGCCATTCTTACTGACTCTGAGAATTGCGGGTAAGAATTTGCATAACTGTTTGGTGGACACGGGTGCCACGAGCAACCTCATGCCTTCGGAGATATGTCAAATGCTGGGTCTGCAACCTGTTTCATCCAAATGCAAGGTCCTGCAACTGGACAGATCAGAGGTAAATGTGGTAGGGACCCTATATGATGTCAAGATTCAATTAAATTTTGAACCCAGGGTCCAACAGGTTGTCGACATTCTGGTTGTTAATATCCCAAGTAGATATGGAATGCTACTTGCGAGAGATTGGATGAAAACTCTGAATGGCTATTTTTCAACAGACTGCTCACATATGTGGCTACCATGGAAAGGAATTGCAAACCAAATCAGAGTGGAAAATGAACCGAGGCTTAAGGAGATCATAACAGAATTTAACAAGCCGAATGAAGTTCAATTTTCTGAGCCAGAACTGGGGGTTTATGCACTTGATGTTGAGGAGGCTACTGAAGAGCCTAAAGAGGAAACATGTCATGGTGGCTCTTCTGAGGAAAATGATTGCACATGGTTGCTCAGGTTCGATGGATCAAAATCTAGACAGGGAGCAGGAGCTGGAGTCGAGCTCACTGGCCCAGGAGGTAAACCATTATTGGCTGCCTATAGATTGCAATTTCCTTGCACGAATAATGTGGCAGAATACGAAGCATTGATCTTTGGTTTACGTCTAGCATTGAGCAAGCAAGTTAAATGCTTGAAGGTTTTGGGAGATTCTGAGTTGGTAGTCAAGCAGATCAAAGGATAGTATACATGCCGTGACAGGAGACTGAGCCTTTATAGAACTAGGGTTATGGACCTCATTGAGGAATTTGATGCATTCAATATAGCCCTTATTTCTAGGAAAGGAAATCGAATAGCAGACTCTCTTGCAGTCGTCGCGGGCATGTTAAACCCGGTTGATATAAAAAGGTGTAAAAAGTTTTCCATTGAATTAGTTCCTTGTCCATCAATACCCGATAATGTCAAGAATTTCCAGGTTTTTGAAAGTGACAGACACATTTTTAAATTTGTCACGAACTCGGGTATTTTTGAAAATCAGGTGATTGATGAGGAACAAAGGTGGCAAGATGAAACAGAAAATGAAATTGAAACTGCGTATCAATCCAACAAAATACCTAAAGACGTGGTTTCATTGGAAAAAATGTTCGACATGGGATGCAAGACCAAGAAAGGAAAAAGAGTCCCACTCCCCAAAGATGCATGTGATTCAATTAATCTAGGGAGTGCAGACAATCCAAAGGAGGTGTACATTGCAAAGGCATGTACAGATGAAGAAAGGAGCAACATAATGCAGGCATTGAAGCATTACATAGATTGCATTGCTTGGAATTACAATGAGCTGAAGACATACAACCAAGACATTATCACACATACCATCCCTTTGAAGCCAGACTCCAAGCCTTTTAGGCAAAGACAACGAGTTGTTAACCCGCTATTGGAGCCTTTAATCGAAAGGGAGGTCAAAATATTATTGGAAGCGAAAATCATTTTTCCTGTTAGGCACTCAACCTGGGTTGCTAACCTCGTTCCAGTAAGAAAAAAGAGTGGAGAGATTAGGCTGTGCATAGATTTTTGAAATCTTAATAAAGCCTCTCAAAAAGATAATTATCCATTGCCATCAATCGATGAAATTCTACAAACGGTAAATGGATCTGAAATGATGTCCTTTCTTGATGGGTATTCTGGATACAACCAAATTCTTATACATCCAAATGACAGGATGAAAACAGCCTTCACCACCAAGTGGGGGACATTTGCATATAAGAGAATGTCGTTCGGACTGTTAAATGCTGGTGCAACTTTTCAACGCGCCATGGATTATGCATTCAAAGGGCTCATAGGCAAATGTATCATCGTGTATGTGGATGATATCCCAGTTTTCTCGAAGAAGAGAGAGGACCATGTCAAAGATTTAAAGAAAGTGCTTCAAAGATGCGAGAGAACATGGAATTTCCTTAAATCCCAAAAAGTGCATTTTTGGAGTTACAGAAGGAAAATTGCTTGGTCACATCATTTCAAAAGAGGGCATATCCATCGACCCAGAAAGGATACAAGCTATCCAAAACTTACCTCTCCCGAGTAGTAAAAAAGAATTGAGATCTTTCTTTGGGCAGGTTAATTTTGTGAGGAAGTTTATCTCTAGCTTTGTTGAGATAGCCAAACCTCTGAACAAGATGCTCAAGAAGGATGTGGATGTAAAATGGAACGAGGAAAGTAGAGTGGCCTTTCGGAACATCAAAGATGCCATTTCCAGGGCCCCGGTCCTCATAAGTCCAGACTATTCTAAGCCTTTCTATATTTATGCTTTTGCATCAGAACACTCTTTTGCGAGTGTCTTAACCCAAAAAGGCGAGGATAGTGCAGAAAAACCCATAGCATTTTTAAGTGCCCCCCTAAAAGATGCTCAATTAAGGTATTCAATCCTTGATAAGCAAATGTACGCACTTTTTAAAACGGTGAAAAAATTTAGGCATTACATTGTGCACAAGCAGAGTTATTGCCATCGTGCCTGACTCTGCTGTTAAGACCATGTTTTTACAAAATGAACTAGGTGAGAAAAGAGGGAAATGGATTTCCACCATCCAAGAATTTGATCTCGAAATCCAACCTATGAAACTAGTTCGAGGACAGGGACTGGCGAAGGCGATCGCAGAAAATAATCCGCAAATAACATGCCAATACTCGAACACATAATACATTGCTAAGGATGACTGGTATGTTGATATTGTGCAATTTTTATTGACTGGTAAGTGTCCTTCTAATCTGAATTCAACCCAGAGAAGAGCTTTAAGGCTTAAGTCTATCAATTATCCGATGAAATCTGGTGTTCTTTACAGGAAGAATCATGAAGGGATCTACCTGAGGTGCCTGAACAAAGAAGAAGTTGCCAGGGTGTTGCAGGAATTTCATGGGAAACATGGAACTGGTCATGGTGCGGCAAATGCTACAACGCATCAAATCCTGAGAGCAGGATACTACTGGCCCCACATTTTCAAAGATGCACATGCCCATGTACGATCTTGTCATATCTGTCAAGTGGCTGCCAATAGAGAAAGAAATGCAGCCATGCCATTACAACCTGTAGTTGAAATGAGACCATTTGCACAAGTGGGGACTAGATTTCATTGGGGTTATTAACCCAAATTCTTCTGATTCTCATAAATTCATATTGACAGCTACAGACTACTGTACAAGGTGGACAGAAGCGATTCCTACTAAACATGCCACCACAGACGTTGTAATAAAATTCCTTGAGGACCAAATTATAACAAGATTTGGAATGCCCGATTCTATTGTCAGTGACAATGGTAAAGCTTTTATTTCTACGCAATTTGCAGATTGGGCATATGACAACAAAGTGAGCTTAAAATTTGCATCCAATTATTATCCTCAAGGAAATGGGTTGGCCGAATCTTCAAATAAAAATTTGTTGAATACCATTAAGAAGTTGCTGGAAAAGAACCCTCGGGATTGGCACAGCCAATTGAAGTTTGCCCTTTGGGCAGATAGGACCAGAGTGAAAGAATCCATAGGGAATACTCCCTATCATTTGGTCTATGGGCAAGACCCGATATTTCTTGCAAATTTGAAGTTGCAGACCTTGCATTTCATACAAGAGTACTTGGGGACAGATGATCAAGTTGAAGCCAGGTTAAGTCATTTGTTGCACCTTGATGAAAAGAGAGAAGAAGCCATGAATCACATGAATAAACACCAGGAAGTTATCAAAAGATGGTTTGATAGAAGGGCCAAAGTTAAGTCATTCAGAATTTCAGATTTGGTATTACTATGGGACAAAAGACATGAGGAAAAAGGGAATCATCAAAAGTTTGATTGTCTTTGGTTAGGCCCCTACCAGATTTCAGAGATTCTTGGGAAGAATACCTTCAGAGCTAAAAACTTTAGAAGGGAGAGATTTTATGCTACCGGTTAATGGGCAGATTTTAAAGCATTATTTTAGCCCTTAGGTTGTGAGATTTTGATGTTATTCTTTTCGGTTTTGGTGGGGATTTTCAGATTTTGTTTTTGTTTAGGATTGTTAGCCTAGTTAGGATTTTGGTTGTGGATTTGATTTCAATTGACATGTTTTGTTTATTTTGATAAAAAAAAATAATAAATAAATAAAATAAATAAAAATAAAAATAATAATAATAATAATAAATAAAAAATAAAATAAAAAATTGAGATGTCAACTTATGCTTAAGATTAGGAGAATATGAAATATTGGAATTGTCTTGTAAAAGCTCCACAAGTCACACAAACATTTTAAGTTATATCGTTTGAAATTTGTGATGCATGAAGGAGTCAGTTTTGTATGGCAAATATTTCATTTGCAATTCAAGAGATAATGCATTCATGTTACATCTCACTTTACATATACATTCCATCTTAGTTGCATATGCATCTTAGGTACAAATCATTAAAGTATGTCAAATCCTCTTAGGGTTGTGTTATAACATAAATATAAGAAAAATCCTAAGGTTGGAAACTGAGTCTTGAGATATCTAGAACCAAGCACGTCTTATACATTAAAAAGGATCTTGAGCAAAATGATCAAAACCTAACTTGGAAGAAAAGGTTGGGCGAAAGAAGTTTTTCATGTCTATCCTATTATGCAACATGATCCTTAAAACAGTGGTTTTGACCACTTCCATAGAGCTTAAAGCCTAAAATCAGAGTAGTAAGGATAGGGTTAAATCCTCATCGAACTTAGGTTGAGGATCCAATTCCCCAAAGCTTTGATTTGACCTACATGGAGTAGTAAGGATAGGGCATAAATTCTCATCTCGCTTAGGTTGAGAATCTGATTCCCCAAAGCTCCTATGTCTCATTTCATAATAAATCTTGGATTGGAAGGATCGTACTACTTGTCCTCTGCAAAGGATGGGTAGTCATCCCCAAGGTCTAAGCAATAAAATTAATATTTTCCATTTACATCTAAAGTTTGGATTGGAAGGATCGTACTACATGTCCCTAGCAAGGATGGGTAGTCATCCCCAAGGTCCAAGAAGTAAAAAATAATTTTTTCCCATCTCATATTTATATTGGATTGGAAGGATCGTACTACTTGTCCTCTGCAAAGGATGGGTAGTCATCCCCAAGGTCCAAAGAAATGAAGATAAGTTTTGGATTGTGGGGTTAGATATGCCCATGCATGGCAACATGTCTTGTCTAAAAAACAAGACCACTGATTGTCCAAAGGGTTAGACTAGCATGACCATTTCTTCCATAATTGGTTAAATTATTTTGCTCAAAGTGAGGTAATGAACTCTAAATCAGAATAGTAAGGATAGGGTTAAACTCTCATCTCGGTATGGTTGGGAGTCCGATTCCCCAAAGTTCTGATTTCACATTCACTTGCACATGGGTTCAAGATAGTAGGGACTCATAACCAACTTTGGGATATAATAAAACAATTCATTAGTGGATCCTAAGAGGGTTTGGCAATCTTGAATGTTTGTACATGATACTAGAAGAAAGACTATGCCTTTTATAAAAGCAAGATCTCCTAGCATATTCATTAGGTTACACAAATCATTCACAATCTCACATATGCATTCATGCAAAACTGACAATGGAATGTGGATCAATTTCAAACGATAGGGAAAGAAATTCATTGCACACACTGAGCTAATACTTGATGATTCCGATGATTCATGTACTTCGGATCTTTGGGCATTTGTTTTTATTGCTTATGTGCTAACACATGTTTTCGAGTTTGTATATGTTTCAGGTTGGGTTCTCACTAAAATGCTCAAGAGCATTTGACAGCAGAGTCGCCATTTGTTGTGGCTGATCCACAACACACCCCAAAATTGGGGACCCACCTTTTTTGCATGCTTTCAAAAGGAATCTCAGTGACCCAGATGCTAAAATTCAAAAAAAGGGGCAAAAATGCACAAGTGTAGAAAGTGTCGCGAAATCGTGACATGTTGCTCCGTCACGGCCAAAATAGAAAAGTGTCACGAAATCACGACATGTTGCTCCGTCGCGGCCGAAAACAGAAAAGTGTCACGAAATCGCGACATGTTGCTCCGTCGCGGCCAAAAAAAGAAAAAGTGTCACGAAATCATGACATGTTGCTCCGTCGCGGCCCAAAGAGGAGAGAGAAAGGCAAATGGAAAGGCGTAGCGAAATCGTGACATGTCACAAAATCATGGGTCAAACCAGTCAAACAAGGCAAAGCAAAAAAATGTCGCGAAATCGTGACAGGAAGCAGCAAGCAGGGCACAAAGCAGAAAGGCGTCGCAAAATCGTGACGCATCGCAAAATCATGGGTCAAACCGGTCAAACAGAACGAAGTAGAAAGGCGTAGTGATATCATGACAAAAATTAGCAAAGGTGCATGAAGTGCAAAATGGTCGCGAAATCGCGACAGAATCGACAGAAGGCATGAAGCACAAAAATGGTCACGAAATCTGAAAAAAAGAAGAGAGAAAAGCGTCGCGAATTGCGACAAAGTAGGAGGAAAGAAAAATGTCATGAAATCATGACAACATGCAGCGAAGGTTCCCGAAATGGAAACACATCGCGAAATCGTGACAGCATGCAACGAAAGAGGCACGAAGTGAAAAAACATTGTGAAATCGCGATAGCATGCAGCGAAAGAGGCACGAAGTGAAAAAACATTGCGATATCGTGACAGCATGCAGTGAAGGTGCCCGAAATGGAAAAACATCATGATTTCATGACAGGTTGCGGGCAAATGGTACGAAACGAGAAAGCGTCGCGTTTTCGCTGGGCAAGAAGGCAAGAAGGCTGTTGGCCGAAAAACGTCGCGATATCGCGACCTGTTTCATTTTCGCTGTGTTGGCAGAGGAACAAGCTGCATGCATGAAAATGTCATGATTTCCATGGGACCATTACAGAAGGTGCAGAAAGCGTGAGACACGTGGCATACAGGTGTCAGAGTTGCAGAAGCGTTACATGCAATGAAAGATTTCGAACATTTCGGCATCGAGCATGAATCAAAAGCAATGAAAAGGTGGGGAATTTGAAAAGACGCATTCTGGAAGGTGAAACGAAGCGACGCAGGTGAACCGAAGAGCCGTGCCAGATAGTATAAAATCAGAAGCGTAGATTGAATAGGGGTTGGAAATTGCTGCTAGTAGAGTTGTAGAGACAAGGGCTGCATGCCATTCTGGGCCTGCACTTGGAGCAATTTCCTTCATTTGTTCTGGATTTGTCATACCTGGAACATTCTGTTATTGTAACTGATATACCATTTAATACAGAAATACAGAGAGTTGGCATCTCATTGATGAGAAAGAAGGAGTCATTTTTGCATGCATGATTTAATGTTTATCTTTCCCTTTCAGATTTTAGGTTTATAGATGGAGTTTAATGCGAGTTCTCTCGGTTGCCTCATGCGAATGCCTAAAATCTAAAATTACAATAAAACCCTAGAAACCCGCACCTAGCTTATCAGGATTGTGCGAATGTGCAGATTCAATAGGTTAGGTTGCATGTAGAAACCTCATTATCTTCGGTTTCATCGAATTGATGGCAGCATTCTAAGCATAGTTTAGTTGCATCTTCATTTGCATTTCTTTTATTTTTTTTCAAACCCTCATTTTAGTTTCTCGCATTTTAATTATTCTCATTCAAGTTAATAACTGAAAATCCATCAAAGCCTAAGATCAAATAGATTTATTTCTTATATTTATTCATTTGGAGTCCATTGCAAATTCAAATTAAATAAACCACAGTGCCCCTTGTTAACATCCACTTGCAACCCTAAGGTATTCCCAGCATTCAAATTGAAGAGCATCATTGGTGAATGAAGAACTATCACAACAGGAACCTTGGAGAAATTATTTAGTCATAATTTCTTTGCAAGCAGAGGATTTTGGGACTCAGATCCTACCGGAGAGTGTGCTTTCACAATTGGGTGAAAACACCACTCAACAATCTCTTTTAAGGATTAGATGTGTGTCCTAAAACTTGTTAGTGTGTTTTGGTTTGTTGAGTATATAATCTAAATCTCATCATGTTTTGCAATTTTTTGATGATATTCTTAGACAGTTTAAAGTTTTTCACCTATATACTCACAATGACATAACCCGATAATGACATCTAGGCAGTCTTTCCCCTGAGATATGAAGATGAAATCCATAACCAAACAAGGAGCATGGGTACTATCGATTCTCACCCAGCACACCACGGTCAGAAATACACCCCTATGAAGAGGAATACGTGATATTTTCCATGGATAGGATAGTTCTTGAATCAACCTTGGCCACGATCAAGTCTCGATAGTACAATGTCATACAAGCCAACCGAGTGGTAATGACTTCCACTATTGGTCTCCATCAACAAGTTGGATGTGAGAGCCCAACACCACTAATATTCACTTTGAGTCATGGTGTGTATGGGTTCTTTTTAATTTTGTGTAAATTAATATGCATCACAAGCATTCATGATTCTTTCTCTACATGCCTATAAAATAGGGTTTCATTTTTAGAAATATGTAAGTCTAGATGATCTTTTCTTCAGAGAATTTAATGAAAAATTGAATGAAATGGCCTTTGGACAGGCCCCAAGCAAGCAAAACCCTAGCACACAGTTTTACAGTAGTCATTCTTCTATAAAGCAGGCAACAGTCTTAGCCTCTAGATAGAAAAGTAGCTAAGAATCTTAGTCGCTAATGACAACAACTATTTACATATTTGGCTATTGTTGTCAGCAGTGACTAACAAAAAATAAAGATTTCATGTATTTTTCCTTTAAATTTTTGCTAGGTGGTCTAGTTAAATCCTGATACAGAGTAAAATAAATAAAATGCAGAAACACATAAGAGGACACCTACATGGAAATACTCATCGAAGTAGAAGTAGGTTGCTTATTACTTTTCTCAATTTTTTTCTAGTCACTATTGCTCAGCATAGCTAGGATGCTAGCCACTGTTGTCAACCACAACTGAGACCGTGTGCCACTTCTTTCAAATGTGGTCAGTACCTGTGCACAAAAAATAGATAAAATTAGAAAAATAAGTGCAAATTACAAGGTTTTCACCATGATCGCCACTATAAAAATGCTTAAAGAGTGTATATCCAACACTATTGCAACATTATAAGCCAATTTAAAGAAAAAATATATATGAAACCAAATTTGAAAGAAAGTAAGCCTCCTTTTTATTAATCAATGGTAATATAGGTTACATATATGTCCCTCTTAGGGATACCAAGTAATACATGTTTACAATTGTGTTAAAACCCCTAAACATGGGTGATATACTCTAAAGGCTCTTTAGATCTCCATCAACTTTGTGTGAGGGCTTACTAGGATGCCTCCTTCTCCATTGTCAAGAGGAATGATGTTGAAGAGTGCTTTGAATTTTTTAAGGATCTATCACTTGCATATAAGAAACAACAAAAACACTTCAAAAGCATATGAAGCCTCTCATGATGAGGCTATTATCCAAGAAATACAAGAAATGAAGCAAATACTTGAAGACAACATAAAATATGTAATATGCTTAAGCTATTGACAAATCAATATAAAGCATAGCTTGAAATGTGTAAATATAGATAATATTGCATGCAATTTGAAGTATTAAGCATAAAAAAATTAATCTATGAAAGCCTATGAAAGAAAGCATGTATGACACAAATGAAAGTAAAGCTACCTATAGATGTTGTTAATTAACCATAGAAATGATTGAAATAAGACTAATCTAGGCTAGATTAATCTAAATGCATAATAATAAAGGGAAATCTATGGCTAAAGTAGGGAAATGAGGGCATCAAACCCTATTCACAGGTGCTCAAAGTAGTCATCTCTATTAGTCGTGGTTGAAAACCATAGCTAAGCATGTGGGTCATTGTTGAACATAGCGGCCACGAGAAAATTCTTCTTTCTCTTGAAACCAGAATTGGGAATGCTCAAATCCTCCATATGATTGATGTTCAAGGGTCACCTTCGTGTTTGGACACAGATTTACGATTGATTTCATTCAAATTTGTGCTATATTGGAGTGGAATGGAGTAGAATTGGGAAGCACCTCCATACTCTTCAAAGGTTGCAATTGACTCTCCAATTCGGCAAGGCTTCGCTACAATGCAATTCAGATCTTATTGGTCTCTTTGAGGGGTCTATAAATAGACTCCCCAAATACAAATATTGGCTGCTCAAGGAAGCCAAGATCAAGAAGTTGTTGGCCTGAGTAGTTGGCAGGAAACATTCATAAGCTTCCTCACCCAAAACTGCTTGAGATCAGTTGCAACTTGGTCAAAAACAACCAATTTTACTCAGCTTGGGTATCCCAATATTGTTACAGGGCTAACCATTGTTGCTCAGCGTGGCTAGGAACCTAACTGCTATTTTCAATCATGGTTAGCTCTTATCCACTATTACCCAATGTGGCTAGGACCCTAGTCACTATTGTTAGTCATGGCTAGCTCTTAGTCGCTAATGTTACTAGAGGTTGAGGTTGCTTTGGACTAGGATGCTATAAATGAGTGATTAGAATCATTTATTTTCCTTGGAAAGTTGCAAGGTCATTTGTATGGTTTGCAAAGGTACCCATATGAGTAGTCTCCTAAACATGATGTGTTTTAGATGTCTACAAGTGGCTACCAATTCGACCATAAAAATAAATTAGGGAGACATAAGGAATTCAACATCATAGATTTTTGAAAATTTTAGAAACTTGAAAAATATTCAAAACCTAGGGAGATATAAGGTAGACTACATCAAAGGATATTCATGGATGAAATTGTTAAGAATGCATCTTATGAGGATAGTGAAGACATGTTGCATGCACTTAAGTCTTATTCTCAAAAACTAAATGAAGAGAAGAAAACACCAAAATGGCTTAGAAATACAATTGAGGATGCAATAAGATTTTATAATAATCAAGTAGACATACCATTGAATCTTGTTACTATAGAGCCAACTAGTTCTCTAGAAATGTTGAAAACCTTCATCTACAACATATATATAAAGAAAATAAATATAGAATAGTTTCAATTGTACACAAGTGGTTATATTGTTTTATCAAGAAAATAGATGAACTTGAAATTTCAAAAGAGATTAACAAGGAAGTGAATATAGTTTCAATATGTGCTTATTGCAATAGGATTGGTCATGAAAAAGTAAATTGTTGGAATCTTCATCCATGTAAATATTATGGAGGAAAATATCACTCATCTATTTTCTGCTACCATAAAGACAAGTACTGTAAAACATTTGAAAAGTCATTAATATTCATATTTGTAGCACCCTAAAATTGGCGCAGTAAAATTACAATAATTACATTCACCTTAGTAAATAATTTAAAATTCAAATTTAACCTCCCAAACCGCCCGTTAACCGTCGGGTAATCCGTTTCCCCCTTTTCCGTGCCATTTTTAGAGGTTGTTTTGACCGTTTGACGATATCGTCGTCGATCAGACGATATCGCCCCAGATCTGACGATTTCGTCTAGGCTAGGACGTCCAGACGATCTTGTCACAAAACTGATTTTGCACAATTAGCTTCTGTTCCAACGGGTCTCCAATCCGGGCAGAAGCGTGTCTACGCCGTTAGGGACCCCTCCCCATTGGAGATCTCCCAAATTGGGATGATCTCCAACCTCCTAACCACTCCCCTAAGCCTATTTAATCCTAAGCTATTCCCTTAGCACCCCCTTGGCTGAAATTCTCTCGCAATTTAACTCCATCTACGTTGAACCATCCCAATTTTTCATTTGCACTGGTCCCATACCAATTTTGTTGTAGGTACATCATTGTTTTTCAGCCGAAGCCAGCACACATCATCGTCGACGAACCTGTTCAGATCGGAGGCGAACCTGTCGAATCCGAGGCGATTTCGTACTGATGCGAGACGATCTCGACTACAGTCCATATTGAGGCAATCAGTGCCTGAAGTTTGCATTTCTCAACCTTTTCTCTTGCTATTTTATTCTACAAATTAGATAGTTTATTCAGTGTTTATGTTATTTTGCATTTGGAGTTCACCCATTTAGCTTAGATTGCATACTAAGATCATGATTTGTCATTAGAATATCGTAATTTGCTTGAATTTTTGTTCATAACTATTGCTCAGTATTCATACAGTCATTTGGTGTTGTTTCCCTCTATTAGCACAAGTAGTATTCGTTGTATTTTGTATCTATTTTTTTGCTTGTAGGTCTCTGACGAATTCGTCTGACGAATTCGTCAGATCTCAGATGATTCTATCGAATTCTAGATGATCCTGACTGCTTCAAACATCAGAATCATCACCAGACATCCGGATCAGGTATTCCTCATTTGTATTCTGTAAATTCTCTATTTTATGTCTTTAAATCTATTTTTTGTACTCATTGAATTTGCATTTTCATGTAGATTAATCTAGATTCATTTGGCCAAACCTAGGATATGAATGCTTAAAGTTAAAAATGAACACATTAAAACACATTCCAAACCTAGGCGTGGAAACTGCCCTTAAATGTTTTCTGGTGAACCCACCATCCGTCGAAAAATCATCAAAATACACCTCCCTTGAGAGGCGGGACCTTCGCAAAGTCCTCTCAGTCCGAGGTACCGCGACATCCTTTTCCCATCCTCCTTTCGGGCACGGATCCAATAGCCTGAAGGTAAGGATGCAAAAAATTTGGAGCGATACATTTTGGTGAACCCGACGTGAATGCATCATAACCTTTTGAAAACAAAAACAAAACAAAAAAATATATATATAGAACAACTAAAACATAGATGCATTTTAAATCCTTTAAGTTTGAAATCATGTTTAGATGGTAGCTCCTAAGAAAAGATTAGCAGTTACTATAAATGTAGAAAACCAATTGGCAGCCATAGAAATCAATTCTATGCTTAATGTGCCTGAAACAAGTAGGAATCAATTCCTGTGGAACGAACTTGACAGAAGACTTAGTCTCATCTCATCTAGGTCCACACAACTTAAGCAAATCAAGAGGCTAGTCCTAGATAGAATCCTGGATCCTCATCAACTAGTTTTTTATCATGAACTTCAGAGAGCCTGCCATAGATGGTTAGCTTATAGGAGAGCTCTAGTATCTTCAGAACTATTCACCTTCGAGGAATACCTCGAGAACGCAACCATTGTGCACAAGTTCCTAGGTTGTGTAGAAGACCAAGAGGTTGTTCTTACAGATAGGGAAATATGGAATAGAGTTTCGCGAGCTGTGTTATATCGAGAGTATTGCCACGAGCTTTACTTTTATCAACCAGCATCTGAGACAGATAATATCACTATAGCTCTTTTCATCAAATTTTTAAAAGAAAACTTTCAATTTGAAGAAGAACACTTCATGACTCCGAACAACTCGAGCCTATTAATGATATTTATAAATTGTTTATAGAAAACTAGATTATTACTTTCAGTATTATTTCTTGCATTTATTTGTGTTGATTGTCTTTACTATATTATTTCAAAAAACAAAGAAAAACTAAAAAAAAAAAACTTAGCAAAAACTTAAAAATTTCATTTCAAATATTGTAGTAGGTATATAGTAAACATATACCTCTTAATTTGTTGCATATATATATATATATATATATATATATATATATATATATATATATATAAAATATATATATATATTTGCTGAAATCAAAATTAAAGCACCATGCCTAAACTTAGGAATGGTAAAGAAACTTTAGGAGAAGAAGAAGATTGGTTACAAGATACAACTAGAGACCCAAATGTCCTTCTTGGAGATCCAAATCCGGAAGGAGAAACTCTAGGTCAATCAGAAGAAGACTTAGGTGAAGATAAGGAACAAGAAGGGAGTGTTAAAGAGGATGGATCCTCATCCCCTAGAGTAGCTCCAAATGGAACTATTGCTTTTGACAATGTAGAGCATTTTCAGAAATTTCTCATTGATAACATTGATGACCTTAATGTGGCAATTCGTATTGATAAAGGGCAAATTAGTAACACTCAAGCAGCCATGGAATATATGTGTAATATGCGCACTAATCCCTTATCTTTCATTGATCAAGAAAGTGACAAGGTCGGGCCATCCAATACGGATATGGTCACTATGGCTCAAAACATGTCAAAACAATAGGTTACCCAACCTCCTAAGGAACCTGTTATTCAACCTAAAATCACTCCCACACAAAAGAAACCTTCCTTCACTACTTTATTCCGCCAAACTATTGAGCAATATGCTTCAAGTAAACAAAAACCTAAAACAAAGCCAAATACAAACTTTCAACAATCTGGAATACAACATAATACAACTTCAAAATTCCTTCATAATACTTTTCCCACCAATAATTTACACAATAGTAACATGGCATCTAATCTTCATGTTCCTCCATCATATGCCCATAAAACCCATGTCAATGCCCTACCGAACCAATATGGGGGGCAAAATAGTAATCTGGAAGCCATGGTGAAACAATTAGCTTCACGTATGGACCAGATAGATCCCTACCGTCCCTCGTATAATTATCGAGAGATCTGTAGTCAACCTTTGGATCCCATAGTTGTAGCTCAACCATACCCTAAGCATTTTCCCATGCCCATCCTACCTATATATAAAGGAACCGAAGATCCCATAGAGCATCTTCGCATGTTTAGGATAGCATGTCATGATATATCGCATGATGACTTGCTATTACTAAAAATGTTCCCAAAAAGTTTAGGTGGAATGGCATTAGAGTGGTACTATCAATTGCCCACTCATTCTTTGAGAAACTTCGAAGAAACAACGGAATCATTTGTCCATCAATTTAGTGCCTACATCGAGAGGCATGTAACTATTAAAGATTTATACAATTTAAAACAAGACAAAGATGAATGTTTTGCCGATTTCTTAGCTAGATGGAGGCAATTGATAGGAAAACTGCACTTTGTGCTACCTTATAGGGAAATGTTGGACATTTTCATCAACAATTTACAGGAACAAATATCTTATGAGCTATCGACTGCTACCTTAACTACCTTCGATCAAGCTATAGATTTAGCTCGAAGAGTAGAAGATGCCCTCATTAGGAGAGGCCAACTTAGGAAGAAGGATGATGAGAAAACATCTAGAAATCAATATAAAAACAAACAAGTTGTCGGTGATGGAGTCACTGACAACAAAAATGTTGCTAATATCAATGCAACAAAGACAACAAAAAAAATTATATTGAAACCTCCTGACAAGCCTCCTCGAGAATTCACTAGATTAAATCAACCCTTATCAACTATTTTACCTCAATTGCTCGAAAGAGGTTTGATCCAATTACCAGCCATCCGAGAACCTGATCCAACTATACCCGGATATAGAGCTGACTTACACTGTGATTTCCATAGAGGACCTGGACATTCTACCAACGCTTGTAAAAGGTTGAAACATAAAATACAAGATTTGATTGACAATAATGAAATGGAAGTGCAAGCCTTCCAACCTAAACAAAACCCTCCTAATAATACTCAAAAGACCATTCCTCAAAATCAAAATCAAAATGCCAATCAAACTCTAGACATATTTCAACACCCTTTACCAAGACATGGTAAAGAGGTAGCCAATCAAATCGAACATCATAATGTTCCCCCTCCTACCCGATATGTAGGAACCATTAGCGGACAATTACCTATTCAGGATCCTCAAATATTTGACACGACCTTATCCCCGGTTACGACCTGGACCCTTACATAATTTTCAAACTTTTGATTCTAGTGATATAGAATCAGATAGTGAAAGTGAACTAGACATTACTTCAAACCAATCGAATAGTTCTGAAAACGAATCAGATCCTATTCAACCCATCACAGATGCTATGGTTCCAGAAGAACCATTTCCTAGAAGAGTTACTACTCGACCTTCTTCCAATATATTCCTTTCTAATGAACAAGCCATTAATGCTCAACCGAGACCAGTTCAACGTCTTCACTATAACATTGTAGGTACCATTGGAGTCGTTACTCGACAACAAGCTCAAAATTCCCAACAAGAACCAAACCAGAACGATGGATCGGCTCCATTTGTTTTGAAAAACCCCAATAAAGGGAATCATGCTCCTAATGTTCAACCTAAACCCCCTTACAATATTAATGAGCAATTGTCCAATACTACGGCCAAAATTTCCCTCTTAGATTTATTAAGATCCTCTCCCACCCATAGGGATGAGTTGATGCTTACATTGAGCCAAATGATGGTACCTCAAAACATTCAACCCGAAGCTATGGCCAATACTATCATCACTCGAGAGATTGATTGTATTGACTTTCGGGATAAAGATATCCCACAACATAGTTTACATAAGGATAATCCCTTATACATTACTACTCTAATTGGAGATGTAGCTGTCAAAAGAGTTTTGATTGATAATGGCTCATCTCTAAACATTTGCACTTTTGACTTCTACCAATGATTTGGCTTTAGAAGTGATGAAATGAAGAAAACTGATATGATTATCAAAGCTTTTAATGACGAAACACAAGAAACGTGTGGAGTTATTACCCTCCCATTGCAAGTTGGTCCTAGAACCCTAGAAACAACCGTGTTTATTGTACATTGCCCAACATCGTACAATATACTTTTGGGTCGCCCTTGGATCAATGCCATGCGAGCGGTCCCATCAACCTTACACCAATGTGTTAAATTTGAGTTTAAAAATCAGTTGGTCACTATTCATGGTGACCCTAGACCTTTTGATATGTGTGCTTTGGTAGAACCCGTTGGAGTGCAATTTTGCCCTGCTCTGTCATCCACACATCCTAGTTCTTATTTTTCATCTAAAACTGTGAAACATACACCCATAACTTCACCTATTTCCCCTCCATTAATTTCATCCTCCTATATAGATCAACAACCCTCTAAACAAATCACTCTAGAACCTCAAAAAGATCTTAAATCTACAACCAATCCTTCAAGTTCTACCCCTATAAATTCAAATCTTCTAGAAACAACTATCATACCTTCCACATCTCAAGACATAGGTAATAAGCCTTCTACATCTTATGCCCTTTTCGATGAACTTTTACCAGATTTATCCACAACCTTAATATCAGAAAAAACAAATGCTTTCATGCAAGATTCAATTCTTTTGAATAATTTACCGCCATCTCCTCGTACTTTAGGCCTCCCACAACCTATGGGAAGTACTTACCAAGTCGGGAGTTGTGCCTTCATTTATAAAGGATATGACTGGGGAAGAATCCCTCGGAATATCAAAACTCATCATGAGGGATACGCTCGGTGTTATTTTACCAATGATTATATTAAAGCTAAACCCATGATGCTTAAAATGGGATATAAAGGGAAAGGCTTGGGACCTTCCCAAAATGGCATGAAAGAACCTTTCGAGGTAGAACCGTGGCCTGCCCGCTGTGGTGTGGGCCTATTTCCTAGTAAGGGTCAACCCTTTCCCTTTGAAGATGATGATCATCTCATATGTTATCAAGATTATTTGGATAGGCATGTTGATTTGCCTCTTAAAAATCAATCATTTTCATGCAACATGCTATCCATAGCTTACCCCGAAATGATTGTCGACCCCGATGAAGAGTTGGAAGGAGATATCTTCCATGATGTCTCTGTTGAAGAGATGTTACACAATGGATTTTATTTTGATGGTTCTATACCAACTATAGCCCAACTTGAGGCCACTAATCCTCAAGATGAATTATCTAAATTAACCTTACAAGAATTACAAGAATTGGGCGTTTCACCCGCCCCACCTAATTTTGAAAGAGATCTACACATGGAGGTAGAAAACGTCATTAAAATTAATATTGGAACCGAGGACAATCCTCACATAATCAATATTGGATCAGAATTAAGTCAAGAAAAACAAGAACAATACATTGCATTCCTTAAAGAGTATGAAGATGTCTTCGCTTGGACATATGAAGATATGCCAGGTCTAGACCCTTCGTAGTCATGCATCATCTAGTGGTCCATCCGGATGCTAAACCTGTTAAACAAAAACTTAGAAAAATGCATCCCAAAGTGGCTCTGCTAGTCAAAGGGGAGTTAGAAAAACTCTTGAATGTTATCTTTATACAAGCTATTGATTATGCTGAATGGATCTCAAATGTAGTTCCAAGTCACCAAGAAAGAAGCTACCAAAGTTAGGGTTTGCACATGTTTTAGAGATATTAACGTTGCATGCCCTAAAGATGACTTTCCTCTTCCAAACATGGATCAAATCATTGACTTCACTTTCGAAAGTGGGATGATGTCCTTAATGGATGGATTCTCCGGTTATAATCAAATTCGGATAGCTCCTGAAGACCAGGCTAAAATAGCCTTTATTACCCCCTGGGGTACCTTTTGCTGGAAAGTGATGCCATTTGGCTTAAAGAACGCCAGTGCAACTTATCAACGAGCTATGACCTATATTTTTCATGATATGATGCATGATATCCTACATGATTATGTAGATGATATTATAGCTCGCTCTATTATTGAAGATAATCATTTAGATGATTTGAGGAAAGTCTTTAATCGATTACGAGAATATCTCATTCGATTAAATCCAACAAAATGCATATTCGGAGTTAAATCCGACAAACTATTAGGGGTTTTAGTTTCTTTACGTGGTATTGAAATCGACCCTCTCAAGATTGCGGCCATCACTGATATGCCCGCACCTACTAATATATTCGAGTTACGAAGTTTACAAGGTAAACTTCAAGCCATCCGTCGCTTCATCGATAAGCTAGCGGACAAAACTGGTCCCTTTCTTAAACTCCTTAAGAAGGATGTCCCTTTTAATTGGGACACAGAATGTAGAGAAGCTTTTGAACTTCTCAAACAATACCTCCTTAATCCACCTGTGCTTTCACCACCTAAATCTGATCGCCCATTTCTCCTATATATTTTCGCTTCAAATTCTGCCTTAGGGGCTATGTTAGCTCAACTTGATGATGAAAAGAGAGAACGTGCTAATTATTACATTAGCCGAACCTTCATCAGTTATGAAACCCGCTACACAGCGTTGGAAAAACTATGTCTAGCAGTCGTGTTTGCTACGCAAAAATTACGACACTATATGCTTAGTCAAAAAACTTATGTCATTGCTAAATACGATCCCTTAAGGTATCTCATGAGTCGACCTTATTTATCGGGTCGCACAGCCAAGTGGGTTCTTGCTCTAAGCGAGTTTGATCTCACATTCATAGGACAGAAGTCTATTAAGGGTCAAATCATAGCAGATCAATTAGCTGCTGCACCCTTAGAGTCTACCCATCCCCTCATCATCGAGTTTCCAGATGAATGCCTTCAATTAGAGGCAGACCATACCGAACAATGGTCCTTATACTTTGATGGAGCCCGATGCATGAGTGGGGTCGGTGCGGGTATTATTTTAATATCCCCGCAAAAACATCTTATTCCTCTCGTCCTTCAAATTGACATTTGCTTGCACCAACAATATTGCTGAGTATGAAGCTCTAATCCTTGGATTACGAGCTGCCCTAGCGCTAAAAATTAAACATCTTTTAGTTTTTGGTGATTCTCAACTGGTTATAAACCAAATTAATGAAGTTTATCAAACCAGAGATGATAAACTGCGCCCATATAAGGCCTATGTTTTACAATTAATGTCTTTATTTGATCAAGTTACCTTGGAAGCTATTCCTCGAACTAGCAACCATGCAACTGATGCTATGGCCGCGACTGCATCTCTCCTGCCCTTGGAGTTAGATGACGAATATGCCACTATCATTATTCGTCGACTCCAGGAACCCGCTTCAAATAAGTCATGCTTAGAGCCTTTGGATGTGTTTCTAATCAATGAAACTACTCCTGAACCTTGGTATATGGACATATTTGATTTTCTCCAAAATGGGACTTTCCCTGCCAATTCTAATAGAAACCAGCATCGGTTATTACGTCGACGAGCAAGTCGATTTGTAATAATTGGCAATACTTTATATAGGAGATCTTTTGAAGGTATCCTATTAAGATGTTTAAACTTAGAAGAGTCTAAATCAGCCTTGAGTGAAGCCCACGATGGATCTTGTGGAGGACACTTTAGTGGTAGTGTCATTGCTAAAAAGCTCCTTCGGATAGGATACTTTTGGCCTACCATGGAAACGGATGCACATGAGTATGTGCGCCATTGCGACAAGTGCCAAAAACATGCTGACCTTGTCCATGCGCCTGCACAAGAGCTACAGGCTATTTCATCTCCTTGGCCCTTTTCTAAATGGGGCTTGGATATTATTGGCAAAATCAATCTCGTGTCATCCGATGGACACAAGTTCATCATAACCGCCACTGAGTATTTCACGAAGTGGGTCGAAGCTATGCCTTTAGCTTCCTGCACTGGCACACAAGTTTCTAAATTTATTTTTAATCAAATCATTTGCAGGTTCGGAATTCTTGCCAATCTCATCTCTGACAATGGAACTTGCTTCAAAAATAAAGATGTTAAAAAATTATGCCAAAAATATAAGATTCAACATCGCTGGTCCACTCCCTATTATCCTCAGGGTAATGGTCAAGCAGAAGCATCTAACAAAACCTTAATCAAAATTCTCAAAATATTAGTCAATAAACCGGCCGTGACCGGCACATTCAATTATATCTCGACCTTGTGGGCTTATCGAACTAGTGTTCGAACCCCCACGGGAACTTCACCATTTGTTTTGGTTTATGGTGCTGAAGCAGTTTTTCCATTTGAATTGGAAGTTCCTTCTTTGGCTCTGCTACTTCAAGATACCGAAGTAGGAGATGAATATCGAGCTGGCAGACTCGTCAGCTGGAACTCCTAGATGAAAAATGCATCAATGCTTTGGAGCATCTCCGTGCTTACCAAAACAAGCTTAAAAGATCATATGCTAAGAAAGTTCGTCATCGATCCTTTGAGATCGGTGACCTTGTTTTAAAAGAAAATCAAAAAAATACAAATGCAACTAAGGACCTTAAAGGTAAATTTGAGCCCAACTGGCTTGGACCATATATTATTACTGCTAAATTTGCATCAAGAGCATACAAATTATCTACCTTAGATGGTAAAGAGCTTAAAGAACCCATGAATATTTTGCATCTTAAACGTTACTATGCATAAACTTGGTCATTTCATCCATGTATACATTTGTTCAAAATTACTATCTTGTATTTCTTTCAAATTTATAAATCCAAAATATCAAAAACATTCATAATCTCCAAAATCTTCAAAACTATTTGTTGCATATATTTATGACACTTGTTACATTTTTTTCAAAAACAAAAATAAAGAATAAAAATATAAAAACAGCTATATGCTTGACTCTTTCGAAACCAAAATAAAATAAAGAAGAAAGAGAGAGTCAACATTCTCAAAACTTCTCAAAAAATTATTTATATATATTTTCTTACAATTATTGCAGTTATACGTTTCAAATTATTTTGGATAAATTACCATTTATTTGGAATCCCTCACTTGCACACTCACAACAATAAATATCTTGATTTTATCTGGCATGATTACTAATCTCTCTTATATCAAAGTCCACAAAATTCAATTAAATAAAGTTTGAGCATAGAGAATTGATCTTGTTATTTACTTAAACCAAGCACATCTTTTCACAATAAAATGATTATATTTGTAATTTCCATGTTTTGCTACATAGTAGAAGTGATTTCTTGAGCGAAAAGTTTCCCCTGCTATCCTATCATGCACATGGTCTAGAATATTTGAGAATTGGCAAAAGGACAAGCTCACCCCTACCTAGAATAAAAATCCCTTGCTCTACAGCTAATCCGAGCAAGTATCCCTAGCAAAGAAAAAGAAAAGAAAAGTTCAAGAAAAAGAGAAAAGAAAAAAAAATGTTCTTTTATATCATTACAGCAATGTTCCAAGCATTATCAAGCAAAAAATACAAAAGAAAAGCAAAAGCAAGAAAGCAATAAAATTCCTTTCCCTACCCTTTGAAAAGAAAAGAAGGGTTGATGAGCTTGAATCCTTGGAATTCTCAATTATTCGAAAACTGTGAGGTAAGCCCCATAACAGGTGGTTTGTGCCCAACCCGCTTGGCCTTGGGTAACTCCTAGCGTGGTGATATGTCTGTCACATTAGCGACCTTCTTTTGTACAGACCTATGTCTCCTTATGGATTAGCTAGCTCTTGATAATCCGACCTACATAGTAGTCTAGTATGGTTATATGCATCTACATCATGGTTAATGAACACTTATTTGGTTTCTTCAAATCACTTGTATCATATTATCTTGCTCAAAACTGGTAAATGAACAATGCAATTGCACACACATTTGTATTTGAGAGATTTTGTGTATCATTATGATAAGTCAAGATTGGAAATGAATTCACATATGCACACGGGATTCCTTATAAATCTAACTTTTGTCTTCAAAATCCTTTGAAATATTATTTTTGCAACTTGTTTGGAATAAATCAAGTACAGTTGTCTACCACAAAGACAACTATATAATAGAAAAATCAAAAATTTCTTTCAAACTATACAATCAAAACATATACATATATATCTGGTTGACTTTCGCGACGATGGTATAGTTTCAAAACCAAAATTGGAATTTTATGCCTAGCGCAAGTCCTCATTTTCATATTTTCTGTTCATCAAAAATCAACCATGCAATAAAACTATCTTTTTTGGATTTTCGCGATGATGGTATAAGTCTATACCTACATATTCTATGCCTAGCGCAAACCATTGTAACAATTTTTATTCCCCATTTATTAAAAATCATGAAAACCATATGACTTAATTCATTATGTTACACAAATTATGCTTTTAAAAAGCAAACCCATTTTCATTATTTCATGTCATTATGTCAACCTTCAATTTTGCAATGATGGTATAATTCCTAAAGAATTATCCAAAAAATTTATCACACTTAGGAATTTATGCCTAGCAAAAATCATTTTAAACATTATTTCATGCACAATATTTTTTTATGGAAATCTGAAAACAAACCATCATTTTCATCATTGCACCAAAGTCTTAAGACAGTCTCTTAAGCATTCTTTTACTTTTAACCATATTTCTATACTCGGGATTAGCTTGACGACCGAGTGAGCAGCGACTCCATGAAATGGTCTATAATAGCGACAATGTCCTTTGAAATTATTGTTAGAAGTCTCTTTTTATTTTTACATCACATTACAACCAATCAATTTGTTACATCAGATTATTTCATTTAAAATATTATAGCATGACATCAAAGTTATAAATTTCAAAACGACATAATTTCATGAATCATCAATCCAATTATCAAATCAATCAATCAAACATAAAAGCATCATAATACAAGCCACAGGTCATATGATCAAAAATATATCATATATATATCAACAGTATATACATCATCAAAACTGGATTGGTATGCCACAATCTGTACCTCGGCATACTCAATCCTCTATCAACATAATAATAAAACAATGTCAGTCTGTACAATGTCAGTGCAGCCCTCTAGCCTCGAGAGCCCCTCGAGCTCTCTGCCTCATCTCCTCCCCCACCCTGAGGTGGACGAGGTGGCCCCATCGCAGTCTGAGTAGTCCTAGTCCTCTATTGGGACGTGGTCCTCGATGACCCGATCCCGATCGGATCCGCAATGTTGGCTGGCAGGGGTAGTCTATCCACCTCTGGCACCATCTGGTAATACAATGTCTGGTAGAATGTAAGTTGGGCAATAGCCCGTGTCATCTCTCTAGAACTCGCCCCTCCGCCCCGTGCCCTGAGGCATGCAATCTCATCTCGCAGCTGTGCCACCTCAGCTCGGTGGCGTGCAGCCTCATCCTGTAGAGTCTGCACCTGTGCCTGGAGACGATCTCTCTTCGCCCGAAGAGTAGCCATCTCGCTACTCTCTCTTATGTCGACACCCTTGCCCTTATCGGGCGATGGTGGCCTCTCCCTCTATGGAGATGGGGGTCTCGCCTCCCTCCTCTCCCTCTGTCGTGGCCTCTCCTGTGCCTGTGGCCTCCTCGCCTCTCTCCCATCGTGACCCTGGGCCGCCTCCATAGCCGCCTGGCATCGCCTCCCTATCCGATGCACAACCGCGTGTATCGGACCCTGTGCCCTCGTCATCCGAGGAGGGCGGATGCCTACGTACCAGGCATCGTAGCCATCGGCTACCCCTGCGTCGTCCCCATCCACTGGCTGGATGGGGGCATCATCCGCATCCTGGCTCCAGAACCGCTGCATGTTGGGAGCCCCGCTAACTATGGTGTTATCTCGGACAGTCCAGGAAAACTCGTAATCCCTCAGAGATGGGATCCCCTGCTGTAGACCGAACTACCACAAAACTCGGTCATAGCGATGGAGCTCCACCTCTCCCCTCTCCATCCATAGCCAGCAGACTCGCCTGATGTGAGCCAACTCCTGTCCGTCCTCGGCCCACCCTGGATGCTCCCTCCATGGTCTCCAGGTGATCTGGTCCGGGACTAAGTCATCCAGTAGTCTCCGGGACATAGGGAGGTCGATCCGCCATTGTGACCCTCTCTGGAGCCACCAGTAGAAAACTCGGGGCCTCTCCCCGTCTACCCCTATCAGAGGAAGCCCTACCGGCCTCCGCACTGCAATGTGCTCCCAGCACCAAACCTGTAAGAGCGATGTCATGACCAGACATCGGCCGCCCTTGTACACGACCCCATATAGGATCCTGTACAACCGGCATAGTACATAGCTACCCCAAGAGAACCTATAGCCGTGGTCCCGCATATCGTAGATCACATCTACGAGCATCCACGACACCCTGCACCCGCTCTGGTGGCACAACAAAAGTCCACCAACCACTCCAGCTAGCACCCGTGTGAGTCTAGATGCCCTAGGCATCTGGCGTAGTGCCTCGATATTCACTCCGCCCTTCTCCAGGGCGAAGCTCGGGTCACCACACAGTCGTCCCATAGCGTGGCCCTGATTGGCCGTAGGAGTGATCAATCGTCCTTGTATGGGGATTCTTAGAATCCTCCATACATCCTCTAGAGTGGGAGTCATCTCCCCTGTAGGTAGCCAGAAACATGAGGACCCCGGATACCATCTCTCTGCTAGGGCTGTTAGAAGCCCCATATCTGTAGACACCTGTGGCATCTCTGCCACATGCTGCAAGCCGGCCTTGTGCCGCCTGATCTCGCTCGCTGTGTGAGAGCGGCCAAGTCATCTCTCAACCCTCCATACTTCCATTCCCTGCTCTTTAGTAATCCTCTCTGCAAACATAAACAACAAAACAACAAACAATCATTAATAAACAATTCAAGTAATTAATAATGCAAGTTAAAAATCAATTTTTTTTGCAATTGATGATATCGCCCACTATTGGACGATATCGTCCCAAATTTGAGCATAATCGTCTCCGATTTTGCAAGCCGAAATCGTCTCTAATTTGACGAAATCGTCCCCCTTTCGTCGATTTCGCCCTTGGGCGAAATTGTCGAAATTGAGACGATTTCGTCGAAATCGGGACGATTTCATCCCGACGACGTCGACGGCCCAAAAATGGCCGCGATGCTCAAAAATCATCTAAAAATTACCTACAAAGCATGTAAATTCAAATTAAAGCATCCTAGTTAAGTCTAGACTCTTACCCGTAGACCGCGCCGGACCTCTGTCGATCTGTGCGTCGTCTCCACCATTTTTGCTTCAGAGCTCTAAAAACCAGAAAATGAACAGTAAAAATGAATTAGGGTTTTTACCCTATTTTTCTTAATTTTATTCAAAAATAATTTTTTGCTTTTTCGCGTTTTTACCTCAAACGTTCGATTTGGGTAAAAACACGGAGGGGGCACCATAGTAAGTTGTCGTACGATTCGACCAAGAATCGTCGCCTAAAAATGGGAATAATTTTTGCTTTCTCGTAGATCGAGAAGAACTCATCTTTAACGCATTTTCTTTGGAAAATTCGCTAAAGAGGGGGCAAAATGTAGCACCCTAAAATTGGCGCAGTAAAATTACAATAATTACATTCACCTTAGTAAATAATTTAAAATTCAAATTTAACCTCCCAAACCGCCCGTTAACCGTCGGGTAATCCGTTTCCCCCTTTTCCATGCCATTTTTAGAGGTTGTTTTGACCGTTTGACGATATCGTCGCCGATCAGACGATATCGCCCCAGATCTGATGATTTCGTCTGGGCTAGGACGTCCAGACGATCTTGTCGCAAAACTAATTTTGCACAATTAGCTTCTGTTCCAACGGGTCTCCAATCCGGGCAGAAGCGTGTCTGTGCCGTTAGGGACCCTCCCCCATTGGAGATCTCCCAAATTGGGATGATCTCCAACCTCCTAACCACTCCCCTAAGCCTATTTAATCC
Source organism: Wollemia nobilis (assembly GCA_028583015.1). Lineage (NCBI taxonomy): Eukaryota > Viridiplantae > Streptophyta > Pinopsida > Araucariales > Araucariaceae > Wollemia > Wollemia nobilis. Next base: position 8,566,572 of record JAQPPZ010001045.1, read on the forward strand.
TAAGCTATTCCCTTAGCACCCCCTAGCTGAAATTCTCTGCAATTTAACTCTATCTACGTTGAACCATCCCAATTTTTCATTTGCACTGGTCCCATACCAATTTTGTTGTAGGTACATCACTATTTTTCAGCCGGAGCCAACACACATCGTCGTCGACGAACCTGTTCAGATCGGAGGCGAACCTGTCGAATCCGAGGTGATTTCGTACTGATGCGAGACGATCTCGACTACAGTCCATATTGAGGCAATCAGTGCCTAAAGTTTGCATTTCTCAACCTTTTCTCTGCTATTTTATTCTGCAAATTAGATAGTTTATTCAGTGTTTATGTTATTTTGCATTTGGAGTTCACCCATTTAGCTTAGATTGCATACTAAGATCATGATTTGTCATTAGAATATCGTAATTTGCTTGAATTTCTGTTCATAACTATTGCTCAGTATTCATACAGTCATTTGGTGTTGTTTCCCTCTATTAGCACAGTAGTATTCGTTGTATTTTGTATCTATTTTTCTACTTGCAGGTCTTTGACGAATTCGTCTGACGAATTCGTCAGATCTCAGACGATTCTGTCAGATCTCAGATGATTCTGTCGAATTCCAGACGATCCTGACTGCTTCAAACATCAGAATCATCACCAGACATCCGGATCAGGTATTCCTCATTTGTATTCTGTAAATTCTCTATTTTATGTCTTTAAATCTATTTTTTGTACTCATTGAATTTGCATTTTCATGTAGATTAATCTAGATTCATTTGGCCAAACCTAGGATATGAATGCTTAAAGTTAAAAACGAACACATTAAAACACATTCCAAACCTAGGCGTGGAAACTGCCCTTAAATGTTTCCCGGTGAACCCACCATCCGTCGAAAAATCATCAAAATACACCTCCCTTGAGAGGCGGGACCTTCGCAAAGTCCTCTCAGTCCGAGGTACCACGACATCCTTTTCCCATCCTCCTTCCGGGCACGGATCCAATAGCCTGAAGGTAAGGATGCAAAAAATTTGGAGCGATACAATATTATATTATATTTTTCAAGTTCTCATTTATGAAGCATTTACTAACAATGAATTTAAAGTTGAAATTTATGAAAAACAAGGAGGAAAGTCATATAGAGAACCAGGGAAAATAAAATGAATTAATTATGATCCAATTTTGACTTGTAAAATAATGAGATCTTTTATTCAAAAAGGCTACTTAGATAAGTCTTAAGGACTAAGACCATATCAAATATGTTGGGTAAATCCAAAATTCAAGATGATGAAAATGAGAGGACAACAACAGGTTGCACTACAAATCCATCTACAAATTAAAGAAGAAAAGGATGAAGACAATCAAGAAGAAGCAGAACCAGGCCAAGATCAAATCTATTACAAAGTCACATGAAGGATGAAGACTATATTGAAGACAAAGTCTTCAATAACCAAATAATGTAATATAGGGGGTGTTAGAGAATATTACATTATTTGGTACATGCCAATATACCATCTTGGTGCATTATTATAAATATTAGATTAGGGTTGTATCCTAGATTAGTGAGTGAGTTAATATTTTATGTAATGTAATAATGTGCAAGAAATGCACAAGTTTCATGTAAATATGTGTGCAAGTGTTATGAGTGTAGATGTGCACAAGTGTCTAATATGTAAGTGTGCACATGTATCCTTATAATAGGAAAATGAAGAGTTATTAAGAAGAGTGAAGGTCAAGAGTGCAACATATGAAGAGTCACATACAATTATATATTTGTGACTAAGCATTATAATATTATAATTCTTAGTCACAAATAAGGCCATACAATGTCAGGATTGCTCGTATCAACATATCAATATTTCTAAGGCAACCTCCCCAGATAACCACGTGACTAGAAAGAAGTGGCGGTGGGTCCTCAGGCCTCTGCTGGATAGTTCCCTGAGGATTGACATTCTCTGGTGGGTTGCATCTCATGGTAAATCCGCTAATTGCATCTCATGCAGAGTTGGGGCATGGGAAGGCCCACCCACCATAGCGAGACATGTGATCCCTTGAATGGCCATGATGACCACCAAGAATAGCTCGTATCTTTCCTAGAAGGATAACGTTAAGGCTCCCAATTCCTCTACCAGATTAGCCATGCAGCATGGCACCCATGTGGCAGGTATGTGTTGGCTTGCCATCAAAGCTGGCACTCACCTTAATGAGCCTTTTTGTTTAAGATGGAAAGTCCTCTCTCACCATCACCACTCTTCCCTCCTTTTTGCTTCTGAGAGCAAGCATTTCTTTCAAGCTTCTAGACAAGTTTCATAGGATCCCAGAGGTAAGATTACGATGACGTACATTGAGCCAAGTATGGTGGTCATGGAGCCGGCTGCGCAAGCCATCCTTACTGAGAGGAAGTTCACACAATTCTTTGACATGTTTGTTGGTCTAGACGATAGCATTACTACCGAGGTTATGGAATCCTAGGATGAGGGCATAGTGGTTACCCATGGGCATGATATTTCTATTAATATTAACCTTCTAGAAACCCTAACTGGGCAAACGATGAGGGGCAGCTCCATCCATAGGCAAAAACATAACTAGGAAGTCAAATTGTGCGAGTTTAGGGATAACCTCAAGATCTCTAAGAAGGTGAAGAACAACTTGACAAGGATGGACCTCCCTGCCCCGTGGAACTTTGTAATGAAAAACATCATGGAATTAATTACAATAGAGGACCCCAACAAGGTTCTTCTAAGCTTCCACTACATCTTCATCAACTTCTTCCATGACATCAACCCCATTAGCATCCCACAATTTCTCCTGAATTCCATGAACTACACCATCAGTTCTTGTCATAGCAAGAAGGGCACAATAATGCCTATGCACCAGAGCCTGTTCAAGGTGATTTACAAATTTGCCCTCGCCACCTCTCCCCAACCTGAACCCCCTACTTTTCCCCCTACTGAGACCCCTAGATCCAGGCCCAAGCTACCCAAGCCCCACTCCGGGTCCTCTACTAAGAAGCGTGAGCTAGAGGTGTCAATCACTAGCAGAGGAGTGAGGAGAAAACTAAATATTGAGGAAGCAGAGGGATCCAAACGATCCTCTATAAGACTTAGGAACAAGCTTAAGACTTAGGAACAAGCTTGGGCAGGGAAGTTCCACAATCATTATCTTAGACCCTGAGGCTGAGGGTCTTGAAATCAATGTTTTGGTCCTCAAACATTTTGTTCTAACCACCCTGGCATCCATGGCCCAGCAGATGTAGGAGATCCTCGATGCCCTATCCAAGGTCTTCTTCAATGAAGGCTATCAGAGCAATGCCCCTGCTCAAGTCAACACAGAGGTCGAGGACCCAAAAAATGACAAGGATGATGACCAGTTTGAGGATGAAGACGAGGAGGATTAAGCAAGTTTTATACCCTTTCATTTTTGTGGCGGACACTTTTGAAGGCCCGATGACGGTGTCTCTTTGTTCATGGACCTAATTTCAATTATTCCATGCATGTTTGATGGGAGAAGCGAAATCTCTCTCGGTGTTTTTGTTGCCTGATGTTTCAGGACTGTTGTCACAAAGGATTAAGGATCCTTAGTCTGTTTCTTTTCTCTGTGCTCAGCTATATGCTATTTTTGTACAAGGTTTTGGGTCAACCTGAAAAACCCGTTTGATATAAAAAACTTACTTATCAAAAAAAAATATTATAACGGTGAATTAAATATGCAAAGCTTTATGCTTGCATTAGTAGACCTTTATTCAATAGTATTTTTAGTATTTTTCATGTGCAATATTATGAGCATGTTTATGTGAGTATTCTTATGAGTTATTCAATTTGTTATTACATTATGAGATATTATTTGGTTCATTATATTGCAACTTCATTATATTATATCATGTGATTATTTTCCTATGGTGATTTATATTAAGTATTAGAGTATCAAAAGCTAACATTATGATCATTTGGTCACACTAATCCCTTGTGGTCTATGTTGATTCAAATGTCATTCTCTAAGCATCTCTTTTATTTCTTTCACCCTTTCGTTGACCTTCTCCTTCTTATTTTTCTTATTCTTCTCTTTCTTTTTGTTCTTTTATCCTCTTTTACTGAATTTGTGCTCTATCCTTATAGGGTGCAAATTTGCTCTGAGACGAATTCGCAGTCCATTTTTATGAGGCACAAATTTGTCTAGAGTGTTTTTTTATATTTTCTTCTTTTTTTATCTTCTTCTTTTCTTTTCTTGTCTTTGTTTTTTTTTGCTTATTTGACCATTTTATCATGCAATTTGCATTTTTTAGTTAATTTTATTTTTCATTTATTAGTTAAGGTTCATTCATCATGCATTAAATTCATTCATCTAATCATGCTTAATCAAAAATTAACATCACATAATAAATTACAACATGGTACTACTCAATAGCAAGTTTGTGTTAGTTGATGTGTTGGTGTGCCACAATATGATCTTGGCATACTCAACCATCACCTAGCCTAAGGATGCATGTCAAAAAAAAATTGATATGTCATCTCAATCCTAGCCCTAGTTCTATGAGTCAATCTCCTCTGCTTTGCACACTAGAGGTGGTCCTGGTGGGAAAATTTTCATAAACCATGAAATAATCCACAATCTAGATCATGACTATTCACTCCCAAAAATCTAGCCACATTTTGGGAGCCAAATTTACACTTGTCCTTGGGATGCACAAGGTGGTGCACCCCTAATTATCCTTGTGCGCTCTATTGCAATGGAGTGCACTCAAAGTCACCCAGGTGCAAAGGATGCATGCCTCAAACCAAGGTTGTGTGCTCCACTCCATGGATCACAAAAGACCCCAAGCGGGTGCACAAGGTCGTGCACCCACCTCTGACCCATGAGCCCCATTTGGGAATGGGGTGCACAATGTCCCTTAGGGTCGCACAAGGTAGTGCACCCCACCAAAAGCTTGTACACTCCATGGGGAGGTGGAGCACACAATAGTCCTTTGGGGTGCACAAAGTTGTGCACCCTATGTGCTCCAAAGGAGTGGAGTGTACATCCTCCTTTGGGGTGCACAAGGTCATGTGCTTCACATTCTCTAAAGAAGAGAAACGTGTAACACCCCTTTGGGGCACACAAGGTAATGCACCCCACATGATCCAAAGAATAGAAACGTGCAACAATCCTTTAAGGTGCACAAGATCGTGCATCTTGAAGAAGACATGCACTCCATTATAATGGAGTGCACAATAGACCATAAGGGTGTGCATTCCCATGCACACCCCCAAGCCTGATGTGTGATCCATTCTAATGGAGTGCACATAATCCCTTGGAGCACACAAGTCGTGTTATCCTCCTCCAACTAATGCGCTCGGCTCTTGAAGTGGAGTGCACAACCTCCATCAGGATGCACAAGGTTGTGCATCCCATCCTGAGTCAATGTGCCCCTCCGTTTTTGGTGCATGAGTGTCCAAGTTAGGTGCACAAGGTTGTGCACCTGCCTTCGAATTGTGTACTCCACTACATTGGAGCACACAAGGTCTACCAGGGCACACAACTTGTGCACCCCATTTAGTCGAGTGTGCTCCACTCCCTTGGAGTGCACAAAGGTCGAGTGGGTGCACAACCCTATGCACTTGCCTTAAAATCCATGTGATCCACTCCCTAATGGAGTGCACACACAAAATTTTAAAATGAGTGCACCTCAAGCAAGCGCATACCTACCTACGCCCCACCATCACCAGTCCTAAACCACCACATATTCCATGAAGAACACAAGCTTATACTGAGAGGGGGGGTGAACAGTATAAGACCTCTTTTTACTTTTTCCTTTATACTTCAAAATAGTAAAGCAATATACCCAAAGCAATATCAAAGCAATGCACAATATCATCCACAAAGTGACACCAATTTTAACGTGGTTCACCTAGAATGGTTGGGCTACGTCCACAAAAATTTTCTCTAAAAGTTATCTCAAAGTTGTTTGGGAATCCTTTCCAATTAAAATTTTTATGAGCCTCGGCCCAAAGGAGATACCTTCCCCCAATCAAAATTTATGAGCCTCTGCTCAAAGGAGATACCTTCCCCCAATCAAAATTTATGAGCCTCTACTCAAAGGAGATACCTTCCCCTCTGCTTTGGAAATGATCCCTTAGAAGATCAACTGCCTCTACCTCTTGCTAGCACGTGGAACTCCTTTCCACCAAAGACCTCCTGTCCTTAATGCTTAGCCTAAGAGACCTCTACCTTCTATGATCATGTCCATAGCAGCTCAACAACCTGTACCAAACATAGTCAATAGGTCTAGTACAAGTCTTCCTCTGTCTGTCAGATCTGTCCAACTCTTGAACAAATCAATCCTCTGCATACAAGTCTTCTCAAAGACTTGCCAAATCTGTCCTTAGGTTCTTCTCAGAGAACTAGTACACCTTTGTCCTCAAGTTCTCTGATAGAACTAACAAACTCAGCTCACAAGTCCTCTGCTAGGACCTGTCCAAAACTACTCACAAGTCCCCATCAAAACCTTTCCAAAACTACTCACAAGTCCCCACTGGAACCTTTCCAAAAATTGCTCACAAGTCCCCACTGGAATCTATCCAAAAACTGCTCACAAGTCCCCACTAGAACCTGTCCAAAAATTGCTCACCGAGAAAAGCTTTCTTAGTAGGAAATCACAAAGTGAATTGTTAGAGACCCAATGTGATTTTTCAAACTCATAGAAGCATAAAGAGAATTGTTAGAGACTCAATATGTTCTATACTCAAATCCCAATCTCAAAACTCAACTCAAATCAACTCAGCTCAATCTCAATCTCAAATTTGAAAACTCAACTCAATATCTGAAATGGATAGGATAGAATGTTTTCTTTCAAGAACATGAAACCCCAACAATTGCCAACTATGCAAAGAATCACATAACAATGATACTCATGTTCTTTTCACCATAAATTAGGGTTTCAACAACAATGCTTATCAAACAAGGTTTAGTCAACCAACACCATTCAACTCAACATCAACCTTGAAGCATTCAACCAATCATCACAAGAAAAGGAAACAAGTAGAAATCCTTTTCCCTCCAAAGATATTTGAACAAAACAACCACCAACACAATATCACCAAATTCAAAGAATAACTTTCTCAAATCAACTCAATGGAGTAAGCCCAATATCATGAATCAAGTAAAGCAATAACTTGATCAAACAACCTCTATGGAAGAAACTCAACCATCAAACTCAAAACAACCAACCAAGGGTTCTACCAACTCAATGCAAGTAGCTAGACTCACAAATATAAACCCTAGTGCACAAAGCTTCCACTATCTCAAACCAAAAATTATGCATTCACCAAAAACTCTCCTTAAGGATAACAATGCATAAGTAGTCTTCAACAAACAATAAAATAGGATTTACACCCAACCAAAGGAAACCTAGTTGAAAACCTTTTCACTCCAACCTTATTTCAGAAAAACACACACCAATCATACTCATAAGAAAAATGTGCCCATACCTTTTTGGAGTAGAAGAAAATTGATCCTTAAAGCTGTCACCACACACAACCCTCAAACTTCCAACCAAGTTAGGGTTAGAACCAAGATAAATGAGCATATATAAAAACTTTCCTTAATACACCTTTTAGCTCCTCTTCTTTAAAAACAACCACCAAAGAAGCCAAAAACACAACAACCAAAACTTACACCTTATATCTCCATTTTTAAATTTAGCATAGCAAAAGACTAATCTCAAAAATACAACCAAATAAATATCCCCTTATTTCTCCTATGTCTTTTAAACAATGCTAAAAAATGCCAAAAATCATATCCAAAAAATAATCACACCTTATAATGGCTACCCTTGAAGAATCCGAAATTCACGGCATAAAACACGTTTTAATAAAAACATGACTAATCCATGCACAACTCCCTCCACAGGGATCGAAACACAGACCTCCGCTTACGCAAGGCCCAAACGCAGCCTTTGTTGCCACTAGCCCACAAGGGGCTTACGAAGTCCAAGACGGACTTCCTTCCACATAAACGGTCAAGCTTTCCAAAAGCTTTTCAAACCACGAGCTCTCCTCTTTCTTAGCGTAAACAGAACATTCGATCACAGCCAAACCAATTAATTGCATTCGATTTTTCAAGTGGGTTTAACTTTAGGAACCTTCTCATATTTATAGTCCATACGTGGACTTTAGAACACGTCGGCTGCAAAGAAAAGTGATTTCGAATTTAATCGAAATTTGCTTTCTAAAGGGTTTAAAAACCCTTAGTATTTTTAATAAATTAAAAATAATTTCTCCCTTAATTAATTAAATAATTAATTAATTAAAACCTTGAAGGGTTTTAAATAATAATTAAATAAATAATAAAGAGAACCTCCATTGGTTTTAATAAAAACCATTTAACTTGGTTTTAATGAAAAACCCTTGCCAATGGAATCTCTTCGGATTCTCTTGGAATCTTCCACATTTGAAGCCAACACATCCTCTTAACATTAATGCCATTTCATTTTGACATCAATGACAACTCATAGACAAGAAGCTAGGATCTCAAACTCAAAATTGCCAACATTCCAATTGTTTTCCATAGCCACAATTTACCCTTCAGTATGAGAAGGTGGCAAAAATATCTTCAAATGTAAAAAAGGGTACATGCACCATCTACCATATTAAAAGCACATGTTTTAAAAGGAAGGTGGCAGAACTTTTTTACACCATCCATGCATGCAGAGTTATCTGATGATGAGGTCGAACGCAGTGTGAAGTGTAGAGAGTACAAAAGAAAATACAGTCTTGGGTAGAGGAGAGACTACAGTCAGGAGATAAATTTTATACCTATTATTGGTAAATGGTATCTACCAGCTCTTCGGTCCCTGAGACATCAATCGTCTGACAAAAAAATAGTAGAATTACTGGGACATGTCCCATCACCAAAAAATTAGGGAGGGCACAGAACCCTAAGGCGCTCAAATATTTACCTGATACCAGTAGGGACATCATCGAAGAGCAGTAAAAGGTGGTAGAGAGGGTCACCATTTATGAATTCAACCCCATAGAATAAGATAATCAACATCACCCAATGCTCCTAAGATACCTCTATGCACGGGCCTATCAAGATAGCACCAAGCTAGCACCTGTATGCAACAAGTGGAGCATAAACCTAGGTCAGTTAACCTGCCTGAAGGTGTACCATTCTTTTGATCTACTGGTATGGATCATGGTCTCTTATGACTCCAGAGCATGCACCATTCACTACTTTAAAGGCTAGGCAGTGGCTTGGGTGACGACAGATAGAATTCAACAGGTTTTCAACCTGGCCACCACCTTTAGGGTGGTAGATTTTAAAACATTGGCCCTCCAGGCCAATTACATGATGAATACTATGTTCCCTCAAAACCTGTTGAAGAGAGGGAAAATGAGGCTAGCATATTTCCCCATAAGGAAGTTTTTGCTCTGTCCCTGGGCACAAGATTATGCCGACATGATCAATCTGACATTAAGAGAGAAGAACTTGGAGTCGATCACTAAGGAGGTGATGTTTTTAATCCTCCAATGTAATAGAATGGATAAAACTCCTCTTTACTGATGGGAGGATATTATCAGCAATAAGCTAGATGAACTATGACTACTATAGGAGGCCATCTTGGCTGAGAAGAGGGAGATGCCATCTTTTTCTTATTACTCATTTTTCATTCATTTGTTTATAGCACAGTTGGATAAAGCCCTGGTGGCCCAATTGGGGTGAGTGAATGCACCAACTGTACAAGATTGATTGTTGTGCATCCAGATGGGATTTTCTAGTTATACAACCTTCTTCGAGAAGTTCTTCCCTATAGTAAACTTTTGATTATGTAGGAACTTCCCAGACATAATTGGGGTAGGATTTAGAGATTTCTTGCACAAGGAGAAAGTAGGATATTACTTCTATTTGGAACAATTCTCCTATATCATGGTATATGGATCAAAACTACCCCCCAAGGTACTACCACTCTACTGGCCAACTTCCATTGCTATCCTAGAGATCACTCGGCAGATGTCTGAAGAAGTAAAAATCAGACATCTAAGGAAGAAGGGACCAATGAAGTGGTTGCCCATTCCCTGCACAATGGGCCATTACACCTATCTTGGCCACTTTGCCCCGCTGCAGGCTATCTAGAATATGGACACCTATTATTTCCAAGAGGTCACTTGGAGGGCTTATGACCCAGATGGCCATCACAAAAAATAAGTTACTAGCAAGCTGGCTCTCTGGAAGTCACACATAGTGGTGACGATTTCAAATATGCAATGCAACAAGCTTTTAGGAACAACCAGACTTTGGACTTGGTATGGAGGATGCCCAAGGATAAGTGACCTTTGTAGCACCCTAAAATTGGCACAGTTAAACCCTTAGTAAAAAGATAAAAATTTGAATTTTAACCTCGAAACCGCTCGTTACCCGCTCCCCTTATTTTTTGGGCCATTTTTAGGATTTGTTTTGACCGTTGGACGATATCATCGATGATTAGACGAAATTATCCCAGATCTGATGAATTCATTTGGAACAGAACGTCCAGACGATTTCGTCCCAAAACTAATTTTCATAATTAGCTTCTATTTCAATAGCTTCTCTAACTTGGGCAGAAAGCATGTCTGCATGGTTAGAGTCTCCCCCATTGGTGATCTCCCAAATTGGGGTGATCTCCAACCTCCTAACCTCTCCCTAAATCCTATATAAACTTAGGATTTTCCTTGACTTCCCCCTGGCTGATTTTCTTGACAACTTTAGCTTTTCGTGCATTAGAACACCTTCACACCATTGTTTGCATTGTGTATTTCAAGTTTTCTTGTAGGAATTTTACTGTTTTTCAGCTGGAGCAAGCTCGGATCGTCGTAGGTGATTCCATATGATTTCGGACGATCCTATCATAGATCGGTGATGATCTCGTACAATTGGAGGTGATCTCGACCGTAGTCCAGATTAGGGGTAATTAGAGCCCGGAGTTTGCATTTCTTTATCTTCTCTCTTCATTTATTTATGCATTAACTTAGTTTATTCTATTCCTACATCCTGGAGTTCACCTCATTTAGCATAGATGCATGATAAAGTTAAAATAAATTATTAAATTAATGCATTTCCTTTAATTGTTATCTGGATTTATCATTTAGGTAAGTTTACTATTATTTCTATCATTTCCCCTTGCTTTTGCAGTTGCATTTTTGGTCTTTGGTATATGTTTCTATGATTACAGGTTTCTGAAAAATTTGTTTGATGAATTCATCAGGTCAACGATGATCTTGTCTGATCTCAGATGACCTGCTATGATCTGAGATGATTTTGTGCAATTGCAAATGATTATGTAATATTTGAGATGATCTGGACTTCTACAAACCTCAGAATCTTCATCAGACATCCGTAATTAGGTACATTCTGTCTTATTTAGCACACTTTCTATGTTTAACACTTATTCATGCTTTCTGTATTCATATAAATTAGCATTGGCATATAGAATAGCTTAGATTCATTTTGGCCAAACCTAGGAATTGAATGATTGAATACAAAAAGAAACACATCAAACCCATTCTCAACCTAGGCATGGAAATTGCCACTCAAAGTTTCCTAGTGAACCCCACCATTCGTCAAAAATTCACCCTGATACCCCTCCCCCAAGAGGCACAACCTTCAAAGGGCCTCTCAGTTCAAGGTATTATCCCATCATTCTTGCATCCCCCTTCTAGGCGTGGATCCTATAGCCTGAAGGTAAGGATACAAAAAATTTGGAGCGATACATTTTGGTGAACCCGACGTGAAAACTAAAAACCTTTTGAAAAAAAAAAAAAAAAGGAGAAGATTGTTAAGATTGCATATCATATTTAGATGGTAGATTATAATAAAATACGAGTTGTCACCATAAATGTTGAAAATAAATTAGCAGCCATAGAGATTACCTCTTTGCTCAGAGTACCTCAAACAAATAGAGTCCAACCTTTGTGGGACGAACTTGATAGGATATTGAGTATTATTTCGTCTAGGTCGACAGAACTTAGGCAAATTAAGAGGTTTGTCCTAGATAGAATCCTGGATCCTAATCAGGTGACTTTGTACCATGAGCTTCAGAGAGCTTGCCATAGGTGGTTAGTTGATAAAAGAGCACTTGTGTCTTTCGAGTTGTACACCTTTGAGGAATACCTCGACAACGTAGTTGTAGTACATAAATTTCTATCTCATATAGAGGATCAAGAGGTCGTTCTTATGGATATAAAGATATGGCATAGAGTTCCTAGAGTTGTGTTATATCGAGATTATTGTCATGAACTTTATTTCTACAGGTCAGAGTCTAAAATAGATAATATCACCATAGCACACTTTGTCAAATTCTTGAAAAACCATTTCCAATTTGAAGAGGAGCATTTCATGACTCCTGATGAACTTGATCCTATTAATGATATCCATAAACTATTTATAGAAAACTAAGCCATTCTTTCATTATTATTATTTCTTGCATTTAGTATGTTGTTTGTTGTCTTTATAATATTATTATAAAAAAAAACAAAATATAACAAAAATTAAAAAGTTTTCTTTAAGTATTATAGTAGGTATATAATTAAAATATATACCTCCCAAACTTGTCGCATATATATTCTAAAATCTAAGTTTAAGCATAATTACTAGACTTAGGAATGGAAAACAGACTGAAGTAGAAGAAGATTGGTTAGGAAAACCATTAAATAAACTAGATGTCCTTCCTGAATACCCAATTCAGGAAGAAGGAACCCTAGACCCACAAGAAGAAGAGTTTGCTGAAGGAAATGAACAAAGAGAAACTATTAGAGAGGAAGGGTCCTCATCCCCTAAAATGTCTCCAAGAGGAGCCGTTACTTTTGAGAACATGGAACATTTTTGGAAGTTCCTCAATACTAATATTGGCACTCTTAATAGAGCAGTCCATATGGACAAGGATTAAATTAGTGACACTCAAGAAAACCTAGAAGAAATATATCACACATGCACTAATCCCTTGTCCTTCGTTGATCAAGAAAGTGATCAAGCTGGACCATCCAATTTGGATATGGCTACTATAATCCAGAACATGCAACAAAAACAGGTTACCCAACCACCTAGAGTGCCTGTTACCAAGCCTAGAGTTATTCCCATACAAAAGAAACCTTCATTCACTACTCTATTTCGCTAGGCTATTGATCAATATACCTCAAATCAACAAAAGCCCAAAACAAAACCAAACACCAATTTCCAACAATCTGGGATACAACATAATGCTACTACAAATCTTCTTCATAATACTCTCCCTACCAACCATTTGCATAATAGCAATATAGCATCTAATCCTTATGTCACGCCATCATATGCTCATAAATCCCATACTCAGGTACCACCGAACCAATATGGTGGACAAACTAGTAATCTGGAAGCCATGGTAAAATAGTTAGTCTCTCGCATGGACCAGATAGATCCCTACCGTCCCTCGTACAATTATCAAGAGATGTGTAGTCAGCCTTTAGATCCTATAGTCATAGCACAGCCATATCCTAAACATTTTCCTATTCTTGTCCTACCTATATACAAAGGAATCGAAGATCCCATAGAGCATCTTCGTATGTTTAGGATAGCATGTCATGATATATCACATGATGACTTGTTATTACTAAAAATGTTCTCGAAAAGTTTAGGAGGAATGGCATTAGAGTGGTATTATCAATTACCCACTCATTCTTTGAGGAATTTCGAAGAAACATCCAAGTATTTTGTTCATCAATTTAGTTCCTACATCGAAAGGCATGAAACCATTAAAGATTTGTACAACTTAAAACAAGACAAAGATGAATGTTTTGCTAATTTCCTAGCTCGGTGGAGATAGTTGATAGGAAAATTGCACTTTGTGTTACCTTATCGGGAAATGTTGGATATCTTTATCAATAATTTACAAGAACAACTATCCTATGAGTTATCAACTACTACCTTGACCACATTCGATCAAGCTATAGACTTAGCTCGAAGAGTGGAAGATGCTCTCAGTAGGAGAGGTCAGCTTAAAAAGAAAGACAATGAGAAAACATCCATAAATCAATATAAGAATTAATAAGTTGTGGATGATGGAGTCACTGATAGAAAAAACATTGCTAATGTTAATGCTGCAAAAACAATGGAGAAGTTTATACTAAAACTGCCTGATAAACCACCTCAAGAATTTACTAGGTTAAATCAACCTCTATCAATAATTTTACTGCAATTATTAGAAGAGGTTTTATTTAATTACCAACTATCCAGGAACCTGATCCAACTATACTCAGATACAGAGCTGATTTACACTGTGATTTCCATAGAGGACCTGGACACACTACCAACTCTTGTAAAATATTAAAACATAAAATACAAGACCTGATTGATAACAATGGGATGGAGGTGCAAGCCTTTCAACCTAAACAAAATCCTCCTAATAATGCTCAAAATAACATCCCCCAAAATCAGAATCAAAATTTCAATCAATCATTGGACATATTTCAACATCCTTTACCAAAGCATGGTAAATAGGTGGCTAATCAAATTGAGCATCATAATGTTCCCCCTCCTACCCGATATGTGGGGACTCTTAGTGGACATTTACCTTCTCATGATCTGTAAATATTTGACACAAATTTATCCATGGTTACGACCAAACCTCTATATAATATTCGGACACCTGATCTTAGTGATATAGAATACGAGACTAAAAGTGACATGGAAATCACATCAAATCAATCGAATAGTTTTGAAGATGAATCAGATGCTATTCAACCTATCACAAATTCTATGGTTTCGAAAGAACCATTTCCAAGAAGATTCACTACTAGACCATCTTCTCACCAATCACTTTCTAATGAACAAGCCATAAATGCTAGACCAAGACCCATTCATCATCCGCAAAATAATATTGTAGGTACCATCGAAGCTGTTACTAGACAACAAGCTCAAAATTCTCAACAATATCAAACTCAGAATGATGGATCAGCTCCATTTGTTTTGAAAGTTCCTAATAAAGGGAATCAGGCACCCAATGTGCAACCTAAACCTCCTTATAATATTAATGAACAACTATCAAACATTACAACTAGAATTTCCCTTTTGGACCTTTTAAGATCTTCTCCTACACATAGGGATGAATTAATGCTCACATTAAGCCAAATGATGGTACCATAAAATATTCAACCTGAAGCCATGGCCAATACTATCATAACTCGAGAAGTCAATTGTATTGACTTCTGGGATAGAGATATACCACAACATAGTTTACATAAGGATAACCCCTTATATATTACTACCCTAATTGGATATGTAGTAGTTAAACGAGCCTTGATTGATAATGGTTCATCTTTAAAATTTTGCACTTTTGACTTCTACCAAATATTTGGGTTTAGAAGTGATGAAATTAAAAGAACTGATATGATCATAAAAGCCTTCAATGACGAAACACAAGAAACGTGTGGAGTTATTACTATCCTATTGCAATTTGGTCCAAGAACCTTAGACATGACCGTGTTTATTGTACATTGCCTTGCATCATACAATATACTCTTGGGTCACCCTTGGATCAACGCGATGTGAGATGTTCCTTCAACTTTACATCAGTGTGTTAAATTTGAATTTAAAAATCAGTTGGTTACCATTCATGGTGATCCCAGACCCTTTGATATGTGTGCTTTGGCAGAACCTGTTGGAGTTCAATTTTACCCTACTCTTTCATCCACACATCCTAATTCTCATTATTCGTCTAAACGTGTGAAACACACACCCATAACATCATCTAATTTTTCTCCATCAACTCCACCTCTACATATAGTTCAACCATCTTTCGAACAAACCACATTAGGACCTCAACAAGATCCTAATCCTACAACAAAGGCTTCTTGTTTTACTCCTATCACTTCTATCCCTATAATAGACTCATCCATCGACATCTCTCCAACGTCTACATCCACCAGAGGCATATTTTATGCATTAGAAGATGTAGGAAATGTTCCTTCTACCTCTTATGCTCTTACTGATGAACTCTTACCCAATTTATCTAAAATTCTTATATCAGAGCAAACGAACGCTGCTATGCAAGATTCCTTTATCTTAGATAATTTGCCACCCTATCCTCATACCTTGGGCCTCCCATAGCCTATGGGAAGTATTTACCAAGTCGGGAGTTGCACTTTTATTTATAAGGGATATGACTAGGGTAGAATACCTAGAAACATCAAGACTCATTATGATGGATATGCTCGATGTTATTTTTCTAATGAGTGTATTAAAGCTAAGCCTATAATGCTTAAATTGGGATATAAAGGGAAAGGTTTGGGACCTTTCAAAAATGGTATGAAAGAACCTTTTGAGGTAGAACCATGGCCTACCCGATGTGGTGTGGGCCTATTTCCTAGTAAATGTCAGCCCTTCCCATTTGAGGATGATGACCATCTCATATCTTACCAAGATTATTTGGATAAACATGATGCCTTGCATTTAATGAATAAGCCATTTACATGTAATATTCTATCTATAGCTTACCCTGAGATGATTTTTGAATCTGACAATGAGTTGGAGGGAGATATCTTCCATGATGTCTCCATTGAGGAATTATTACATAACGAATTTTATTTCGATGGCTCTATACCTAGTATAGCCCAGCTTGAGGCCACGACTCCTCAAGACGAATTATCCAAGCTAACCTTGAAATAATTACAAGAATTTGGCGTTTCACCCACCCCACCTAATTTTGAGAGAGATCTACACATGGAAGTAGAAAACTTCATAAAAATTAACATTGGAACCAAAGATAATCCTCACATAATCAACATTGGATCAGAATTGAGTCAAGAAAAACAAGATAAATACATTGTATTTCTTAAGGAATATGAAGATGTCTTTGCTTGGACATATGAAGATATGCCAGGATTAGACCCTTCTGTAGTTATGCATCACCTAGTAGTCCATCCGGATGCTAAACCTATTAAACAGAAACTTAGAAAAATGCATCCTAAAGTGGCCTTACTAGTCAAAGGGAAATTAGAAAAACTCCTGAAGGTTATTTTTATACAAGCCATTGATTATGCTAAATGGATCTCGAATATAGTTCCAGTAACTAATAAAGAAGCTACCAAAGTTAGGGTTTGCACAGACTTTAGAGATATTAATGTTGCATGCCCTAAAGATGATTTTCCTCTTCCCAACATGGATCAGATCATTGATTTTACTGTTGGGAGTGGAATGATATCCTTAATGGATGGATTTTATGGTTATAATCAGATCATGATAGCTCTTGAAGATCAAGCTAAAACAACCTTTATTACCCCTTGGGGGACATTTCTTGGAAAGTGATGCCATTCGGTTTGAAGAATGCAGGTGCAACATATCAATGAGACATGTCTTATATCTTTCATGATATGATGTATGATATTCTACATGATTATGTAGATGATATTATAGCTCATTCCATCAAAGAATATGATCATTTAGATGACTTGAGAAAAGTATTTGATCGGTTAAGGGAATATCTTATCCGATTGAATCCAACCAAATGTATATTCGGAGTTAAGTCCAATAAATTATTGGGGGTTATAGTTTCTTTACGTGGCATTGAAATTGACCCTCTCAATACTACGGCTATCACTAATATGCCCGCACCCACAAATATATCAGAATTACAAAGTTTACAAGGTAAGCTTCAAGCTATTCATCGCTTCATCGATAAGTTGGTAGATAAAATAGGACCCTTTCTTAAGCTTCTTAAGAAAGATGTCTCTTTTCATTGGGATGACGAATGTCAGGAAGCATTTGAACTCCTCAAACAATATCTCCTTAACCCACCTATGCTTTCGCCACCTAGATTTGATTGCCCATTTATCTTGTATATTTTTGCTTCAAATTTTACCTTAGGAGCTATGTTAGCTCAACTTGATGATGAGAAAAGAGAGCGTGCTAATTATTACATTAGCCAGACCTTAATAAGTTATGAAACCCACTACACAGCATTAGAGAAACTATGTCTAGCAGTCGTATTTTATACATAGAAACTATGCCATTATATGCTCAGTTAGAAAACGTATGTTATTGCTAAATTCGATCCTTTGCGGTATCTCATGAGTCGATCGTAATTATTTGGTCACATAGAAAAGTGGGTTCTTACGCTAAGCGAGTTTGAACTCATGTTTATAGGACAAAATTTTGTTAAAGGTAAAATCATAGCAGATCAATTAGCTTCTACACCCTTAGAGTCTACCCCTCCCCTCATCATTGATTTTCCTGATGAATGCCTTAAATTAGAGGTAGACCATCCAGAGCAATGGTCCCTATACTTTGACAAAGCCCGATGCATGAGTGGGGCTGGTGCAGGTATTATTTTAATATCCTCCGTAGAAACATCTTATACCTCTGTCCTTTAAATTAATGTTTGCTTGTACTAATAACACTGCTGAATATGAGGCTCTAATCCTTGGATTACAAGTTGCCTTGGCACTGAAAATTAAAAATCTATTGGTTTTTGATGATTCTCAACTTGTCATAAATCAAATTAATGATGTTTATCAGACCAAAGATGATAAATTACGTCCATATAAAGCATATGTCTTAAAATTAATATCTTTATTTGATCAAGTTACCTTGGAAGCTATTCCTCGAACTAGCAATCGTGCGACTGACGCTATGGCTACAACTGCATCTCTTTTGCCCTTGGAGTTAGATGACGAATATGCTACCATCATTATTCGTTGACTCCAAGAACCCACTTCAAATAAATCATGCTTAGAACCTTTGGATGTGTTTCTAATCAACGAAACTACTCCTGAACCTTGGTATACTGATATATTTAATTTTCTTCAAAATGGGACCTTCCCTGAAGGTTGTAATAGCAACCAGCATCGGCTATTACGTAGACGAGCAAGTCGCTTCGTAATAATTGGAAATATGTTATATAGGAGATATTTCGAAGGTATCCTACTAAGATGTTTGAATCTAGAAGAATCTAGATCATCTTTGAGTGAAGCCCATGATGGATCTTATGGGGGACACTTCAGTGGTAGCGCCATTGCTAAGAAGCTCCTTAGGATAGGATATTTTTGGCCCACCATGGAGAATGATGCACATGATTATGTGTGCCATTGCGACAAGTGCCAGAAACATGCTGACCTTGTCCATGCACCTACACAAGAGCTGTAGGCTATTTCATCTCCTTGGACCTTTTCAAAATGGGGCTTAGACATCATTGGAAAAATCAACCCTGTGTCATCTGATGGACACAAATTTATCATAACCACCATCGAGTATTTTATGAAGTGGGTTGAAGCTATGCCCTTAGCTTCTTGCACTGGAACCCAAGTCTCCAAGTTTATTTTTAATCAAATTATTTGTAGGTTTGGAATTCCTGCAAATCTCATCTCAGATAATGGAACTTGTTTCAAAAATAATGATGTCAAGAAATTATGTTAAAAATATAAAATTCAACATCATTGGTCCACTCCCTATTATCCTCAGGGTAATGGCCAAGCAGAAGCATCTAATAAAACATTAATTAAAATCCTCAAAATACTAGTCAATAAATCTGGCCAAGATTGGCACATTCAACTATATCCTGCTTTATGGGCTTATCGAACTAGTGTTCGTACTCCCACGGGCACTTCACCTTTTGTTTTGGTTTATGGCACTAAAGTTGTTTTTCCCTTTGAATTAGAAGTTCCTTCTTTGGATCTACTACTTCAAGATACTGAAGTAGGAGATGAATATCGTGCTGGCAGATTTAGTTAGCTAGAACTCCTATATGAGAAGTGCATCAATGCTTTGGAGCATCTTCGAGCCTATCATAACAAGCTTAAACGAGCATACCTCAAGAAAGTTCATCATTGATCCTTTGAGATCGACGACCTTGTCTTAAAAGAAAATAAAAAAATACTAATGCAACTAAAGATCTTAAAGGTAAATTCAAGCCCAACTGGCTTGGACCGTATATCATCACTGCTAAATTTGGCTTGAAAGCATACAGATTATCTACCTTAGATGGTAAAGATCTTAAAGAAACTATGAACATTATGCATCTTAAATGCTATTATGCATAAATCTGGTCATTTCATCATTGTATATATTATTGTTTGCATATTGTTTCATTTTAGTCATCCATATAAAAATTTCAAAAATGGTAATAGTATTTATTCTTTCAATTCATAAATTAAACTCAAAACATAAACAAAAATCAAAATCATCAAATTCTTGAAGTATTGCAGTTATATTTTCAATTATTTTGGATAAATTAGCATTTATTTGGAATCCCTCACTTTCACACTCACATGAATAAATATCTTGATTTTATTTGGTATGATTATTAATCTCTCTTATATTAAAGTCCACAGTTGAATTAAATAGAGTTTTGAGCATAGAGAACTAATCTTGTTATTTACTTGAACAAAACATATCTTTTCACATTAAAATGATTTCATTGCAAATTCGGTATGATGCTACATAGTAGAAATGGTTTCTTGAGTGAAAATTTTCCCCTGCTATCTTATCACACACATGGTCTAGAATCTTTGAGAATTGACAAAAGGACAAGCTCACCCCTACCCAGAATAAAAATCCCTTGCTCTACAGCCAATCCGAGCAAGTATCCCTAGTAGAGGAGGAAAAATATAAGTCAAAGAAAATGAGAAAAAGAAAAATATTATTTTGTACCATCTCAGCAATATTTCAGCATTATCTCAGTTCCAAGCAACAATACAAAAAAAAATAGAAAGAAGAGAAAAAATCAAAAAGCAAACAGCAATAAAATCCCGTTTCCCTACCCTTTGAAAAGAAAAGAAGGGTGAATGAGCTTGAATCCCTAGAATTCTCAATTATTCGAAAACTGTGAGGTAAGCCCCATAACAGGTGGTTTATGCCCAACCCACTTGGCCTTGGGTAATCCCTAGCGTGGTGATATGTCTGTCACATTAGTGACCTTCTTTTGTATGAGACCTATGTCCGCTTATGGATCAGCTAGCTCTTGATGACCCGACTTACATAGTAGTCTGGTACGGTTACATGCATATAAATCATGGTCAACGAACACTTATTTGGTTAATTCAAATTACTTGTATCAAATTATCTTGCTCAAAATTGGTGAATGAACAATGCAATTGCACACACATTTGTATTTGAGATATTTTTTGTATCATTATGATAGATCAAGATCGGCAATGAACTCACATTTGCACATGGGGTTCCTTATAAATCTACATTTTGGCTTTGATATAATTTAAAATATTTCTGCAACTCTTTTTGGAATAATTTCATCTTCTTACTTAAGAACATCTGTTTCATATAAAACCAATTACATACATTGTTTTCAAAAATCCAACATTTTTTTCAACAACATATTCACAATCTAGCAATAAAGTCATATATTTTTTCTATTTATCTCAAAATCAAAAATCAACTATGCAATAAAATTATTTTTCTTGGATTTCATGATGATGGTATAAGTCTATACCTATAATTCTATGCCTAGCACAAACCATTGTTCTCCTTTTATTTCCCATTAATTTTAATCCATAAAAACATATGGCTTACATCATTATGTTACACAATCGTGCTTTAAAAAGAACGAACACTTTTTCTATTTCATTTCATTATGTCAACGTTCAATTTTGCAATGATGGTATAGTTCCTAGGGAATTATTCAAAAAATTTATCACACTTAGGAATTTTATACCCAACAAAAATCATATATTTAATATTTCATGCATAATATTTTCATGGAAATCTGAAAACAAATCATCACCATCATCATTTTTCATCATCACAACACAAAGTCTTAAGACAGTCTCTTAAGAAATCTTTTACTCTTAGCAATATTTTTATACTGGGATTAGCTTGACGACCTAGCGAGCGTCGAATCCATGAAATGGTCTATAACAGCGACAATGTCCTTTAAAATTATTGTTAGAAGTCCCTTTTTATTTTTCATCAAATTACACCATACACAACCAACTTGTTTACATCAGATTATTTCATTTAAATTTTATAGCATGACATCAAATTATAATATTTCCAAACGACATAATTACATGAATCATCAATCAACAAACAAAAAATTCAAACATTGAAGCATCATAAAAACATATGGACAAGTTATATCACAAAAATATCATATATATATATATATATATATATATCAAAAATATTTGTACATCATATCACAACTAGATTGGTATGCCACAATATTTACCCTGGCATACTCAATCCTCTCAAAAATATATATACAATCCATCTATAGCAGCTAGCCTCAAGAAGCCCTCGAGCTCTCAGCCTCATCTCCTCTCCTGCCCTGAGGTGGAGGAGGTGGTACCATAGAGGTTCGTGTTGTGTCTCAAGTCCTCATCATCGATCATGAGGATGTCATCGACGATCCCACCCTGATCAGATTCATAATGTCGATTGGCAGTCGTAACCTCTGGCCCTCTAGAACCAGCTGGAAGTATACTCCATGATAGAACATGGTCTGAGCCATAGACCACACCAACTCCTGCATGCTCACCCCTCTGCTCCAAGTCCTGAGCTATGTAGCCTCATCCTGCAGTGTCTGCACCTGAGCCCGAAGGCAAGCACTCTCATATCGAAGAGCTGCCATCTCACTGCTCTCCTCCACCTTGACACCCTTGCCCTTATCGGGCGATGGTGGCCTCTCCCCCTACTAAGAATGGAATCTCTCCTCCCTCCTCCCTATCTATTGTGGTCTCTACGGAGCCTATGACATCCTCTAGCATCTCTCCTATGGAGACCATCACTGCTCTCTCCCTCCATGACCCTGTACTACCTCAATGGTAGCCTGGTGCTACCTCCCCATCCGTCCCACAACCACATGCATTGGACCTGTGCCCTCATCATTTGAAGAGGGCGGATGCCTATGTACCAGGCATCATATCCATCAGTGACCCCAGCATCATCCCCATCCACTGGCTGGATGGGGGCATCATCCATGTCCTAGATCTAGAATCATTGCATATCCGGAGCCCCACTCAGTGTGGTATTATCCCAAACAGTCCGGGAGTACTCATAATCCCTGAGATATGGGATCCCCTGTTGTAGACCAAACTATCACAAAACTCGGTCGTAGCGATGGAGCTCTACCTCTCCCCGCTCCATCCTCAGCCAACAGACTCGCCTAATGCGATCCAACTCCTATTCGTCCTCTCCCCACCTTGGATTCTCTCTCCATGGCCTCTAGGTGATCTAGTTAGGGATGAGGTCATCTAGTAACCTCTGTGACATCGGCAGATCTATCCACTATTGTGACCCTCTTTGGATCCACCAATAGAAAACTCAGGGTCTCTCCTAGTCAACCCCTGTCAGTGGGAGTCCTATCGGCCTCTGCACTGTGATGTGCTCCCAGCACCATACCTACAGTAGCGATGTCAAAACTAGACATCGGCCTCCCTTGTATATGACCCTGTGCAAGATCCTATACAAGCGACACAGTACAAAGCTGCCCCATGCAAATTTGTACCCATGGTCTCTCATGTCGCAGACCACATCTGAAAGGAGCCATGGTAATCTACATTCGCTCTGGTGGCACAGCAGTAGGCCACCCACTATCCCTACCAAAACCTGAGTCAACCTATATGCCCCAGGCATCTGCCTCAAAGACTTGATGTTCACTCCACCCTTCTCCAGGGCAAAGCTCAGGTCTCTACACAGCCTCATCATAGCCTGGCCCTGATTGGCCGTAGGAGTCATAAATCGTCCTTGTATGGGGATCCTCAAGATCCTCCATATGTCCTCTAGAGTGGGAGCCATCTCCCCTATCGATAATTGGAAGCAGGACGACCTCGGATACCATCTCTCTGCTAGGGCTATCAGTAGCCCCATGTTTGTCGGTATTTGTGGCATCTTTGCCACATGCTATAGTCCGACCTCTGCCAGTCGATCTTGCTCCGCCTGGTCGAGCATAGCCACATCATCCCTCAGCCCCTCGTATTTCTATTCTCCACTCTTTAGTAATCCCCTCTACAAAATAAACAATCAAACAATAAAAATCATCAATAGATAATCATTAAAAATTATTTAAATCAATTTAATCTTCTAAAAACAATGATGATATCGTCCACTATTGGATGATATCGTCCTAAATTGGGTCAAATCGTCCTTTGTAGGATGAAATCATCTCTTATTTCACAACTTGGGGATCGCCCCTTGATGGATAGGATCACCCCTATTCCAACGACTTCGTCGCTAGATGAAATCAACGATCTAGGGACGATTTTGACGAAATTGGAACGATTTCGTCCCGACGTCATCGACAGCCTAAAAATGGTCGTGATGCCCCAAAACAGTAAAAATTTAAATCAAATATTACACAAATCAAATTAAAAACATAATTCACTAGGTTTAGATTCTTACTCATAGCCCGCGTCGGACCTCTATCGATCTATGTGTTGTTTCAACCATTTTGTCTGTAGAGCTCTCAAAATAGTGAAAATGAACAGTAAAAATAAATTAGGGTTTTACCCTATTTTTCTTAATTTTATTTTAAAAACAAAATTTTAAATTTTTCTTTTTTGTGCTTTTACCTCAAACGTTCGATTTGGGTAAAAACACGGAGGGGGCACCATAGTAAGCAGACGTACGGTTCGACCTAGAATCGTCATCTAAAAAATTGAGTAAAGTTTTGCTTTCTCGTAAAATGGGAAGAACTCGTCTTTAACGCATTTTCTTTGGAAAATTTTCTAAATAGGGGGCAAAATGTAGCACCCTAAAATTTGCGTAGTTAAACCCTTAGTAAAAAGATAAAAATTTTAATTTTAACCCCAAAATCGCTCGTTTCCCGCTACCCTCATTTTCTGTGTTATTTTTAGGATTTTTTTTTACCGTTGGATGATATCATCGATGATTAAATGAAATCGTCCCAGATCTGACGAATTCATCTATAACAGAACGTCCAGACGATTTCGTCCCAAAACTAATTTTCATAATTAGCTTATATTTCAACAACTTCTCTAACTTGGGCAGAAAGTGTGTCTGCGCGGTTAGAGTCTCCCCCGTTGGAGATCTCCCAAATTGGGGTGATCTCCAACCTCCTAACCTCTCCCTAAATCCTATATAAACTAAGGATTTTCCTTGACTTTCCCCTATCTGATTTTCCCTGCAAATTTAGCTTTTTGTGCATTAGAACACCTTCGCACCATTGTTTGCATTGTGTATTTCTAGTTTTCTTGCAAGAATTTTATTGTTTTTTAGTTGGAGCAAGCTGGATCGTTGTAGGTGATTCCAAACGATTTCGAATGATCCCATCATAGATCAACGATGATCTCGTATGATTGGAGAGATCTCGACCGTAGTCCATATTGGGGGCAATCAGAGCCCGGAGTTTGCATTTCTTTATCTTCTCTTTTCATTTCTTTACACATTAACTTAGTTTATTCTATTTTTGCATCCTGGAGTTCACCTCATTTAGCATAGATGCATGATAAAGTTAAAATAAATTATTAAATTAATGCATTTCCTTTAATTGTTATCTGGATTTATCATTTAGGCAAGTTTACTGTTATTTCTATCATTTCCCCTTTCTTTTGCAGTTGCATTTTTGGTCTTTGGTATCTGTTTTTGTGATTGTAGGTTTCTGACAAATTTGTCAGGTCGACGATGATCTCGTCTGATCTCAGATGACCGACTATGATCTAAGATGATTCTATGCAATTGCAGATGATTATGTAATATTTGATATGATATGGACTTCTACAAACCTCAGAATCTTCATCAGACATCCAGAATCAGGTACATTCTATCTTATTTAGCACACTTTCTGTGTTTAGCACTTATTCATGATTTCTATATTCATATAAATCAGCATTGGCATATAGAATAGCTTAGATTAATTTTGGCCAAACCTAGGAATTGAATGATTGAATACAAAAAGGAACACATCAAACCCATTCTCAACCTAGGCATGGAAACTGCCACTCAAAGTTTCCTGGTGAACCCCACCATCCGTCAAAAATTCACCCTGATACCCATCCCCCAAGAGGCGTGACCTTCAAAGGGCCTCTTAGTCTAAGGTAGTGTCCCATCCTTCTTGCATCCCCCTTTTAGGTGTGGATCCTATAGCCTGAAGGTAAGGATGTGAAAATTTTGGAGCGATACAACCTTACAGTGAATTGGAGGTTGTTGATGATTATAGCACTCAACTAAAGCTGCACCAAATCTTGCTAGTGGATAATATGGCTCTGGTGATCCCGATGGTCCCTCCAGAAGAATTCAAAGACCCCACTCTTCAAATCGCTCAGCAAGACTCTGACCTCTTTGAGGTTATGATGAAGATAGTTTATAAACAGGCCAAGCTTCCTTCTTTTTCTAGTTCCCCCGTTACCACTTCAAAAGGGAAGGAGTTGGCCATTATTCCATCTTAGGAGTCTACCATTCTTCCATCTTGATAAGCCCCCAGGATCAAGGTCAATTTTCAAAAATTAAATGTTCATTGTATTCTACCACCCTGGTAATAAATCAAGAAGAACATCAAGTATGACCCAGGGTGATGAAAAATATAGTTCAAGCTGGGGGGTTGTCTAATATTTTAAGAGGATATGAGATGTGAAGTCCCACGTGGTCCCCGACTCACAAAAATTCTAAGACCAAATCCTATGATCAAGAAGTAGAGAAGTTTACAATGGCAATGGTCAATGACGCCTACTAGTTCACTGCTAATGAAGAAGGCCAGAGACAAGATATGGAAGAACAAAGGTCCCCTAGAAAAGGGATAGTCGGACATGGAGAGAAATTTGGTCAAGGGACCACTGACACACCTGTTGCCACCTTTGAGATCTCTTTACCACCTAGCATGAGGGAGGCCACTATAGATGTAGGCAAATGTGTCATCCGAGCATCTACTGCACCCGTCCAAATGATGAAATCATAGATGGTTGCTCAAGCATAGGTGGCCAAAGTAGTGGAAAAATAACTTGAAGAATGGAAAGCCAAGGTTGTATAAGTAGAGCCATTATAGCTCAAGGTCAAGTAGCTTTAGGAAAAATTTGATAAACTAAGGATGCCCACTCCTTCCACTGCATAGGATAGTGTCCAACTCGGATCAGCGAATGAACTCAAACAAGAGATGAAAGAGAAGATCTAAGAAAAAATTGGGGAATTGGAGTTCATATTGATAGACATATATGTTGTAAGACATGTATTGACCCTCATTCAGAATAACTTACAGCAAGGGAGGCAGAGAGTATATGCAATTATGCCAATCTATAAAAGGTTCCAAGAGGACTATGTGCCTATTTCTAGGCTAATGGCTACTCTGTCGGATGACTCCCTATGTTTCTTTGCCGAAGAATACATCAATGTCTCCTTGTTCCTACAAAATAAGTAGAATTATCTCCAATGGAACCAAGAGGTGGCAGAATCTGAATATGAGGCCAACGATGAATTGGCCGACTACAACCTCTCCATCGAAGACTTTGGACAAACCTCGGTTATTAAATATTTTGTTTTTCAAAAGATCCAAGGTTTTGATTTAGAATATAGTGATAGGTTTTCTAAATGCTTCATGGATTTGGTGGATATGGTAGACCGCCTATGTAAATTTACCAATAATAATGTGTAGTAGGCCAAGGACCGTATAACAAAAGCCATGCAAGACTTAAACTTGTTGCTCTTCTCCTTGACCTTTCACGATGAGGCTTGGGAATTCATTTACCAAGCCATTCAAAATCATAAGGTAGGAGTGGGGCCCACCACCACTACGATGCATACACTAGGAGTACCGTAGCCACCAGTACGAGGTAGTACTAGTGGCCATGCATAGTCACCATTTGCATGAAAGGTAACGTGGGCTACATGCCTATTTTTGAATGCATATCGATTTTGGGTACAATAATATTTTTACAGCAAGGCAGGTAGTTACAACAGTTGGCCAACATGCACTATATAGAGGAGAACACTATAGCAGCATGATTTTTATTGAACCTCTGAGAGAGAAAAAATAGGTATTAACCTTATCCAGTATTTAGTCATATTTTCCATTGTGTTTCCTGTGTCTATTTCTTACCACCTTTCCTTCTGCCATGTCTAGGGATTACCAGGGAGCATTGTTCACTATGATCATTTCCTGTTGAATGCACTGAGTTGGAGACTCTTACGTCACTACAATTAGGACGGAGAGGAGTAGCCCCTTTGTTACGTTATTCGAATGGGGGTTTTATTGTAAATCATTGGCATACAGGACCCGAGCACTCTGTTGGGCCTGCTTTATGTAAATATTTTTATATTAATACAAAATCCAACTCGATTCCTAGCTCATATTCTATATTTTATGGTTTGTGCAATACTCATTCATGTTTTCTTACAATAAAAACCTATGAATGACACTTTTTGTTTCACTAGTTTAATCGTTTTATTTACTTTACATTATTTGACTAGGATAAAATGAACTGGTTCCTCTTATTTTAATTTGTCTAAAGCCATTTATAAATTTGCTATGACTCTGTAATGGATAAGGCACCGGTCTAGGATTTTATGAGCTCTAATATTGATAGGTTTGGTCACTAAAATATCAAAAACAACTAAATAATATTTCTTTTGGCATAGTGGGCATGTGCATTATAAAGCATTAGTTAAAGAACCCACTGCTTGTGGTTTCCTTACCCAACCTAGTTGGTTTAAAGCTGACTAAGGTAGTCTATTCCCATGTTAGTGAGGTGGATTGGCTAGAATCCATAGTGTTGGTTGTGATTCTTTATATTTTTCATGACATGACGAATCTGCTAAGGGTAAGCAGAAAAAATCCACAACAATGACCTACCCTATGTTTGTAATAAGGATGGCAAAGTCACCCTCTACTCTATTGGAACCACCTAAAAGTATATGATTTATTAGAAAGTCTCCCTTCAAATAGATGCATCCATCCTCTCTCCCACCCTCTTTAGCTCCTTTTGTAGTAGACATATCCCCTCATCCTATTGGCTACCCATAATGATATCCATCCCCTTGGACCCAACCTACTGTAATTCCTACTCTAGCTAGCTTATCTCTCCCCTGAGGTGATCTACCTCAACCCTCATCATATCCTGCTCTATGAGTGTTGTTTTCAAGGCAATATACATCCCCTCTAGCCTCTTATCCCTATACTCTCAAAGTAATTCCATCTCCCTCTCCATGGATGCCATCCTAGCATACAACACCTTTGCCTCCCTTTCTAGGTCATCTTTACCTACAGTCCCATCACTATCAATGTCGAGGCACCTCTTGCTTCCTTGCTCGACCTAGCCTCTATCATTATGGTGGTACCTCTAGCTATACCTCCTCCCCCTAAGCTATATAGTGTGATGATTGTCCTCATTTTCATCACCATTTCTATTTTTAATTGTATCCATGTCTCCTTGGTAGGGTTTTCATCCCTTTGTCATCACTTGATAGTGCGTCAGGTAGCCTCTTGTAACAATAGCTACACTCATTGGGTCATGACCTATTGCCTCTACACTAGAATTGGTGGGAAGATCCTTAGTGGAACAATATCCATGTAACATGTCATGTACCCAAGGGCCACTCCAATGTCATCCACTTTTGTATCAACATAGAGTGGTTTTTCTAGGTCCACCTCTATGAACCTCCCCACATTAAGGTTCCCTCTGATCCGTAATGGTTCCCACCCCACCTACCTAAACTAGTAGTTTCCCAAGTTTGATATCTCCTAGAAGATGTTGAACTACCATTGGACTTGATCAAACTTGTCGAGCTTCAGCTCCTCCCTCTCTATCACCATCCACCTAATCCTTCATACCCTCACTAACTCCCCATTATCAACCAATCCAAGGTGTAGATGCCATGTTACCATATAATTTGGTGCCCCTATAAATCATCTACCACCTACCTCGCTAGTGATAAGATATCGATGTACATCCTCTAGAATCGATTGTAGTATCAGGCTCATCTATATGTTGTTTGTCACTTTGGGTTAGGTAGTGGTCCTAGCAGTGCATGTGGTCTTTGGATAGCTATGTGCTCCCTACACCACACCTAGATTAAGATCATAGAAACTAGTCATGTATGCTACTTGTACATAATATTGTACAATGTCCTATACAAATAGGCTAGCACATATGGTCCCCATGGGAATCTAATATGTTGATCCTACATATATACCACTACTCCCACCAATGCCCATGTTAGGTGTTTCCTACTTGTGTTCCGTGCTAATAACCCAACCACTACCCCAAAGAGCACTATCATCAATGCATCGATCCCATATCTTGTGGGTATCTCATCTACATGGAGTCCGCTCTGTTGGCCTGATAATTGTTTTAATGCTACCCAATGCCCCTATGCTCTATAAACTACTCTCTCCTTATGGGAATACACAATATATACCACACATCCTCTAGTGCAATGATAATCTCTCTTGTCGATAATCAAAAGGTAGATGACTTTGAGTATCATCTCTCTACTAGCACCATCAATAGTGCTTTGTTTGCCTCCACATGGGGCATATTTTCCAAGTGTAGTGCCCCCATTACCCATAGTGTATCCCTCTCTACCACTATCAACTATCGAAGCACCTCCTCCAAGGAGCTTGGCCACCACTCCTTGCTCTCAAGTACACCATGTTGTAAATAAAACCATTAAATAAAACTTTAATCAGTAAAAAGCACTAAACAACTCAAATCAAAATCATCATGGTTTTAACCTCTTTTCTTATTCTCTCTCTTTTTTCTTTTCTTTGTTCTCTCATTTTCTCTCTTCTTTCAAATCCATGCCTCATCTCTTTTAGGTCACAAATTCATGAATTCATACCCAATATTTTTTTAGGTAAGAATTATGTTGTCATTGAGATCCAACCATATTCATGGTCTAACCTCAAATTTAAATTGGGTTATGCACAACAATTTCTTCCAGAATTAAATAAAAAATAAATTACAAGCTTAAATCCTAGTCTAGCCTAGTATAGAGGTTAGGTTTTGGTCCTTACCTATGCTCGCTCTGCTACTCTTTTGGCCTCACCCCTTGTAATAGATGAATAGTGTGTGGGAAGTGTCATGTGCTTGTTTTCTTGAAAGCTCTTCTTCTCCTCTTCACGTGGTGAAAATGATTTTCATTTTCACCCTCTTTCCTCTTTTATCCCTCATTTTCTCTCTTCTATTTTTATTTTTATTCTTCTTCTCTCTATTTGTTGCTCTATTTTCTTCTATTCCTAGCATTTTGAGTTTCCTCAAGAATTTTGCATTCCTTTCAAAACTTGAGGGGGCACCCTAGCCTTAGGGACATTAATGTCATTAATTCCCCATTTTATGTGTAAATTTTAAAGTGTTCAAAATGACAATGTTTTTGCACCATCCCTTCTTCTAAACCAGCAATCCTTTTGTGATTGTCATTTTTTCTACATATTTATTTGATGTGTTTATTTGGCCATAAATGCATCAAAGTATGGGCAAAATATAGCCATAGAAAATTCACCCATAAAAATGATTCACTTTCCCCCTTAGATCCCTAAGAAGTCCCTCAAGCTTGCTAAGGTCAAGTTTAGGTTTCTTTTTCTCCCTTATACTTGCTTTTTCTCTTGGTCTTACCA
Organism: Wollemia nobilis; assembly: GCA_028583015.1. Lineage (NCBI taxonomy): Eukaryota > Viridiplantae > Streptophyta > Pinopsida > Araucariales > Araucariaceae > Wollemia > Wollemia nobilis. The sequence continues at coordinate 8,598,042 of JAQPPZ010001045.1, forward strand.
AATTCATGACTGTCTAGAATAGGGCACGAATTTGGCAAAGTTGATTTTTTCTCTTGAAAACCCCAATTTTGGATCAACCTCTATGGCATCAGCTCTTAGCAAAGTTTTTTTTTTAATTTTCCCATATAAAACCCCTCCAAACCTCCTATAAATAGAAGGATTAAATTCCCTTTTTCTCCAAAACTAATCTAGTTGGCTAAGTAAAATTGACCAAAAAGATTTTGGAATCATCATACGCATGCTCTCAATACTTGATATTTCTAGTGCTATATTCTTGGTGTGTGTTTTATGATTTTCTACTAAATATAAGAAAGTAAAGAAGCCTTGATGATATATTATATTCTATAAGGAGGGGAGGTCTGTAGGCAGAAAATCCACCTCCCAAAATAAGAAGAAATGACAATGCACAATGGAGGAATTTGCATAATTTTGAGTAATTATATAATTTGGAGTAAACATACAATATAAGGTTTGGCCAATTGTATAATGTAGGGAAGTAAATAATAAAAGTGAAATAAAATGAAATGTAATGACATATGCATGAATGTAATTTTATAAAAACTAAATTAGAACCTTAGTAAACTTTAATAGATTTGTTAATCTGAGAAGTTGCAGGTGGCGGTTGTGAATAACGCACTATATTAGGAACCACTTTGGAACGACCTAGATAGGCATTATAAGTGCTCTCATGCACATTTTATAGGTGGTTTGTAATGTGGAAATCAGGTCATGGTTGTATTTTGTGGTTGATAATGTCTCATGGGTATTACAATATTACTGTGTAATACTACTCATTATGAAGATTCTCCACAGTTGTTCATTGTAGTAGAATGTTAATTGTTCATACTGTATACATTACAAAGATGATAATGGAGAAAATTGATGGTTCTTTTATTTGCATTGTTCATTGTGTTTTGGAGTCCAATTATTGTGTAAAGCAACCATGATGAATATAGATGCCTATTGACTCATATCTATGTATGCATATGTGCAATCAGGGTGTTGTTTGTGTAGGTGTTGGTTATTGTAATTATTATAAGTATTGACATGCAAATCTAGAATATGTATAGTTGGATAAGTGATGTTACTAGAAATGTACAATAAAAGTAGAATAATTTTACTATTAATTATGAACATTGCCCATAGTATTTCTAGAAATGATAGACAATCGAAAGTTGCAATATTGAGCTAGTTGATATATTGAGGGTTTACTAATTCATATAGTTAGTGACCTAGCCATACAATTGATTGGTTACCCCTAATTTTAGACATGAATTTATCATTGTACATTTTGGAGTAAGATTGGTGTGTTAAGTGAACAATTTCCAGATTTAATCGATAAGGCTAAGTGATTGTCAATTGAATATTTCTAATAGATTTTACATTTTTGCAAATCATACAGTCATTGTCTATTATATGTTTATGATTGTACAATAAGACATTGTAAGTTTTGTAACTATACAATCAGCTATTGTATATTTTGAGAAGTTATATAGTTGAAATCATAAAGTTATATGTTTCCATGTTTGCATAGTAAACCTTAATAAAACTTGCTAAAATCTATCATCATCCCCTCTCTCATAGGAATAACATTGCTCGTGCTACATTTGGAATCAATGCCTATTCAAACTTTTAGGATTTGGACTAGTAAGTAGCATGAAGGAAAAAAGGGTGGATTACTAATACAAGTCTATGAAAACATGGGAAATGAGATCGTAGAGAGGAGAAATTTTTGATAAGAAGTACATAAATCACTTAAAGGAAGAATGTGTAGAACAAAAAACTAGAAATATAACCTATAATAGAATAAGTATGTATCTCAAAAAAGGAAGATACATAAAGGTGGGAAACATTTTTGTTAGATATAGAAGGAGTACGAGGACCACCAAGATTCAAGGAAGACATTAGTGTAAGGGAAGATGCAGATATAGAAAGTGTGCAAGGATACACTGAGTGGATGGTAACACTTGAACAATTGGTGAGAAGGTTACCAAGGAGTGTGAATGATGGGAGTCAAGTACTAAAGCAATAATGTATGATATCTTAGGAAGGAATACCAATTCCATAATAAATATACTATCAAAGGAGGTCACAGAGTGAGGACACACAAGAAATAAATAGATAACTAGTTGGGAAATATGAAGTACCAGAGATAGAAACATCTAACGAAGAATAGTAGAAATAATCACACACTATAGGAAGGAACAAAATTGGAATTTTAGGGGAATCTTCATCAAGATATGATGAAAGAGGAACCCAACCAATGGCTAACATAGCCATGAGATCAAGAAAATAAATATGTCCACCCTTCATAGGAGAAGGGAAGGAATACCTAGTAAGGTATATTGGCACATGCACTACCATTTTGAAATTAAAATGTGTAAACCAACCAGATAGGTGGTTGTAACTATTTCTCATTATATTACAAGGACTCATAATAGATTGGTATCTAAAGCAAGAGTGTACACCAAAATTTTGATTATGGAATACAACGAAAGAAGAATTAATTAAATAATTTCATCCCTTGAGATATGATACCAAATTATAACCAAAATATAAACCACCAAGCAAGGAAAATATGGGGATATCAAAGCATATAATTGAAGATTAAGGCAATTGATAGATAAAATGCAAATACCACTAGTATATGGACTCATAATAAGATGGTTCATTGATGGATTACTACCCAAATATAGAAATAAGATGAAGGTAGTCCCATCATCAACATATGAGGAGGCACTAGAAAAAGCAAAGAACTTTGAAAGTGAGTCAAAGTAGACAACAACAGGAATAATGGGACACTACAAGCATGAGATAGTGATGTAGATGATAAGGTGCATCATGCTATCCAATAATTCCACAAGGAATTTGATAAAATATTGAATGAGGTTAAAGGAAAAACAAGGAAATATTAAAAGGATGTATGGTGTAATGATTGTAAATTCAAGGGACATACAAATGTGAATTGCCCTAGGAATGCATATTGTAACATATGTGATGTATTGGAATACAAAGTGGTGAATTGTCCATTCAATATAAAAGGAGTAAGGTGCCAAATATTGATGATTCAAGGGAGTGAGGAAAAACCAAATGTCTAAGGCAATGGACAAGGTGCAACTAGTGGTGGTTATAGGAATTACCATAGAGGAGGAAGGCCATACCAAGGAAATTGAAAAAGAGGTTACAGTCATTTGTAGTATGATTTGAAAAGGTAGGTCAATCATATAGTGTCACAATTACCAAGAGTGGGGGAATTTTATGAATAATTGTCCTACTCCTTAAATAAATGATACAATATAGAATAATGCCATACATATGTGTTGATGATGTGGCCCTAGTAACCACAAGGAAGTTAATTTTTCCAAGAAGGCAAGTATGAGTAACCCGTAGAATATCAACTTTCTTGACATAAGGAATAAAATGAAAAATATGTATTGGTTATAACATGGAGTCAAGCCAAGAAATATAATTACCCAGAACCTGCCAAGGAGGAGAGACATTAGAAGGTGAAAACGTATTTGAATAATACGCACAAAAAGCTAAATAGGTAAGCTTAGTAGACAAAAAAGAATCGAATAAGCCAAGCAGTTTAGAGGAAAAAGCATCAATGCAAATACTGGTAGCACAATTTTTAAATACAATAGTAGAAGTTAAAGTGGCTAGTTTATTAGAAGCTATACCAACCTTGCATAAGGTAATAGGGGAAGAATTACAACTTTAAAAGAAAGTATAGAGCTACTCATTGAAGGAAATAGAAAATAAAGATAATTTTATAGATCCAATGAATGACAGATGTTGGAAAGAAACCAGCATTAGTTCATATGGATATATTGGAACATGAGTTAACACAAGTTATTGTGGATAGAGGATCCAGTGTTAACCTATTGTTAGAGAAAACCTAGAAGGATATTAGGGCTCTATTTTTATGGGCACCCAATTTTAAGTTATATGGTGTTGACCAGTATGGTATTGAAATTGAGTGTTTATGATAAAAAAAAGTAATAATAGTTGACCAACAGTTCATCTTGGATTTTTTTGATGATCGATTACTAGGAAGGAGTTGACTAAGATTGGCCAAATTTAATCACAACTAGGAAAAGGATTGAATAACATTCAAAAAAGGACAACACAAATATATGATTAACCTAAAAAATTAAACAATAAATGAGGATGTGGCCACTACATACAAATCAAGGAGTTTTTCGAAGGAGGAAGACCAATATGAGCCCAATGAGGGAATGTTGTAGCTTGAGGAATTTAGTGAGGATGAAGCTTGATTGGATAGTGGAATTATCCACTAGCAAATGGATGAGTACGAGGTGTTTCCACCTAATTGCATTTGTATTAATACAAAAAAAACTATGAAATACAATATGACAATAAGGTTAGCAAGAAACTAGAGGAAGAATAACAAGAGAAATGGATATTTTCCAAAATCTTTGTAGACTATACAGTTGGTGATGTGAATATAGTCATAAAACTAGCACATTTAAATAACGTGGCAAAGGCTAAAATAAAGACAAAAAATATTAAATATGAAGGACCTTAAATAGTGAAAGTAATTTAGGGACTGATAATGAACCAAGATTGATCCATTGTGTAGACAATTGGAATCTAGTATTGAAAGTAGTAGCTTTCAAAATATTCTTAGAATATGAGGATGTTTTTGCATTAACATATAATGACTTAAAAGGGGTACCATTGTATTTATATGTACATAATATTTCATTAATTCTAGGAGTGCAACTAGTTAGAAGGAGACCCTATAGAATGAACACAAATTATGCAACCTTGGTAAATGTAGAAATAAAGAAGATGTTGAATGTTGGCATTATTTTTAAAGTTACCAAAAGAGAATGGGTTTCATCTATTATGGTCATCTTGAAGAAATAAGTGGACAAGATTCATATATATGTGGACTTTCATATTCTGAATGCAGTAGTAATTAAGGATCCCTTCCCAATTCCCTTTACAAATTTTATCTTGGAATAAGTTGTAGGATATAAAATTTACTCATTTTAGGATAGATTTCTAGCTATAATAAGATTATAATAGAAAAATAATACAAATTGAAGGCCATTTTTGTAGTGTAAAAGGGTATTTATGCTTATAATAGAATACCATTTGGGCTATGTAATGCACCTACCACATTTTAGCAAATTATTTTATACATATTTGATCAATTGATAATAGGAAATTTCAAAGCATTCCTAGATGATTGGTCTATATATGGTAAAATTAAGGACCATTTTCCAATCTTAAGTGAATTTATGATTCACTTGAGAAATTCTCAAATACCTTTAAATCAAGGGAAGTGTTTCTTGATGGTAGCATATGACAAGTTGTTGTGACACATTGTGTAGTGAAGGATTCAAGTCAGATCCAGATAATATTTGCATTAACTTGAATATGGAAGAACCATATGACATGAGCTCATTAAAAACCTTCTTGTAATCCCAGGGTATTATTGAAGTTTTATCATAATTATGCACATGTTTCCTATCCATTAGATTTGCTAACAAAAAAGAATGTTTCTTTTAGTTGGATAGAGAAGTGCCAAGGAACTTTTGAGGAATTGAAGGCAAAGCTTGTATCTAGTCCTATTCTGGTAATTTTTGGATTAGGATAAGGAGTTCCATATCCATATTAATGTGTCCAATTTTGCAATAGGTTGTGTGTTAGCCTAAGGGGCAATTTAGGCTAGATCAGCCTATTTATTTTGCAAGTCATGTATTGTTAAGGGTAAAAAGGAACTATAGTACAGTAGAACAAAAGGCTTTGGGAATGGTATATGCAATACAAAAGTGTACACATTACCTACTGGTAAACCCATTTACCTTTTACATGGATTATCAATATCTATTTTACTTGATTAACAAACCAGTGATATAAGGACAAGTCAGTAGGTGGCACTACAAGAATTTGTGTTTTATGGTTTGTTTTGGTAAGAAGCACATAATAGCGGATCAATTTTCAAGAATTATATTAGGAGAACCTAAAGGAATAGGAGTGTCATATGATTTTGTCGATTCCTAGCTATTTGCAATTAGTTTTGTACCATCATGGTACAAGTTAATTAGAAAGTATCTATTCATACGAGAATTTCCCTCAGAATTGATAGCAACAGAGAAAAATAAAGTAATAATAAATTCAATACCTTTCTAGTTGATAGCTCAATTGTTGTACAAAATGGGTATAGATGGTATTTTGAGAAGATGCGTAATGAAGGAGGAAGTTAAAACAATGTTAAAATAAGCCCATGAATCTTTGGTAGGAGGATATATGGGGCTAGATGCTACTACAAGAAAAATACTTTTGGTAGGATTGTTGTGGCCTATGTTATACCATAATGTAAAGTAATATGTATAAGAATGTGATACCTATCAAATAGTAGAGAAACCATTGCATAATAATTTTATGCCCATACATCCATCTCAACCTCAAGAATTGTTTGAAATATAGGGTTTGGATTTTGTTGACCCATTTAAAACAACCCATAGGTAGAAATTTCTATATATCGTGGTATCAACAAAATACCTAACCAAATGGGTAGACACAAGGGTACTACTAGACAATAAGAAAAAAGTATAACCCATTTCTTGTATGAGTATGCAATCACAAGATTTATAATTTTTGCTACAAATAACAAGAGATAGGGGTGGTCACTTTGTCAATGAGGTTCTCAAGAAGCTAACAATAGGTTTTTAGATTTTGCATTTATTGTCAATTATGTATTACCCTAGAGCAAATGAGCAGACGAAGGCAACTAACCAAGTCTTATTCTCTATATTGTATTAGACTTTTGGTATAGGAGCAAATCAGGAGGAACGATTTCCATCTATTTTATGAGCATATAGAACAACATTTAAACCTAAAATAAACCATACACCATTAATGTATGGTCAAGATGTAGTGGTGCCAATAGATGTTTTAGTACCCAGTTTACGGGTAGTTGTGGAGCATCATTTAGGTGACCAAGAAAGTTTAGAGGAAATATTGGTAGCATTAATCAAGTTAGATGAAAGACAAATCATGGAAAAATAGGTAAATAAAGGAGGTCCAAATGGAATAAAACTATGGCATGATAAGCATATTTGAAAGTTAGAACTTAATCTAGGATATTTAGTTCTAAAGTATAATGTAAGCAGGAAATCAAGCCAGGAAATTTGAAAACATTATGGCTTGGTCCCTTTATAGTGGTAGAGGTGATGAACAATAGCGTAGTTAAATTACAGAAGTTGGAAAGGCACTGGTACCTAAAACAATGAATGGTTCAAAATTGAAAATATATAAAGCATAATGCTTGTTCATAACCTTAAATGAAATAGAATGAAGACAATGAAAAGAAGCAAAGTCTCAGGAACAAGATCAAGAAACCTAGAATAACCAAAATCCTCCACAAAGGAATATGATATTGGGATTGCATGTCTATTTGCAAAAGGAAAGCAGACACGACCAATTATGGAATAATAAGAACTAGTACCTCACCCTAGTGAAAGAAGAAGAATGCAAATACAAGTGAAGTTTGTGGACACGACAAAAAAATTAAAGAAAAAGAGGAGGAATGGATTCCTCCAAATGAAATAATGAATCAATATGTAGTACCATTAGCCACAAAATTAGATATACAGAAATAATCCTCTTAACCATTGGAAGTAGTAGTGTATCCTTGATTGGAGCGATGAGAGTTGCCTCACAAAGCAGAAGGTCGATGAAGGATATGACTAAGCATCTAGTATTCAAATCAAATAAATACATTTGACATGGAAATATCAAACACATATGAAGGAGGTATGGTAGATGAATAATTAATGGAGCTTACCCTATTTGACCAAATCGATATGATACTGTAGACACCAAAATCTAGGCATTTACATTTCATCACATAATTATGCATAATAACATATGCCTAAGTCTAAACTTAGGCATATAATTCTTGCATATTATTCATTGGTATTGCACATCACAATTTTGCATAATAATATATGCCTAAGTTTAAACTTAGGCATATACTTCCTGCACATCATTCATTCACATTGCACATTTTAGTTTTGCACAACATTATGTGCATAAGTTTTAACTTAGGCATAAAATCCTACACATAATTATATTTTCTAGATTTTATTAAATATGGGAAATATCCTCCTAGGATACCCTCTCTCCTCACTGGACATGTGTCCTGGCCACATCACCATCACCTACTTGCCACATCTCACATCTCACTCCATACTTCACTCCACTTGCACCTACCCACTTGCCACATCTCACACCTCACTCAACACTTCACTCCACTTCCAACTACCCACTTCCCACATCTCCTCAGTTAAGTGAGACACTTCTAGTGACTCACTGCAACTGCCCAGAATAGGTTGTTGCACAATCCCTACCACTTGGTAACCCTGTATTGCCACCTATCCTTCCCTCAAAAACCCTCAAATTCCTATATGGATGACAAAAAAAGGGAGGATATGGGAATGCTAATGTTATGTTGCCCATATTGTGCTCATGTAAGCAATCATAATAATCATTTTTTTCATTTTTTATTTTACATTAGTCATTTTATCATAATCATTGTAAACATGTGCTACTAACATATTTCTTTCTTCCATGTGTGTAGGTATACAACTCAACTCAAGGTGCAAATCTTATTTTAACAGTGGTCACAACTCACAAACCCACCTCAAACCTTGATTTTAGCATGAAGAGACAAAGATGTCGTGTTTTATTTGTAAAAGGGATTAACCCTTGTGGACATCTTATTGTAAAATACACCCTCAAAGGGTCAATTTTTATTCCAAGGGACCACTCTTTTGAACATAATACAATGATTCATTTTTAATGCAATGGTGGTGATTTTTTTATCCCTTTGGTCAAATCAAATCAAAAGGCTCCAAAGGAACCAACCCCTTTGGTCGATTCAAATTAAAATGCTCCAAGGGGGGACACCCCTTTGGTCAATTCAATCAAAAATGCTCCAAATGGGACAACCCTTTGGTCAAAAAAATCAAAAAGGCTTCAAAGGGGATACTCTTTTGGTCAATTCAAATCAAAAGGCTCCAAATGGGACACCCCTTTGGTCAAATAAAATAAATAGGCTACAAAGGAACCAAATTCCTTTGGTCAATTCAAAACAAAATGCTCCAAAGGGGACACTCCTTTAGTCAAATCAATCAAAAACACTCCAAAGGGGATATCCCTTTTGTCCAATAAATCAAAAGACTCCAAAGGAACCCAACCCCTTTGGTGAATTCAACTCAAAAAATTCTCCAAAGGAACCAAACCCCTTTGGTCAATTCAACTCAAAACACTCCAAAGGAACCAACCCCTTTTCTCACTTCAAATTGAAGGCTCCAAATGAACCAACACTTCTTTGGTCACATGTAAATTAAAAATATCCAAAGGAACCAAACCCCTTTGGTCACATGTAATTCAAAAATATCCAAAGGAACCAAACTCCTTTGGTCACATTTCAACTCAAAAACACCAAAAGACAAAAAATAATAATAAATATAAAATACACATTGTATTTTTATTAAATCGCATCACAATCCCACTTCCATTGCATTCACACATTCCACTTTCATAGCATTTGCACATTCATACCATTAGTATTCATTAAAGTCATGAATAATTGATGGTGCACTATGTCTTGTTGCCTTAACCAAGGGAACCTCACATCAAACATCACCAAACCCATTAGTAACAATAATACATTGCTTCCTAAGCATAATCCTAATATTTTCAATCACTCAGCCACCACTAGTGTCTTAAGCAACCTCCATTGAAAATCGAACAATCTTTAGATGCAATAGGATTCTCCTGGTTAATCAAATTTCCTCTTGGACCATGCACATCAAAACACATCTCAACAAACCTTGGTAATAACACAGTCAAAATTTGTTATTACCATAAGTGAAAGGTTTCCCCTATTCATCCAATTATGTGCATGGTTTATAATGCTACAGAGTTGAAAAAATGACAAGCTCCCCCTTCACCCTTAAAAAACAAAAATAAAAATAGAAGATCCCTTGTTCTTTCTCAAAGTGAGCAAGTATCCCAAAAATATTACAAAAGCAATAAAATTCCTTGCTCTTCCTCAAAACAACCAAGTACCCAATAAAATAATATACAAAAATAAAACAAATCCCTTGCTCTCTCTCAAAATGAGCAAGTATCCCAAAGAAATAAAATTCCCCTTGCTCTCTCTCAAAACGAGCAAGTTTTCAAAAAGTAATAAAAATGCATGTTGCTTCCTTACACAAAAAATGAGCAACCCCCAAAATCCAATGTAATAAAATAAGGGAAGGAGATTGAATCCCTCGAAATCTTAGTATCTCAAAAATTGTGGGGTGATTCTCATTACCGCAATGGGTTGCATGAATCCCACCTGGAAATGGGGTATCCTTATGTGTGGCATCAAGTTTGTCACATTAGCGATCTTCTTTTATACAGACCTATGAGATCTCTCGGATGAACTAACTTATTGGCATAAGTCACCAATTTATTAGTTTGACCTAACTCATAATTAAAAATGAATAATCATTTCACACATAGTTGGTCCTTGAAGAGATTTGAAATCACTAAGACAACCTTAGCATCATGAAGATTTGCAAGATTATAAGATGAGTTTGTTTGATATCCCTAGTATATTTGAGTCTTTGCAAAACAACTCTAGATACTTTATCCCTAAGGACAGGAAAATTATAAGCAAGTCTCCATTCCATACCACCATCACAGTCATAAATATCATAATCCATTTCATCCATATGGTCATACCAGTAGTATCATATTGGTTCCCTTGATTAAGAATTAAAGGCAAAGTTTGCTAAATAATGGTTCAAAATATTTTTTAACAATGATGAATAAAGAATCACCATTCATTTAAATGGTTCAAAACCTATTTGAACAATGATCAATAAATCAACACCATTCATTCAAATGGTTCAAAATCTCTTTAAACAATGATCAATATAGAATCACCATTCATTCAAATGGTTCAAAACCTCTTTGAAAAACTATCAATAAATAACACTAATCATTCAAATGGTTTAAAACCTCTTTGAAAAATGATCAATAAAACAACACCATTCACCCAGGTGTTGTAGGTGAGTTGGAGAGGAGAGGGCAATCCTCCAAGGAGGTCCCACGTTTGAATCTCCACCCTACCAAAAAGCTGAATTGGGTACCCAAAATCCAATTGATAATGTTGGTGCGAGCAGGGTCGGGTGCGACTCCCCGATGACTTTGACGGTGTAGAACCCCTTGTTCATGGTCTCTCAAACCAAGGCGGCCCCACAAGGGGTTTTTTGTTTAAAAAAAAAAAACAACACCATTCATTCAAATGGTTCAAAATATCTTCGAACAATGATTAATAAAGCAATACCATTCATTCATTTGCATTCATTCATAATATAATCATTTCATAACATGTACAAAAAAAATTTGAACAATCAATCACTACACATATACATAAATAATTATAAAAACACCAAATATGGGGGAGTTCAAGGTCTCACACCTTCCCCATAAATCACATCAAACAATCAATCAAATAACTTGGGAGGATTTCAAGATCTTACACCTACCCCAACAAATACATTAAACATTCACATTCACAAACACAACATATTCAATTCAAAAAGTGCCAAAGGCATCAAGCCCCTTTGGTCACATTCAATTCAAAAGGCTCCAAATGCATCAAACCCCTTTGGACACATTCAATTCAAAAAGGATCCAAAGGGATAAATCTCCTTTGGTCAATCCAATTCAAAATCTCCAAAGTAATCAAACTCCTTTGGTCACATTCAATTCAAAATCTCCAAAGGAATCAACTCCTTTGGTCAATTCAATTTAAAAGGCTCCAAAGGCACCTACCCCTTTGGTCAAATAAATCCAATAAAGCTCCAAAGGTAACCCAATTTATTTGGTCAAATTCAATCTCAACAAGGCTTTCAAAAATTGAAATGTTATAATCTCAACTCCCTAAGAAAGCCATGTGACTGGACTGCTCCATGGGATAGAGATGCGCATTTCCTACTTTCACTCAATCTTAAGTAATCCATGTATCTAGTGATTTACTCTAGCACCCTAGCGGTTGTAGTGAATGGCTATCCATACAATCCAGTAGGAGGAGTAGATTACCATAAGGAAAATCATCATTACCACAATTCAAAAAGCCCCAAAAGCATAAACCCCTTTGGTTAAATCAATACAAAATGCTCCAAAGGTACTCAAATTCCTTTGGTCAAAACAAAAAGAAATCAATCATCAAAACATAAAAACACAAAAAAATATCTTGTGCTTTCTTTCCATTTCAAAAACATCAAACACCAAAAACATTTCCATGCATCTTTTATCTTAAAAAACATAAAACACCAAAAATATTTCCATGAATCTTTTGTCATACAAAACCATAAAACAACAAAAACATTTCCATGAATCTTTTGTCATATAAAACATAAAACATCAAAAACATTTTTATGAATCTTTTGTCATATAAAACATAAAACACCAAAAACATTTCCATGAATATTTTGTCATACAAAAACATAAAAAACCAAAAACATTTCCATGCATCTTTTGTCATTAAAAAAAAACATAAAACAATCATGCATTCTCCAAAAACAAAAAATAAAAAAACAACAAAAAAAAACTCCAAAGATACCTCAATTCCTTTGGTTAAAAACAAATTCAACAGGCTCCTAAAATAATAGAAATGCTCTCATCTCAATTCCTTAAGAAGGCCATGCAGCTGGACTGCTCCAATGGATAGAGGTGTACATTTCCTTCTTCCACTTAGCCTCAAGTGATCCTTGTATACAATAACTTATCCTATATACCTAGTGGTTGCAGTGACTGGAAATCCATGCAATTCGATAGAATGGATAAGTTACCATAAGGCCCATGAAAAATGATTCACCTCATGCAATAAATGAATTGTTATCATCTCAATTCCCTAAGAAATACATACGGTTTGACTGCTCCAAGGGATAGAAGTGCATAATTATCAACAATGGCCAAAATCACAGTTGAAACAAAAATAAAAACATCCATTTCATCCCAACCATTATCATCTATTTCATATCTTCTCAATCTCATCATTTGAAGGAATAGATGAAATTAATAAATTTAATTTTCATAATTAAAGTCGACACTCAAAACACTCAATCATGCAAATTGCATTCATTCAAAAATCATTACCAAAGACTATCAGATACCCTTTTATTGGGGGCATATCACAAGCAAAAATCTCAATCAAACAAACACTTGGTATATCTAAAGCCTAAATGTAGACTGAATTTTGTTTACCCACGGATGAAAAGTTTGCAAAAAATAAGTCTATCAATTTATCAAAAGTAATTATTTGAAAATGAGCATCTTTTTCATTATTGGGGCAACATACGTTGACTTTTAATTGTGAAAATCTTACACAACTCCCCTCAAAATGCAAATGGCTACAAAAACATTGCAAAACCCTCCAAATCATCATCTCACATCATCATCATCTCAAGTGAACCTTGTATATAGTAATTTATTCTAGAAACTTGGCAGTTGCAGTGATTGGTTATCCATGCAATCCTGTAGGATGGATAAATTACCATAAGGACACTAAAAAAATCATTTCACATTATCATGTTTGAAATTAAATCAAGTTGGTCCTTCAATTTTTGAGCTTGGTTGTGTTAAATCAAATTTGCACAAGGTTATCCTTAGACCCCTTCCATTGGGTCAAAAGTGGAAAACAACCAAACATAATTTGGTAATATTAAAAAATCACTCGATTATAAAATTCTCAAATGATTGATTCCTTTAATCTATCATTTTAAAGGAATTGCTAAAGTTACAATGGAACAAGAACTCCAAACATGGTCAAATATTTTACCACACATTTTGCACATCAACAAAACCAAAGGTAAATTTACAAAAATACAAACAATCCTAAACTTGGGGCATCCAACTTGATATTTATTTCCAAAATTTGCATCAATCACATCATGCATTTTCACAAACATCATCATCACATCATTTAGTGAACCTTGTATCTAGTGGATTACACTATACACCTAGTGGTTGCAGCGACTAGCAATCCATGCAATCCGGTAGGATGGGTAGCTTACCATAAGGACACTTATTCAAAATAAAATCACTATGGAATTAAATCTATTAGGTCCCTAAATATTTGATTTTGGTTGTGTTCAAAATATATTTACAAAAGGTTATCCTTCAACCCCTTTCGTTGGGTCAAAAGCAAAAATCAATCGAAATAATTTTGGGTATAATCAAAAATCACTCGAGTATCGAGTTCTTAGTGCATTGGCTCTGATGCACAGGATTAACTGATAGTAGCAGTACTCATGAGCTCACAAACATGGTTAATTATTTTACAACAATATTTTATGCATCATCGAACCAAAATAAAATTTGTAAAAACATAAACAATCCCAAACTTGGGGTATCAA